>CM037785.1:42154859-42204859 GCA_021229015.1 Solen grandis
TATCTTATTATATTACCATTATCTTATTATATTACCATTATCTTATTATATTACCATTATCTCATTATATTATCATTATCTTATGATATTACCATTATCTCATAATACTACCATTATCTTATATTACCATTATCTTCTCATATTACCATTATCTTAAAATACTAAAGTATCTTACCATACTATCAATATCATAACAAAATAGACAACAGTAAATTTAAAAACCGACTTTTGTGACAAGATCAAGTGTAGAAGACTCAGCACAGTCTTGAAGGACTCTACACTTGGTGAAGACAGTATGCATTTAGATCCTGAAATAAACTTTCCAAGTAAATGAATTCACTTTAGCACTTAAATGAATTCACTTTAGCACTTAATGAATTCACTTTTGTGCTAAATAATACCAATATATCAAGTAGACAGGCATTTGACCAATCATGTTTCTATAATGAAAATACAAATAGCTTATTTCCTTACAGTGTCAACCAAGTTGATGACTTGAATATCTTGGGAAACACAAATTTTCAATTGTTTTCTAATTTACCATTTAAAACTATGAGCAGCTGAAGGACTTGTGAATGGGTTGAAACTTGTTTAACCCTTTCCCTCATAGAGGAAACCATGAAAAGACCTATGCGAACAACATAAAAACAGATCAGCCTGCGAGTAACTCGCAGGCTGATCAGTTTTTGTTGTTCCCTGCTCCTCAGTGGTCTGGAAATGAGGACTTTATAATTAAATTTGGTAAGGTTTAACTGTGGTTTTCTGTTGATCAGGCTTTATGTGGTACCTATTGAGTGTGTCAAAATGAGGAAAGGGTTAAGATTTTCATTCATGTCGAACAGTGTATATATGACTGGAACTTGTACAATTTACTTCAAAAGAAGTAACATAATTCTAATGTTACTGTTCTGCATGAATATAAAGCAGTGAATAGTTGTAAGACAATAAACTTCCCATACAAACATTCAATAAGATGAAAAATCAAAATGCCATGGAGGAATTTAGTTTTGAAAGAAAACACTTCTTTCCCCTAAATTTACCAGCATAATTTAAACATTTAACTTAATTTGGTGTGGTTTTCTTTACAAATGACTTAATTACAGAGAATCAGTAAAATATTGTAAGACAGTGTATTCAAAACCCTACTGCAGAACAAAAGGAAGCAAGATGCACAATCAATTCTTATTCAACATTGCCTGTGGTACTAGATAACTCACTGGACTGGGTCTTGAGGTTTTTAATATTCTATCACTAGCCAGTGATAAATTGTGAAGGTCTTGGGAATTCCCTAATGTGAAAGACGAGTATTTTTAACAGAATCTGTCTTATCACAATAAATCATTATTCCATGTGTTTTTTGCTGTTGTTTTTTTTGTTGTTGTTGTTTTTTCAAATCCCACTATTCATGTTTAATAAAATTTGATACAATTTTCACAGATTTTGATTCTCAAACTCATGATTTTTTTCTTAATAAGACAAATCGAAATATCAAAAAAAAAAAAACAAAAAAAAATGACCCAAATAAAATCATGTTTTACCTATCAATTTATGATTTATCCCTTTACTCAAAGCGAACTTTCCCTTCCCTTACCTGGGTCTGTAAGGGACAAATATTTCATTGGTACTAACAATACAAATGCTTCTGACCCACTGGTGCTCACACATGGCATCAAAAAGAAAACACACATTTTCATGACAAAAATAGCTCATTAATAACAATAGCAACATAAGACTGTCAATGTATGATGATAAGCAGAGGCTTACTTGTTGGATTCTGAGGTTTTACAAATTACAACCTAACAGATCATGTAAGTTACTCACAAATAGCTTTACATCAAATTGTTACTACTGGCATGATTTACATAAATGTAAAGTCTTTATTTTATAAAAATATCGACCAAATTATCAGTATAAAAATCTCTGCAAAAATAATATACAAAATAAAAAATATATAATTTGATAAGCAACTTAGAATTGTTGACAGAATTGTTGACAATACTGTAGATTTAATTAATTAAAAATAAAAAAAAACAAGAGGGCCATGATGGCCCTGAATCGCTCACCTGAGAAATATTGCCTTCATTGCCTTTTATAAAACAGTCATACTGAATACAAATCCATGAAATACAGCTAATTGTAATTCCACACAAAAACTGTACCTGTGGTCCAAATTTTAATGGTCATAGCTATAAAATCAAGTGACCCTAGTGCGGACCAATTTATACCCAAGAGCCATGATTTGAAATGTAAAATCAAGTGACTCCTGGGGCGGGCCAATTTTGACCCAAGGGCCATGATATGAGCAAACTTGTGGATGTAACACACCAAACTCCAGGCTTTGTGGTTTCTAACAAGACGATTTTTCTAGTTTTTTTCCAATATAAGCCTCTATGTAAAATCAAGTGACCCCTGGGTCGGGGCAAATTTTGACCCCAGTGCAAAAATGTGAACAAAGTTGAAAGATGTCCACTAGTCCATATTACATACCAAATATTTAAACTTCAGGCCTTTTAGTTTCTGACAAGAAGATTTTTTATATAAGCCAATGTAACATCAAGTGACCAATGGGGCAGGGCAAATTTTAACGCCAGGGCCATGATTTGAACAATCTTCGTAGATGTCTATAAGGCCATGTTACACACCAAATATCTAAACTCCAGGCCTGTGGTTTCTGACAAGATTTTTCTAGATTTTCCTATATTAACCTATGTTAAATCAAGTGACCCCTGGGGCGGGGCCAATTTTTACCAAAGGGCCATGATTTGAATAAATTTGGTACATGTCTATAAGGCCATGTTACACACTAAATATCTAAACTCAAGGCCTTGTGGTTTTTGACGAGAAGATTTATATAGATTTTCCTATATAAGCCATGAAATAAGTGACCCAGGTCAGATTTGAACAAACGTAGAGGTCCCTAGACATGACACCAATATAAGCTCTAAGCTCTATTTACAGAAGAGATTTCAGAATGCTTTTAAAACTTTTAGCTCTGTGACCTACGTTTTAACCATCAATAATGACAATTTTGATAGAGGGCATCATAAGAATCAATCCTGTGAAATTTGGTAAAAATCCATTCAGCGATTAAGGAGGAGACGTTGTTTAAAGGAAACTGTTGATGCCGGAAGCACGCATGGACAACGGACAAAAGGCGATCACAAAAGCTCACCATGAGCATGTTGTGCTCAGATGAGCTATAAAAATGGATAGAAATCATCTTTAAAATGGTGCAATATTTGACATTTAAAATGACTCTTGAAAAAAAAATAAAACCTCCTACAGAATGAACACATTTGACTGAAACAATACGCAAGGGAACATACACGGGTAATTTTATATTTTGTTATCTACCCAATTTAGATTTAAGGAAACAAAAGATGGTGTAAGGAAAATAAGACTGACAGGTTTTACAGCCACTGTTGTATCAGTGCCAGCAATTAACACTGTCAGTGATATGAGAGGGATGATGAGGTAAACAGGTCCACAATTTCTGTCGCTCTTGGCAAAGCGGTGACTCCTCAACACACTGGCCACATCCGGAAATCACACTGGTCACTCAAAAGGACACGGCCAGCTGTTTCGAGCCAGCCAAGACACAACACTGGACACAAAGCTGCCACTGGACACACTGGTCAGGTACAGGACTGGACACACGACTGACCACCACCGGGACAGTGGTGGACCAGGGGATGCTAGGAGGACTGCACGGCCTTCACAAACGTTTTCAACTTCTCTACAGACTCCTGCGCTTTCTTGTTGATATCTACAAGTTCTTGTTTATGAATACCTTGACGCTGAAAACAGACGAGTATGGAAACTTAATATCAGGATAGTGTTCAAAATCAAACTGGTAAAAAATTTCTTATATGTATATAAGATATGTCATTCCTTTCTGGAGTTCTAGAATGGACAGGTCACATATCCACATGAGTATCTATTTTGACCTTGACCCAAGATCTGAAATCCAATCCTTAGATCTCTAAATATGAACCTTCTATCCATTGAAAGTAGTAACAGATTCACAAAGTAAAGTAACAGTACAGACATTTTATGGTCTAAGTTTCATGCCTTGGACACTTTGAATGACTTAAACCTTTCCCTCATAGAGGACACCATGAAAAGACCTATGTGAACAGCATAAAACCAGATCAGTCTGCGAGTAACTCACAGGCTGATCAGGTTTTATGCTGTTCGCTGCTTCTCAGTGGTCTGGAAATGAGGATTTTGTAATTAAATTTGGTAAGGTTTATCCTAGTCACTGAGCTACTGGTATCCATCAACCAATTTCCCTGGGGAGTCTTTTACTCAGCTTAAGGCAGCTACATGGTGCCACAAATATATACCGCACTCTCAGGTACGCATGTACCCCTGTGTGACGTGGAAAAACTGCAGAGAAAATTTCTTGCTCAAAGAAATTAATAGTATCCCTGGCAGGTCTCAAGCCCGTGTCCTACAAATGTAACACTGTTCCCCTGGGGTATAATAAGTAAACAAAATAATAAATTGGGTATGATAAGTAAATATAAGCCAACAGATAATCATCATCTTTTTAACTACCCGGTAACTTTAAATATCTTAAATACATAATATATTTAAGTAAGATACTTACTGCTAGAATTTCATTAAGTTGTTTAGTTCTATTTTCTAAATGAGTTTTCTCTTGAAGTAACTCTGTGCTCTTCTTTAGTAGTTTTCGTTTTTCCTCTTCCTTCCCTGTCTTGTTTGCAATGTAAGTATTTACAGCTGCAAGTGACATGGCAGACTTCTGGCTGCTCTCCTGTAATACAATATAGTTACAATAATCAAGAATGTATTCACAAAACATTATATATTTCTCAATCTTGGCAAAAATTCTATAAATCCTATATATACTAAAATGTTCAGATTCTAAAACCAAACTACTAATTTATGAAATAAAAGATTCTAAAACCTTCCATTATAAACTTTTTCATTTTTTTTTTTAATATTCTAATATTTTGATCATGATGTATGTTTACCAAGTATCTCTGGCAATGCATATTTCATATTACAATACATGCACACCGTAACTTTCACTGAAACATGACAGGTTATGAATTTTGTTTTTGAAAAACCTTTATAAAAACAAGAGATGGACAGTGAGAACAGAAAACTGATCCCGTGACACAACAAAGTGTTGTTTTTCAAATACAGGAGAGGCTTCCTATTTTAAAACCGCGAAGTTTAGACATGTAGAGACATGTTGACTTATGAATTAATATGTACATGAGAACTTTCAATCATATAGATACAATCATGCATGGATCGTATATTCACACATAACACTACCTGAATCGTATATTCACACATAACACTACCTGAATCATATATTCACACATAACACTACCTGAATCATATATTCACACATAACACTACCTGAATCATATATTCACACATAACACTACCTGAATCATATATTCACACATAACACTACCTGAATCATATATTCACACATAACACTACCGAATCATATATTCACACATAACACTACCTGAATCGTATGTTCACACATAACACTACCTGAATCATAACACTCCAGAATCATATATTCACAATAACACTACCTGAATCATATATTCACACATAACACTACCTGAATCATATATTCACACATAACACTACCAGAATCATATATTCACACATAACACTACCTGAATCATATATTCCCCACATAACACTACTAATCATATATTCACACATAACACTACTAATCATATATTCACACATAACACTACCAGAATCATATATTCACACATAACACTACCTGAATCATATTTCACACATAACACTACCAGAATCATATATTCACACATAACACTTCCTGAATTGTATATTCACACATACATACTTATGAATTTTATTCACAACATAACACATACCATGGAATCAACACAATACACTACCAGATCGTTATTTCACAATAAATCTTTACCGATTTAACATAAACTTACTATGATATATTACATAAACTTCAATCATATATACAATCATCTAATCATATATTCACACATAACATACCATAATCTATATTCACACATAACACTACCTGAATCATATATTCACACATTACACTACCAGAATCATATATTCACACATAACACTCCTGAATCTATATTCACACATAACACTACCTGAATCATATATTCACACATAACACTACCTAATCATATATTCACACATAACACTACCGAATCATATATTCACACATAACACTACTAATCATATATTCACACATAACACTACCAAATCATATATTCACACAAACACTACCGAATATATTCACACATAACAACCTGATCATATATTCACCCCTAACACTTCCTGAATCATATATTCACACATAACACTACCGAATATATATTCACACATAACACTACCAGAATTATATTCACACATAACACTACCTGAATCTTATATTCACAATACACTACCTGAATTATATTCACACATAACACTACCAGAATTGATATTCACACATAACACTACCAGATCATATATTCACACATACACACCTGAATTGTATATTCACACATAACACTACCTGAATTTATATTCACAATAACACTACCAGAATATATATTCACACATAACACTACCAGATCTATGTTCACACATAACACTACCAGAATCATATATTCACACATAACACTACCAGAATCATATATTCACACATAACACTACCTGAATTGTATATTCACACATAACACTACCTGAATCATATATTCACACATAACACTACCAGAATCGTATACTCACACATAACACTACCTGAATCATATATTCACACATAACACTACCTGAATCATATATTCACACATAACACTACCAGAATCATATATTCACACATAACACTACCAGAATCGTATACTCACACAAACCACTACCTGAATTGTATATTCACACATAACACTACCTGAATCATATATTCACACATAACACTACCAGAATCATATATTCACACATAACACTACCATAATCATATATTCACACATAACACTACCTGAATCATATATTCACACATAACACTACTATAATCATATATTCACACATAACACTACCATAATTGTATATTCACACATAACACTACCAGAATCATATATTCACACATAACACTACCAGAATTGTATATTCACACATAACACTACCTGAATCATATATTCACACATAACACTACCAGAATTGTATATTCACACATAACACTACCAGAATCATATATTCACACATAACACTACCTGAATTGTATATTCACACATAACACTACCTGAATCATATATTCACACATAACACTACCAGAATCATATATTCACACATAACACTACCTGAATCATATATTCACACATAACACTACCAGAATCATATATTCACACATAACACTACCTGAATCATATACTCACACATAACACTACCTGAATCATATATTCACACATAACACTACCAGAATCATATATTCACACATAACACTACCTGAATCGTATGTTCACACATAACACTACCAGAATCATATATTCACACATAACACTTCCTGAATTGTATATTCACACATAACCACTACCTGAATTATATATTCACACATAACACTACCTGAATCATATATTCACACATAACACTACCAGAATCATATATTCACACATAACACTACCTGAATTGTATATTCACACATAACACTACCTGAATCATATATTCACACATAACACTACCAGAATCGTATACTCACACATAACACTACCTGAATCATATATTCACACATAACACTACCTGAATCATATATTCACACATAACACTAACAGAATCATATATTCACACATAACACTACCAGAATCGTATATTCACACATAACACTACCAGAATCGTATACTCACACATAACACTACCTGAATCATATATTCACACATAACACTACCTGAATTGTATATTCACACATAACACTACCAGAATCGTATGTTCACCCATTACACTACCTGAATCATATATTCACACATAACACTACCAGAATCATATATTCACACATAACACTACTATAATCATATATTCACACATAACACTACCACAATCATATACTCACACATAACACTTCCTGAATCATATATTCACACATAACACTACCAGAATCATATACTCACACATAACACTACCTGAATCATATATTCACACATAACACTACCTGAATCATATATTCACACATAACACTACCTGAATCATATATTCACACATAACACTACCAGAATCATATATTCACACATAACACTACTATAATCATATATTCACACATAACACTACCATAATCATATATTCACACATAACACTACCTGAATCATATATTCACACATAACACTACCTGAATCATATATTCACACATAACACTACCTGAATCATATATTCACACATAACACTACCAGAATCGTATACTCACACATAACACTTCCTGAATCGTATATTCACACACAAACAGTGGCATTAAATCATTGCTTCCATGATACCCCATGTTACAATTAAGTGATTATATCAAAAAGAGGTTTCACCCCATGTCATCTGTGGCATATTAAGATATTCAGAATACCCTTTTCAAATTTTTCAAAAATTTAAAAAAAAAAAAAAAAACCATTTGCTGAATTATTTTCTTGGGCTCTTTTCCTCCAATCATTTTCCCCATATTGTTTTTTACTCTTTCAGAATATTATAGCATTACTTGTCCCAGTGTAGAATATATTTCTTCAGTTGCTTTCAATAAGGAAAAGGTTAATACATGCATGGAAGAAGAAAAAAAGGTCCTATGGGAAATCCAATTAATCTAACTCCAGAAGAAGGTGCATGTAAATGGACAAAAAAAATTTGTAACAGAACACAAAATGGAGAAATACCAACAGTTACCGCCTTTGAACAGTCAGTCGCCAAAAGAACCAACTGTGGTGCTTAAATCATATTTCAAGAGGCCCCAACCATTGGACTTCCTGAAGGTATTTCTCTGATATAAGCAGTGTAAATGAAAATAGCCCATCAAATGAGAAGTCTGACTTACCTGGCAGCTTGGACACAGCCAGTGGCCCTTGGGGACGGTGGTGAGAGGTGGAGTAAGACACTGGAGGTGGTACAGACCGCTGCACGTGTCACACATGATGAGCTGCCCGGCCTGTCCACACGAAATACACACGCTCCCCTGCGGCTACAACATACATCTCACACAGTCACAAGAGGTGAAATAGAAAATGACTACAAATATGAAAATCATACATATACAGTCTATTCACGATGGAACGAAATGCGATGGAGCGAAATGACGGTGTAATGCGAAGTAATTGCCAAGTCCCGGCAATATTTGTTCTTTATTCAATGTAAAAAAGATGCGATGGAACGAATAGAATGGAACGAAATATGCACTGGAGCGAAGTATGTATGTGGTCCGATTCGCTAATTAACAACTGATTAATGACGCGTTTGAACGAAGTATCGGTCAGTTTTCACACCTACCCGAGTGACACCTGTCGCTTACACGCATCCGCCATTATATTGTCTGTCTGTAATCAGCCTATTAGCACGCCATCCGTGAGACTCAGCTTGCTGCAGTGAACTCAATGAGCCGAGAGCTTATCAAAAACAAACTTAGTGTACTCTGCTCTAAGAAACAGACGTCTATTTCGATGTTTCTACCTGTTGCCACTAAAAGTGCCGCCAATGTTACAACAATGGTTACTGATGAGCATCGTTCTACTTTATGAGATTGACTATGGTATGATACATGTTTTTTTAAAGTTACTTTCTTGTGTTCGTTTTGTATAATAAGTCACTTGTTCGATATCGCATGTTCATGTTGTACCTATGTACGTTTGTCCAAACAAACATGACTTATTAAAAATATTTACATTTGTACTGCAGAACGCCTTTTTTATTTATCAATATTATCGTATAAAAATAAAAAAAATATAGAGAATCAAATAATGAAACATCACACTAAACATATTACGACACTAAATCTTTACGACAGTACATGGTTTTCGGCAATACATACTAAAACACGACATAAACAAACGAGTGAGCACATAAAGGGATTCTCAATCGTCAATATGAAAGATGCGATGGAACGAAATACGCGATGGAACGAAATAAATGCGTTTCCCGGGGCTACTTCGTACCATCGCGAATGGACTGTATTAGTATGTACATTTAAAATTCTTGAATTTGATACGTTTATCGACTGTTTCCAACTTAATTCTGTCCCAAGTCACTGAAAATAACAAAATTACAATGTCTTAGGTATGGTCTGTAAAAACCACAGAAAGACTGCAAGCGAGGATGACTCTACAACTCAATTTGTGGGGCTATTCCTTTGAGCAAAAATTGTCTTATTCATACTTCATACCAAACTTTACTCAATTCATTTTAATATGCCTACTTAATTATACATATCTGTTGATACAACTGCATCACACACATACACAATTACCGTATTCTCCTTGCTGTTTGTGAGATGGGAGGGGTCACCGTTGGTCTCCATGGCGCCAGGGGAGGTTGGGCGACTGACACTAGGGGACTGGGTAGTCCTTGGGCGACCTTCAGGTACACAAAAAATATTCAATAAATTCAAACAGAGTCAATGTTAGTTCAGTATTAACATCCTTCTGCCATTTTTTAATCTTTTTGGGGATTTTGGGATACACTAGACAGATTTAGGGATAATACCTCACTATAGAACAAGCAGCATAATGCAGGGCTCCTCATACCCAGTAAAACGCAAGGGTGAAAATGTCTAAAAATTGTAAAAAGAACAATACATGTATTTTGAAAAATTTTTGGATCCTTTCCTTCTTATTTTAAGGTAAATTTGAACCCTGGCCATAAGTTTTCAAGGGACAAAATGCTCCATGTCTGAAATTTCAAGATTTAAAACCCTGACTCCCAAGTCAATGGAGAGCCCTGATGATAGCACCTCCAGTCAGTGACTGGACATGCTATTATGCCACTTGTCTACAGAGTAAGTCACATAATGCTTACAATGGCCAACAGTCCTGGAATTATACTAACATATGCTGACTGCCAAGCAAAGGTTCCAGTACCATTTACAATGACACTGGTATGAGGCCAAAAACAGAACCCAAGACAACCTGCTTATAGGCTATCTTACGCTTCAACCACAGGGACCAGTTGTCCAGTGTTTACTTTAAATTGAAATTAACAAGTCAAAAATATGCATCAGGACAAATATGGTATCATAATAAATGGACAAATTCATTATCAGAATGTATTTCATGCATTTCTACCTTTCAAAACTTAATATAATAAATAAAAAACAACTTTTTATACTGACCTTTAGGCTTCTTAGCACCAAAATATTCACTGGCGAGGAAATTGGACAGTCTTGGTCTTCTCTGTAGAAATATAGAAAACAGATGATTATTACGATAGGCTTTCAACAGACTGGCTTTACTCCTACAACCTGGGCTGTGTTCTAGGTCAGTCTGGTATTTTGGAAGGGGTTTTTCGTTTGTCCGTTAAAACAAATGGCTTTCTCTGGTTCCTCCCACAGCAAAGACCATGTGAGCACCAACATCCGTACCAACAAAAGGATTGTCAGAAACAAGATTCCTTTCTGTCTGGCAGTCGTAAAATAATTAATGTCTTAAAATTCTGAAGTTTCTTAACAAGAATTGATAAAACTGAAAGATTCTCTTAAACAAGAGGGCCATGATGGCCCTGAATCGCTCACCTGAGTACCATTGCTTCAACTGATGTCAAGGTTTTTAAACAGACAAGGATTCTGATATAACTTAATCTAAAACATTTTACCCCTGACAATACTACACACCAAATATCTAAGCAATGGGCCATATGGTTTCAGAGAAGACTTGGGCGCAGGGTCATTTATCACCGTAGGGCCAAGACTTTGAAAATCTTTGTAATGAACCATTAGATGCTACTACATACCAAAAATCTTAGCTCTAGGCCTTATTGATTCATAGAAGAAGATTTTTTAAGATTTTCCTATTTAACTCTATGTAAAACAAGTGACCCCTGGTGTGGGGTCATTTATCACCATAGGGCTATGATTTGTACAATCTTGGTAGTGGCCCATAAGATGATGCTACATACCAAATATCTAAGCTCTAGGCCTTATGGATTCATAGAAGAAGATTTTTTAAGATTTTCCTATTTAACTCTGTGTAAAACAAGTGACCCCTGGTGGGGGGTCATTTATCACCATAGGGCTATGATTTGTACAATCTTGGTAGTGGCCCATAAGATGATGCTTCATACCAAATATCTAAGCTCTAGGCCTTATGCATTCATGGAAGAAGATTTTTTAAGATTTTCCTATGCTAACTCTGTGTAAAACAAGTGACCCCTGGTGCGGGGTCATTTATCACCATAAGCTATGATTTGTACAATCTTGGTAGTGGCCCATAAGATGATGCTACATACCAAATATCTAAGCTCTAGGCCTTATGGATTCATAGAAGAAGATTTTTTAAGATTTTCCTATATAACTCTATGTAAAACAAGTGACCCCTGGTGCGGGGTCATTTATCACCATAGGGCTATGATTTGTACAATCTTGGTAGTGGCCCATAAGATGATGCTTTATACCAAATATCTAAGCTCTAGGCCTTATGCATTCATGGAAGAAGATTTTTTAAGATTTTCCTATATAACTCTATGTAAAACAAGTGACCCCTGGTGCGGGGTCATTTATCACCATAGGGCTATGATTTGTACAATCTTGGTAGTGGCCCATAAGATGATGCTTCATACCTAATATCTAAGCTCTAGGCCTTATGCATTCATGGAAGAAGATTTTTTAAGATTTTCCTATATAACTCTATGTAAAACAAGTGACCCCTGGTGCGGGGTCATTTATCACCATAGGGCTATGATTTGTACAATCTTAGTAGTGGCCCATAAGATGATGCTACATACCAAATATCTAAGCTCTAGGCCTTATGGATTCATAGAAGAAGATTTTTTAAGATTTTCCTATATAACTCTATGTAAAACAAGTGACCCCTGGTGCGGGGTCATTTATCACCATAGGGCTATGATTTGTACAATCTTGGTAGTGGCCCATAAGATGATGCTACATACCAAAAATCAAAAGGCTAGGCCTTGTGGTTTCGGAGAAGAAGATTTTTTCAAGTTTTTCCTATATTAGCCTATGTGAAATCAAGTGACCCCTGGGGCGGGGCCAATTTTGACCCCAGGGTCATAATTTGTACAATCCTGGTAGACAGTCATAAGATCATGCTACATACCAAAAATCAAAAGGCTAGGCCTTGTGGTTTCAGAGAAGAAGATTTTTTAAATTTTCATTTTTAAAATCTATTTTTAGCTCCTGTGACCTAATTATGCGATGGACCAGAACCATTTATACAACTTTAGTAGAGCTTCATCCAAGGAACATTCCTGCAAAATATTTTTCAAATTGGCCAAGCCGTTTAGGAGGAGATGTTGTTTGAAGCAATTGTTGACGCCGGACGCACGCACGCACGCACGGACGACGGACGACGGACGCCGGACAAAAGGCGATCAGAAAAGCTCACCTTGAGCACGTTGTGCTCATGTGAGCTAAAAACTTAAAACCTTTTTCTGATAAAATTTAATTTAAAATTGATTGTGGTAATAAATACTGCTCATAAGCATGAGATGCATTTCATATTCAATATACTTACCTCTAGCTCAAATCCATAAGCAAAGTTTGGATTATTTGTACTTCTTCTTTTACGTTCAGACCTTTTACCTTGCATTTCTGTAATTAAGTATTGCTTAATTTAACAGGATATCCAAGAAATAGTACAAGAGTCTTACTTTATATAAATGAATTAAAACAAGTTTGTGTCCTTATACAACTAAAATTAATTAATTTAACAATTCAATACATATGTATTTCTTCTTTAAATAATCAATGCTTGATTTTTTTTTTTTGTTGGTAATATGCAGAATTGACTGACAAAGCGACATATATGCAAGATTTAATCAGTAAATATACCAATCTTTTTAAATTTTTTTTTTTTGGGTAATGAAACAAGAGGGCCATGATGGCCCTGAATCGCTCACCTGAGTACCATTGCTTCAACTGATGTCAAGGTTTTTAAACAGACAAGGATTCTGATATAACTTAATCTAAAACATTTTACCCCTGACAATACTACACACCAAATACCTAAGCAATGGGCCATATGGTTTCAGAGAAGACTTGGGCGCAGGGTCATTTATCACCGCAGGGCCAAGACTTTGAAAATCTTTGAAATGAACCATTAGATGCTACTACATACCAAAAATCTTAGCTCTAGGCCTTATTGATTCATAGAAGATTTTTTAAGATTTTCCTATATAACTCTATGTAAAAGGGGTTTCCTAGGGCTATGATTTGTACAATCTTGGTAGTGGCCCATAAGATGATGCTTCATACCAAATATCTAAGCTCTAGGCCTTATGGTTCATAGAAGAAGATTTTTTAACATTTTTCTATATAACTCTATGTAAAACAAGTGACCCCTGGTGCGGGGTCATTTATCACCATAGGGCTATGATTTGTACAATCTTGGTAGTGGCCCATAAGATGATGCTACATACCAAAAATCAAAAGGTTAGGCCTTGTGGTTTCGGAGAAGAAGATTTTTTCAAGTTTTTCCTATATTAGCCTATGTGAAATCAAGTGACCCCTGGGGCGGGGCCAATTTTGACCCCAGGGTCATAATTTGTACAATCCTGGTAGAGAGTCATAAGATCATGCTACATACCAAAAATCAAAAGGCTAGGCCTTGTGGTTTCAGAGAAGAAGATTTTTTAAATTTTCATTTTTAAAATCTATTTTTAGCTCCTGTGACCTAATTATGCGATGGACCAGAACCATTTATACAACTTTAGTAGAGCTTCATCCAAGGAACATTCCTGCAAAATATTTTTCAAATTGGCCAAGCCGTTTAGGAGGAGATGTTGTTTGAAGCAATTGTTGACGCCGGACGCACGCACGGACGCACGGACGACGGACGACGGACGCCGGACAAAAGGCGATCAGAAAAGCTCACCTTGAGCACGTTGTGCTCATGTGAGCTAAAAACACACTTTCTTCTAGTGATAAACAGAATCTGAGCAACCAATGAATACCATCACTGCACCACCCTGACTCAACAATATGAGAAGTAACAAACTTCTAGTAAAATAGGATACTGCATACAGCAATGTGGCTACACCACGTGGTATATGACATCATTTTAAGCTATTGTGTAAAGCATATTTTGCATCAATTCAGAAGGAAAACTGTTGTATTTTATTTCTTTATCAATTTTAATAGAATATAGCTCATGTGAGGCGGAATGTTGTACCCTACACATTGGTTCCAGTGATTCTTTTGTCAGATATTTAGTTTTTTCTAACATTCAAGAACCCCTTCCAAGTGAAGCACATCACTAATTATGTTTTCCTGAATGTTTGGAAATACTAAACACAAGAATCATTTTGACTTTTGTGTAGTGCATTTTCCACTTCGCATGCCCTATATCCCATTAAAATTGGCGAAGAAATAAAATACAGCAGTTTTCTTTTTCAAATCAAGGCAAATTCTGCTGCTTGTGATAACTTAAAACGACGTCATGGCCACACTGATACAGGATTGAGTTCAGCATTCCTATACAGTCCTACTTTACTGTGTAGAGAATTCAAGCTGGGATGTAAACATTCTTGACTTTTACCTTTAACTGACTCTGGAGGAAGTAGATCAATACTAGCCATGAATTCCAGCTTCTGAAATTTATAAATATTAGCAAAATAACATCATATTACCAAGCAGGAAATAAACCCTACAAAAATTTTATTTACAGAAATTTATCTCTCTCTACTAGTCTATTGAAAAGATATTGTGTATACAAGTAACAAGCATATTGGTGACCAGTAGATGCTAAAAGGTAAGACGAGGGCCAAAACAAAGATTTGCTACAATGAAAATAACAATTAGTAGGTATTGGGACATACAAATACACTATACTGACTCACAGACAGATGGAGCGGAAACTATGTTTCTTTCTTCTTTCTTAGTAATTGTTGATATTTTCTTATTTTTCTTGTAATTCACTGTGTTATGTCCCATAAGTCTCCCTGGATTCATCTCAAAAATACCATACTTAAGTACAATCTCAGGCTTAATTTGAGCATCAAACTCAAATCCATACTGAAACTACATAATGGGGATAGCTGAAGTCATGAGAATTACAAACATTATCAAGTACCACTTTCATTTTGGAGAACACAATGCCCGGACAAAAACAAGAAAACAAAGACCTTAACTCAGTTAAAACTCTCTTCCCTCTTGGTGGTTAAGCTTCAAAAAAAAAATCTTTTAATTCTAACTGGTGGTTGCTGAAAATGTTTCGACAAATTCTGGATGCAAAAAATACTGTGGGCCATAATTCTGTGTAACAAAAATCATCAAACTGAAACATGCTCATAATATTGTCATCTCTTATTAGTGAAAGATTCCATAAAGTTTCACTTAATTCTAAGCGGTTGTATCCGAGACTTAGGTCAGATAAGTATCTTCTTATAATAAAACAAGGACCATAACTCTTTGCAAAATTATCAAACTTGACAAAGATAAAAATACACATATCTTCTCTTCATCATGCATCATTTCCCGAGTTTAATTTGAGTTTCAGTCAGTACATGATAAGAAATAGTTGGTATGATAATGTGCATCTCAGCACAAGAGGAAGAACTCCATAAAGAAAATCATTGATCTGGAACTTGCTGTTTACATGCACATACTCTCTGTAATGAAGCTTCCTGTAAACTTTCTTTAAATTTCAACAAGTACTTGCAGAGAAAGAGGAACAATTTGCATATTCAGTGCTCGAACTAAGATTTGAATGAAAGTGGGGTAAAATCTGTGCTTTTCTTGAATATTTGTGCCCCCTCCCACCCTCAGATATTTGTAACATTATTCTTAAATCCAAGGGTACTGAAGACCAATTTGGGGGTAAATAGCCCCAATGTGAAGTTATTTGGGAATACTACAGGGGTGGCTGAGAAATTATACTTCAGACAAGAAGGGTAAGCGACAGATGAGTTGAGAAGTTGACAACTATATGATTCCCAAAAAATTGTTCAGGAAGCCAAACCATAACATCTCTTACTCGCTGTCTTTCTTTCTCCTCAGCAGTGACTTCAATGGTGGGCCTGGTGTCCTTGTTAACTGGTACCTCCTTGGATATGGAAGGTTTCCTGTTCAGAATCTGAGAATGGTGCACCTTGGACTCGGGCTTGTGACTAGCACTGGAATTGTTCTGACTCTATAAAAACACATTTTGTTACGTGTAAATCTTATAGTTTTCCAAATACCGTTGTCTCTTAACCTACTATTCTTGATATTCATCAGGTCTGGACAACTGAATTGATACATGCTATTCTTTGATGATCATTTAAATAAACTAGAAACCAAAGTTTCTAATGTTAATTTACTCTTAAACTGGCTTCAAATATTACATCATTTTGGACTGATTATAATGGTTAACACTAACACCCTAACCAATGCTCTTGAATAGCCATGACACACCTATTGACTTAATACTTCCATTCCAAAAGTTTCCAAGTTACTTTGCACCTTGGAAGGTCATGAAAGAGTCTTGCCTTGAATGGGGTTCAAATTTGCATTTTTTTGGATTTCCAAAATATAAAATATATATAAAAACAAAGTGTTTTATAATTAAGACTTTTTTTATTAATTGTACCATCCAAGACACATTCTTTATTTCTAGAAATGAATGACAAAAAAAATCTTTTATTATCAGGGTTTTCCCTGGCACACAAAAATGTCCATTTTGACCCTAAAATTGTGTAAATGGGCCCCAAATATTTCAATATATGTTGCTTTGTCTATATATCAAAGGGTCATTTGCCCCCCATTTAAAAATATCAATGAAACCCATGTTACATAAATACATGAATAAAGCAACAACATAATGATAAAATGCCCAAACCTGTGGAGTCTTTTGACTAGGATACTGAGGTATACGCAATGGTGGAGCACTACTCTTCGCTGTGGAGGTCTGATTGGCTTTTGAAACAATGCTCTCACTTAAAGAAGGTGTGTTTGGTAAAAGACAACTTGTGGATTTTGAAGGGTCCTCTAAATTCATTTCAATCTTGTGGTTCTGTGTGTTGGACTCCATCTAGATAAACAGGACATATATACAGAATAAGGACATAATTGTATTAAAAGATATGTCTACCTTCAAAAGCTCTCTTGCATAGTATTTCAAATATCGATACAACTGTGTATATATAAAAAATTAGAGCCATGTTTATTAAAATTCCCAAGTACTAAATTGAAATGAAGCAGTTATTAGTCACCTTTCTTCAATAATTCTCAAACAATAATGTTTATCTTATATACATGTGAGAGTCTATCCACATGGAAAGTGGTGTAGCAAAGTTTGTTTTATTGCTAAGGTTTAACATGCAATGGACAATATTTTAGTCATTTGCGGGTTGTCTACATAATACAGATATAGTGCTGCCTTAATATCATGCCAAATTTTTTATAACACTTGGTCAACCATTCCTGGGTCTTCACTGCCAAGCACAAGGGAGATATACCAAATTTTCTCCCTCCTTATCAGGGATCATTCATAGGTCTTTCCCACAGGGCCCTGAAGATTTCTTTCAAATAGACCATTTCTCCAGAATCAATACCTGGAATGACTTGATTAAAATTGACTAATCAGTGACCGGGGAAAATTTCCCACTGAACAATGTGTGGAATTATACTCCAGTATGTAGATTAGGTGTTTAGGAAGTGCTCAGTTTTACAAGCTTTAAGTTGAATTTGAGTGAAATGGTCTTTTCATGCCATAGTTTTGCTATTTAACTTAAAAAATAACAAAAGACATTATTCATGCATTTGCTATGTCATAACTGGGGATCAAACCATGATTTTCCAGTTACAAAGGCAGAGGTTCTTACCACTTGCCAATTTGGACTGATGGTGTTGAAAAGTAATTGAAATATCATTCAGAAAAGTAAAACAGACCCCAGCCACATAATACCAGGAAAGTCCAAATTTAACTAGATATCATACGCTCTGTCTGTTTCCTAATTGGATGTTTACAAAAGTCCAAAAAGAGAAAGTAGATATTCATATTTAATCAACCACCATTAAAAAAATATATAAGTTTATACCTCATCATCTTGATGGGACGTCTTTCTTTCCATAAGCTCTTTTCTTAGTTTTTCTACAATAAGTTTCTGAAAACAAAAGGCACATAAACAATATTACAATATTATCATAAAATCATAAAAACTAAACTCCATTAAAGTATTGTCAATAGAAGGATGAACTAAAATAAGATACATGGGGAAAACAAATAGATAAATAGTAAATATTTTTTATCCTAATTTGATGGTTGCTTATAGCAATAATTTGAATATGCCAAAAGGTTATGGTAATTAGCTCATACGAATATAAACAAGAGTTTTCTTTGGAACATGTATGTCATCTGCTGAAGCGTGACGGAAAAAGTGTAACCAACCGATAGACAACAGAAAAGTGATCCTTATGTGTCACCTCTGCTTACAGCAGGTTAAACAATAAAAGGACAACTAGGTGTACATATTCTCAAAGAAACAAATTTTGTTAAATTAATCAATAAAGTGAAGCTGTTCCCTTCTTCTGTATGTAAGCTGTGATGAGTCACTCTAATCAACGCCAAGAATTCCATCAGTTACAAATTTGAAATTTTGAGCATCAAATTACTATAATGGTTTTAAGAACTATTTTCAAGCCTTAAAAATCACATTTGTTCCACTAAAGAAAGGAAGGAAAATACATCATTTAGTACTAAGCAAACACAGTTTAAAGTCTCTTAAACAGAATAATAAATAGGTCCATGTAAACAATTATTGAAAAAATAAGAATCACTTAATATGTCTATCAAATGACAGTAAATCTGAAAAAGAAAGTAACTGTTTCTTTTATTCATCAAAAAGCTGTTCAAGATTTACAGCCATGTGAAATTGTTGTGATCTGAATTAAAAAATAAAAGCCAGTTTTATCTAAATTATTAAAAGAAAAACAAATATCATTATATGTAAAACTAATAGCAAAAAAACACTGATATAAGGTTTAAAAAAAGAAAGAAAATGAATAAAATATAAAATATGCAGATGGCTGATATAAATTTATATTCAAACCAACATAGCTAGAGTGAATAAATTCATTTCAATGAAACACTTACAGGTTACATTTTGTGAAACCAGTTTGTTTGATTTTTGTTGGGGTTTTTTTTTCTTGTTTTTAAATAAATCATAATCATTAATTAAATGTTAATAAAACTAAATTGCTTCAAGAAAGTTGGTGAAATTGGTAAAAAAAAAAATCTGATTAGATAAAAAATGATATTCAGTTTTTTCATATGCACACAAAAAAAACCCACCAATTATGCATGCTTCACAAATTAACTGTCAATATATTAACTAATTTTGAGACAATTTAAGCAACAAGTCTCTATGATAAAAGTAGTATGTAGATAGATAACTCTCAAATCAGCAAATGCATAAGAAGCATACTGAAAAGTATGTGATGCTATGCAATAATATCCAGTTAGGAGATAATCTAACATTTTAATTTTTTATATACCTCAACTTAAATGATAGTTACCTGTTTTTGGCTCATAACCATAATCTCTTTCTGGAGATTGTGAAGCTGTGTTTTGATCCCCATGTCCTAAAAGAAAACATAAAAATACAGATTATTACACAGTTACAAAAACCAAAGAAAAGAACATACTCAAACTTCCACAACAAAAATCAATAATTTGTGTAGTACATGTCGTGTGTGAGTGAGTGATGCTTGCAATCAAAATACTGAATTGTCTTACCTGTGGCTTTAACTGTATTCTTGACACCAGAATCTGAAAAATATTATTAATATTTTGACATTTTGTGCAATTATTGAAGACAACTTTTCAAAGGTCATCAGGACAGTTTACTGTGTAATTCATTGTGATTCTTCACTAACTTTTTTATCTCTAAAGCATAAAAATCATTCCTAATGGCTTAAAAAAAAAGAATAACATACATATATTTCTCATTTACATGATAAAACATTTTCTTTTTATTAAATGAAGATAGATATGCCAATGTTTACGATACAGAGTAAAACTACTATAATAATTTAATGCTACATCTACATCTTTACGAAAATCAATAATATCTTGAAAGTTGTTGATTCTGTGTTGGCTCTTGAACCAAAGTTTTATACCTGATGATTCTGAATTGCAGTTTTTAACTGCGACTGTATCTGATTCAAATGCATTCGAGACATGTTGCAGAAACGATATCCTTACGGATATAGAATCCCTGTCGCTAGGAAATAACTTTCGACGGAAAAAGATTTGTCACTGAAGTTCCATCACAAGTCCATGAAAACATACCACTTTTGCCTACGCGTACTACTTTCAATTATGGTTCAGTTTTGGATTGAAATAGACTAACTCTCTTGCATCCATTGAAAATCATATTTTAATATACCGATGTTAAATGAATAATATTGACATTTTTCATATCTTTAATGACTTTGTATGTTACTGTCGCTGCACTACTTTCTTCTTCAAATCTTTCATATTGGTAAGTTCTGCGGCCAAGAAATCCCCGGATGGAAATGTGACAAACGAAAATTTTGTTATATCACAGCATCATAGGATAAAGAACAAGTAGTAAGCAGATATATTCTCCATGCACTCAACATAATGCGAGTTATTTAAACCCCTAGCCATATGAGGATATCATTCCTCGTATCATTTCTTACACTGTTCATAAACTGTCTTTCTTTACATTGCTCGTTACCCCACCCACTTCATTCAACCAATTTTAACAGTTCTATCTATCTCTTGATACTGCCAACTCCTCTGTCGAGTGTTATAGGCAGGGCTACGCACCGGATTGTTAGTAAGAGGTGAGAGATAAAAGAGCCAGAGCTAGAATATAGCATCTGGGATAGTGAGACTTGATGTAAAAGATTCAGTCGTTGTTAAGCCTTGTTAGCATAACTTGTGAGGTGCATTAAGAATGGAAATAAAAGCAAGATAGTAAAAACACTATGTAAACGGATTGCCAAGCAGCTTTGCATGATGTAATTGCCTGTCAGTTTTGGTGTTGAGCTAGCTCATCTGGAATGCCGTTACTTGCTATGTGATATATCTGATTTTTTTTTTTCTGTTTAATTTTAAAAATTAAAAATGGGAGAAATTGGAAGAGTCAATCATTACAACAAATGTTTAACTGTTGAAATCCCAACACATTGATATGGGGTTAGTTTTGATGAACCCTGACCCTGAGTTTTAAGCAGTGAAAATTGAAGCTCCTACTTCTGTTCACAAACAAATCGGATAAGCTAGACCTTTCCATCTTCAAATACCCATGGCTGATCGGTAGATCATCTATAGGCCGTAGGATATCACGGCTAAATTTTTGTCGTTTTAGGGTGTGTCAAATTGCGCCATTTCATCGTTTGCATCACGTTTTTTAAAACTATCAAAAAGGCAGTTTTATACAGCTACCAGGTGCAGTCATTTATTTTATTGTTTACATGACTTTCATGCCTCCGCACCAAAGAGTTGCATTTAAAAGTCGCGTTTTCATTGGTCGATAATTTAATCAATAGCTACTCTTTTAGCTACGACGGTTTGCTTGCCTGTTTCCCCACAAGATGATGTCATGTAGTGAAATGTAATAAGTCAGCTGGGGCTATTCGACGATGGACTTTCCTGGTTTTATCAAATACTTAATAACATGGTTGCAAAGAGAGAGAGAGAGAGAGAGAAATTATCAGTTCTGCAAAAGCTGACCAAAAAAACAGCAAAAGACTAGGCAAAGTAATACATACAAAACCAACTTACAAATTAGATTCCTTATGTAGCCGGGTACAGGTATTTGGTGATAGATCAATAGGCAAGAAGACATGTGACTTGATAGCTCAGTCGGTAGAGTGCAGGAACAGTATTCCTGAGGCCCTGGGTTTGTGTCCCGGTCGAGTCATTGATTTTTCACCACCTGTTACATTTGGCGCCCACCTACTGTTTGATATGGGAACTGCTTTGTCACCTAAAGAACGTTTCTACGATGTTCTTTGTCTCTAAGAATTCCTGACGAATTCTATATTTGGAGGGTGTATATGTAGCCGCTGGGTACAGGTATTTCGTTGATCTATCAATAGGCAAGAAGACATGTGACTTGATAGCTCAGTGGGTAGAGTGCAGGAACGGTATTCCTGAGGCCCTGGGTTCGAGTCCCGGTTGAATCACTGATTTTTTCACCACCTGTTACACTAAATTCTTCTTCTTTTTTTTTTTAACCTGTTTTCAATCATGCACAAATGAGCATTGCCAGTACAGTGAAACCTCATTAGTCCGGACACTTTGGTCCTTGTTTAAATTTCCGGATTAATGAATTTTCCGTATTAATGAATCAATCCATATCTCTCTTCTTCTTTTTTCTTTCTTTCTTTCATACTTTCTCATTGTACACTGTGTGTGTGTTTATGTTTGTTTTCCATTAATAATAATTATATTTAAAATTATATGCTTAGGACTATATATGATTATGTATTTAAATTGATGTTTACAAATGATGGTTTAATTTTATTTAAATCCATCCTTGACATCAGCATTCTTTAAGAGAAGAAAAAGACACCTTAAGTAGGTGACAGCATAATTGTGACCCATTTCTTGTTCTGCATTCGTGAGCAAAATGAATTGGATTTAATTATTTTAGCCAAAACAGTCACAAACAAATGAATATTAAATGTACGCACTGAAAACAAAATATATGAACAAAAGACGATCTAAAGGATGGTTGGCTTTTCTGTCTCTTTTTACAGCATACATCTGCAGCTGTGAATAAATTCGCTAGTTATATATTTAGCTTGCGGCTATACCAGCCCTTAATTGCCCCCTGTTCTCTGGACTGATTAGTGTGAAGCGCTCGCGGCTATGTGTAAACAATCTGCAGGTGACACTTCTATAACAGTCACGCACAAAGAGTAGTCCGAATGATGTCTAAAAATAGTAGGTGGGAAATCCAGTCTGAACTGGTACCCGGATTATCGAGTCATTTTAAATAGCAAATGGAAGATTGGTTCCCAAAATGGATGTCCGGATCCGGAACGCGAATTTCCGTATTATCGAATTATTTTTACGTTGTGGAAATCCGTTCCAAGAGAAAAGTGTCCGGATGGCGAGGTTTCCGGAATAATGGAGCCCGGACTAACGAGGTTTCACTGTATATTCATTATGTTGAATGTTGTCAATAAATGGAAGAAGAAGAATAGAAGAACAAGACAAATAAGGGGAAAATTAATGAATTTTAAGAATTGAAGCAAATAGCTTACAAAGGCTCGATTAACAGCTTTATTGGGCTTCCTCTTTGCTGTCTTTGGCAAAGTAATTTAAGGTACTATTCAGCTTAGGGATCCAGCATCAAGGCAATGAATTTTTCCCCAGGGAAATAATTTTACTGGCTATATTAGTGAGTTGTTTTGAATTTATATACACAGGGCTTGCATATTGGTGATACTAGATTTAAAGTTAGAATATGTGGATGTAGATACACTAATATACGTATTTGATGCAGATC
This sequence comes from Solen grandis, assembly GCA_021229015.1. NCBI lineage: Eukaryota > Metazoa > Mollusca > Bivalvia > Adapedonta > Solenidae > Solen > Solen grandis. The sequence goes on from CM037785.1 coordinate 42,179,490, forward strand.
CAAATTATAAGAAATGGGGTGGGTTGTATAGTGATTGGCCTTCAAAGGCAAGTCTGATAAATTTTCAGTAAGTAGGATAACTTCTTTGACATGGATTTTGACTCATTCAAAAAGTAATTCAGTTTACTGATGTGGGCTTCCAGCTGGCTTTCGGTAGGTCGGTGGTTCTACCCGGGTACCTCTGTGTACTTGGGGTCTTCCTCCACCTGTAATTAGCTGGACGTCGCTTTATGATTGAAATACTATCGCAGCGATGGTAAACCCCAATACATCAACAATACTGATGTGGGCCAAAAAGGGTTTTTGAAACCAATTTTGTCACTTAGTCTTTTATGAAATAATAGCTATACACATTTTGTAGGGTGTTAACATTTACAGAGGCCTTCAAATTTCTTAGATTTTGAGGTCTCTGCAATTGTAATACTAGGCCTCTTAAAAGGCATATAATGTATAATTCATATACCAGCAAATAATACATTATGCTTTATAATCTTCTACCTCATTCTTTTCATGTAAACCTTAGAACTGCATCATGGCCAAGAGAACAGCGACATCAGAGCTGACAGACAGGAACTGGGACCATGAAGATGAACCAGAGGAGGTATGAGCAGGAGCTTATTTTTTTTATGACTGGCCCTTGCTTGGTTACTTTTATACCACTGGTATACCAAACTACTCAACGTAAAATCAACTGCCCTTTAGATCATCCGGAGTCATTTCTCTATAATTAATGGGCTTTTAGTAACAGTAAACAAATATGCATTATTAGTGAAATTATAATGGAATAGCTCATAGGACCATTAAGGGGTCATGGGCAGCATTTTCTCAGAGAAGTTGTTATTCATATGTTTCTTCTGATTTCAGTCATAAATATGTCAATTTATTTATCTTCACAGTATACTAAATACTTCTCTATGTAATTCCTAGAGGACTGAGACTTTTACCTTCTTTTGAATTAGATCTTTTTCTTTATTACTGAAAAAGAATTTTACTAGTATTGTCAAGTAAGTTTAGCACATATTTTTATATACCTGTTTCCCTAAGATTTCATTATCATGCAAATCTTTTTATGCCCCCGCCATGAAATCGCGACTGGCATATAGTGTGTCCCCTGTCCGTGTGTGTTAGTGTGTGAGTTTGTCTGTGTATGTGTTCAAGAATTTGTGTCCCAGCTGTAACTTTGTTATGTATGGTCGTTTTTTAAAATAACTTGCACAGGTGATCCTTAGGACAAGACAATGTGTCGCGAACAAGAACCAGGTTGCTAGCTTTAAGGTCAAGGTCACAGCACTCAGTTGACCTTAAAATCATGTCCCAGCTGTAACTTTGGTCTTGATTGATTGTTTTTCAAATAAATTGGCACAGTTGATCCTTAGGACAAGATAATGTGTTGCAAACAAGAACCAGGTTGCTAGCTTTAAGGTCAAGGTCACAGCACTCAGTTTACCTTAAAATCATGTCCAAGCTGTAACTTTGGTCTTGATTGATTGTTTTTCAAATAATTTGGCACAGTAAATCTTTAGGACAAGATAATGTGTTACAAACAAGAACAAGGTTGCTTTCTTTAAGGTCAAGGTCACAGCACTCGGTTGACCATAAAATCTTGTCCTAGCTGTAACTTTGTTTTATATAGTGTTTTTTTTTTTTTAAATAATTTGGCACAAGTGATCCTTAGGACAAGACAATGTTGCACACAAGTACCAGGTTGCTTGCTAGCTTAAAGGTCAAGGTTACAGCACTTGGTTGACCTTAAAATTGTGTCCCAGCTGTAACTTTGTTGTGAATGGTTGTGTTTTGAAATAACTTGGCACAAGTGATCCTTTGGATAAAACAATGTGTACAAGAACCAGGTTACTAGATTGAAGGTCAAGGCAACAACACTTGGTTGACCTTTGAATCAAATCTGGGCTGTAACTTTCTTGTGAAGATTGTGATTAGAAGTTACTTTGCACAAATGATACCTAGGATATGATGTAATGCAAACAAGAACCAAGTTTCTAGCTTCAAGGTAAAGGTCACAGCAGTTAGTTAAGTTTAAAATTTGTGTAAGCAGTCCTGTCTGGGCTGTATCTTTGTTGTATATAGTCATGTTTTGAAATAGTTAGCACAAGGAGGGATCCTTAGGACAAAACACTGTCACAAAACAAGTACAGGTTGCTAGCTTTAAGGTCACATCACTTGGTTGATATCAGGGTCACAGCACTCATTTGATCTTAAAATCATCTTTTATATTTCCAGTTTTTCATTGACAAAAAGTCATCTAATAAACATGGTGAGGGCAACGGTGTCCTATGGACACATTTCTAGTTTATTAGGACTTTCTGCCCTTTCGGCAGAAAGTCCTATTGGGTTTGTACTGTTTATTCTTCTTCTTCTTCTGCTTCTTCTTATTATTCTTTTTTTCTTCCTAACTAAACGCTTATTTTTCTATGTTGCAATACTCCTAGGACGATGACATTTTTATGACTTTTTAGTCACGTGAGGAAATTTTGATTTCTATGATTTTCATATGCCTATGACGTCATATGACGTCACATTTGAAATATGCTACAAAAGTTTGTACGCGGTCTACAGCCATTGTTTGTGAACCGATTTTCATCAAAATTTCACAGAATGTGTATGTTATGCTCTAGTTGTGCATCCCGGTGTCCGTTTTTCCAAATTCGAAAAGGCAAAAGTTTCATGGCGAATCCAAGATTCGAACTAATGACGTCAAATTTCAAATGCGTATAAAATCGCTTCCAGAAGAGCTAGAAAGCTGATATTTAGACTGAATATTAATCTCTATGTCTTCTTTATATTCTGAGAAGATGAACACCAAATGACGTCACATGACGTCATAATGCTATTAAAACTTTCGTATTAAAACTTAACGGTTTTTAAGCCCTGTAGGCTTCATTTTTTTATGATTTGCTTGAAATTTTGTCTGAAGATGCAGTATTAGATTCTATGGAGCCATGTCACTTTTGTTTCCGGCAAATCCCAAAGGTCAAGGTCATATATCAATTATCGGCTTTTTCTTCGGCCTTAAATATCTCAAAAACGGTAAATATTCTATCGAGACACTATGCGTATAATTTGTAGTGCTTAGAAAGACCTTTCAGATGATATTTAGTTTTTGATGATCGGGGTTGAATTGGTTGAGTTATGGCGGAAAAATGAAAATTTGGTAACCCCCAGTGTGTTTAACAGTTTATACCTCGAAAACCTTTGATTTTTGAAAATATGATGATGAATATTATTTGTAGAGCAATGTTTGGCCGTTCTTTTGATGCCTAAACTTTAATGATTGGCCAAAGATTGAGGGAGGAATGGGAAAAAAACGAAATTCGTGTATGTAGCTTTGGTGAATTTTTCATTTTTCAGGTGGTTTAAGAGCTTGTATCTCAAAAAGTATTAGTAATATTCCTAAACATAAGCATGTGAAATGTAGAGAATTTTCAGACGATTATTTTGGTACCTTAAGTTTTGAAATTGAACAAAGAATAAGGAAGTTACATCAAAAATAAGAATTTAAACATGTAGAATTTCAGCGATTCTGCCGTGTTGTCAAAGTTCTACGGCTAATATCTCAAAGCTCATTAGAAATAAGTCCACACCTTAAGCGAGTGAGATGTAGAGAATTTTAAGACGATTATTTTGGTACCTAGAGTTTTAAAATTGATTAAAGTATAAGGAAGTTACATAAAAAATACGAATATAAACCCAAGTGTAAGAATTTTCGAGAAATATCCTACTTTCGCTTTCACGTTAATTGAAGCATTTTCGGAAAATATGTAAGTTTACAGCTATGTATTAGTCATATAAATTGCAAAAAACTTTTTACTTATATCATATTGATATTACTAGCTAAACAAACGTACCCTTTCCGGTGGCCGAGTGGTTAGAGCGTCCGCCTCGGGAGCGGAAGGTCGTGGATTCGATCCCCGACCCGACATACCAAAGTCGTAAAAAATGGTACTGTTATAGCTCCCTTGCTTGGCGCTCAGCATATAAGGGTATTTGCAGGACTGGTAAGCGCGGTATCAGGATGATGTGACTGGGTGTGGTATCATGCCACATGTCTACGGCGTGATACTGCAGTGTGGTAGTCCTATACCCGCATGAAGTAGACATCGTTACTGGGTGAATTATTGTCGGTGGGACGTTAAACCCAACAAACAAACTGATATCATATATAGCAGTGTTTACTACACCGATCCCTACACACGAGGTGTGCACACAGGCTCATGTTGACGTCTTTTGTAAACATTTATTAAAGTTGCTTAAATAATCATGTTTATAGATAAACATTTACATAAGAATGAGGAGTTTCGGAAATATTATTTGCAAAGGGACTCCTAAGGAAAGAAAAAGATGCTAAATTAAATACTAAAATACAAGTATAGTTTATTAGGTTTAACGTCCCACCGACAGTATTTAAGTCTTTTGGAGACAATGTCTACTTGGGACAAATGTAGTGTTGTCACACTGCACAGTATCATGTCGTAGACAGTTGGCATGATACCACACCCAGTCACATTATCCGGACACCGGGCCATCAGTCCTAGAACTACCCTTATTAAGCTGAGCGCCAACCAAGGGAGCTATACCAGTACCTATGTTTACGAATTTGGTAAATACAAGAATTGAATAATTGATATAACGCTTTTAAACAACTTACAGATCATGTGTTATCTCGTTTGATTTGGTATTTCCAGGGTATTCCTAGCCTTGATATCTTCCGCTGACACCGACTTTTTTAAACGATTATTTTTTACATATTTCGTTCTTTCCTTAATGTCAATCAGTTGATATTTTCTGATTTCTCAACTAATTCAAACAAGATAAATAAATAAAAAAAACAGCCATCACATAAATTGATTGAAATCTGAAAAAGAAATGAGCCGACGGTAAAAAAATGCGCGAAATGTATGTGTTAAATCCATATTTGGAAAGCACGTGCACGTGTGTGAATACTTTAACAACACGCTGACGTAACACTTATATGGCGCCATCTTCTAATATAGCAGCATAACGTAGTAATAGGGCGGGGCAAACTCTAAGTTAGTCAGTGTTAATTAAGTATAGGTTAGTGTTTTTTCGTAAGCATTAAGTCCATTAAATCGGTAAGGCGCGGCTTCGTCCGACCGATTTAATGGACTTAATGCTTACTAAATAACACTAACCTACTTAGTGTTTGAAATTATGTTTTGAAATTTAACGCAGTCGCACATTCCAAATATAGTATTGATTTTTTAGACTCCGCCCTATCAACCTGTTCCCGGCGTGAATTACATCACGTGACATGTAACATGTTATGTCAAAGGTCAATGCTTCGCTCTAGCTGTGTATATCTGTGTAGATATACGCTCCAAATGAGCATTGAACCGGAAGCCGACTTTGATCTCTTCGGCAAAAAAGTGGTGATTGAAATTTGAATAAAAGATACTGTTTAGAAAGGTTCTTATATCTGCACCTATATATGTTGTGTTTTGGGCATTTTTTTTTTTATTTAAGTAACCCTTGTTTGTAAGTGTTTTTTTTTTCTTCTCTTCTCATTATTTATATACATTTTTCAATTTGAATTTATTTAATCGGATATTTACTTAATCGCTTTGTTTAGTAATTAGTTATATATTGCCCATTCTGTGTTAACATGTGTAGACATTGATATTACACAAGTGTCTTTAAAGCGATGACAGATACTAATGTTGTTAGAACTTGTGGTCAAACCCTCTTAATTATTTTTTAAAATCTCAATTTTGTATCATCATTACTTAGGCAATAATACATGTTTAAACTAAACTAAGCGGAAGGGTAGAGTTCTTTTGTTATTTTGGATTAATCAGAATCCTGGTGAGTAAATGTTTGTTCTCTATGGTTGCTGTGTATTATTTTTTGTCGATGTTCATGCGTTCACATCAAAAATCCCTGTAACACGTTACACATGCGTGGACTAAGACCACAATTTAAATTTACTATATGTTCTATATAAGCATATATACAAATGACAATTTCTGTAAGGGACATTGGCATCCAAACTTACCCTCATTAGATAGATCTATTCAAGAGAAATAATTCTGTACATTTTAAACATGGAGTCAACCGACTACCTTTTGACCTATTTAAGGCCAAATAACATGCGTATGAATTTAGTGCACCGGTCGGCCATTTCACGCCAATTTTCTCAAAAATTCCCCTCTCAGTAATGCTAAACTATTAAGATTGTTGTGCAATAATGCCTCCAAATTGGGCATTTTCTGACTATTTTAACTGTTCTATTGAATTCAATCCTTTATTGCATGTCTTTCAGTCAAAATCTCACCTTAATTCAGCATTAAATAGGGTCACTTTTTTCTGTGTCAAGCACATCCGTACCAAAATCATGCAGTAATTTGGTCTTGATTGATTTTTTTCAAATAAAGCCCAGTTATCCTGGACACATTGTTGGCAAACATGACCAGTGAGTGCTTTAAAGGGCAGGTTAAACTATCAGTTTGATTAGAACATAAGCTGTAATTGGTCTTAGATTGTTGCCAGATAATTGGGCACAAAATTTTGAAAATGAATGTGTTCATAACAAAACAAGTATCTAAGTACAAGGAACATGTTACATAAAAGCCTGTCCGCTAACTTCGTTTTATGGTTTTTGTTAAATTCTCTCTTAAATAAACAATACTTAGACAAAATTACAAGTCGGTTCTTCAGCTAATGGTCTATAAAAGCATTGTTGACTTTTAAATCCGAGTCCCACGCGAATTGTTGTGAATGGTAGGCTTTTGGATTTACTTCGCACATGTACACCTTGATAAAAAAAAATGTTGTAGCACAATAATCAGGTTTATAGTTGAAGTAAGGCTAAATTTTGAACCTTATGAATCAAATCTGCTTAACTTGTCTTGTGATAGAATTGTTTTATGGTTCCCTTAGCACATAATGGATTACCCTCACCGATATGATGTTCAAATCTAGGAACCAGTTTCTATTCAAGGTAAGTCCAGCTGTTAGTTAGTTTAAATTTCGTGTAAGCATCCTGTTCGGGTCTGTACCTTTATGTATATAGTCATGTTTTGAAATATTTACACAAGGACGGATCCCATAAACAAAACACTGTCACAAAAATGTCAAGTTTAGATAAGCTTTCAAAGTAAAACTTGTTATTGATATAGGTACTTCACATTCATTTGAATCTAAAAAAAATCATCTTGTTATATTTTAATTTTTCTAATTATTAAATCTTAATTAAAATGGTGAGGAAAGTGTCTGTATCACAATATTCTAGTTTGTTTTTGTTTTTTTACAGTATGTGTAAATAGATTCATTCTACTACTTAACTGTGTTACATATTTATCAATTCAACAATTTGTTGTATTTCTCTAAGGTCAAAAAGTATGTTGCCTTTATAGAAGTCAGCCTTTCAGATTTTGCCGTTAAGGAATTTCTTTTATAGAAACTTTACTTCCCTTGAGACACTAAATATGGTAATACTAAGAGGGATAGTTTTATCTTTTGTCTCATCAAATAGAAAATTAACTGTAATTAACTTTTTTCTGAAACAAATATCTAAATAGTTAATAAAGTAACTGCACTGAAATAAATATACTTAATCTTAGTAATTACATTGTTTCTCAAACAAAAATGACTAAATATTTCATTTCTTAACAAATATTGTTTGTATAAAAGAAATGCTTTGTATAAATGTCAACTTAGTATAAATGTACTTGAAATATTTCATAAAACAGAAATGGTGGAATGGTTTTGTACCTCATTAAAGATTTATATTTAACTTAGCAGTAAGTATTGTTGGTGAAATTCAATCCTTATAGTATGTATCTATGTATGTAACTGAAAGAATAATTAAAATTGTTTAAGGCTGGAGAGTTCTCCAAAGCTTCAGATGATGCCCTGAAAGGGAGAAAGATCCTTCAGGCCAAGAGAAAACAGCCAGCAGGAGAAGGGGTGAGTTGCTTAGAGAGCCCTCTGATTAATCACATATAGTTTTTGTGGATCTGGCATGCCATAATGGTGGTTTATGCACTCATGTGCTTCATTTGATCTTATCTTCCCTATTTGTATATCCAGGCTGTAACTTTGACATGGATCAAAGGATCAACAAATAATTAAGCAAGGTTTGCCTCAAAGAGATGAAGTACCACATACAATGATTAGGACCCAAGACCCAGTGCATGCAATATCACATTTAAGGGTGAAAGGTCATGGTACTTGATTTTCTTGTCTGGGCTGTAACTTAGACATGGATCAAATTAGTCTCAACACTTGGCAGAAAGGTTTGTCTCAATGAGACATAGTGTCACTTTCAAGGGTTTGGACCCTTGCTCCAAGGTCAAGGTCATACTTGACCGGTGGCAGAGCGGTAAGAGCATCCGCCAGGGACGTGGGTTCAATCCCTTGCCGCGACATATCAAAGTCGTAAAATTGGTTCTGGTATAGCTCCCTTGCTTGGTACTCAGTACATGTATATATAAGGGTAGTTCCAGGACTGGTTGTTCGGTGTCAGGATATGTGACTGGGTGTGATATCATGCCACATGTCTAGAGCGTGATACTGCAGTACTGCAGCGTGGTAGTACTATATCTGCTCAAGTAGACATCATCTCCAAATGACTGAAATACTGTCGGTGGGACATTAAATCCAATATACAAACTGTTTAACAAACAAGGTCACACTAACAGTTGAAAGGTCATGATGCTTACAATGAATAGATATTATTTGTGTCTATTCCATTACTCCAATATGTATGGACGGTTGCTGGACATGTTGCCCTTGAGCATCTAGTTTATTGTTGATGTGTGTGATTGTATAAAGTTGTTGTAAAGAAGTAAATTCTTTTTGATAAGAGTTTTGGTTAAATGAACATAAATAAGTAATATAAGTAATAAATATATAAGAATTTGGTTCACAAATACTGTCTAAGATACAAATGGATTCCTTAATACATTAAGTTCATATAGTTTTTCTTATCAGAGAATTACCAAAAAAATACATTAGTATATGATCTTTAGTGAAAAAAAAAGATCTAGTTATTACTGATACAATTTCAGGGGAGCAAGCCTGCATTTGCCGGTTTTGGAGGCTTTTCATTCAAACCAACCCAAACAAGCACGCCTTTACTTGGCTTTGGTGGCTTCAAAGTGGAGTCTAAGCTTGGTAATAATGTAAAGGTATCAAAAGATACGGAAAATAGCACGACTTCTTCATCGGAAACAAATGGAAAACAACTGAATGGGTCTAACAAAAATGCTGAATCTTCCACCTATCTGCACAACCTTAAAGCCCTTAATCAGAGTGTTCTGAACTGGATATCACAGCATGTTGAGAAGAACCCATACTGTATTCTGTCACCGATATTTAAAGACTATGAAAATCACCTTTCACAATTGGAGAAAGAAAAATCAAGTGCAAACTCCAATGGAAATGAGAAATCAGACGTAGAAAAAGAACCAGGTAATTTTTGTTGAAGAATTAATCTTTATTAGTTTAGACAGTACATAACTTTTGAATAAAACTTCCAAATATTTATGTTTTCTTTAACATATTGAGTTAATTTTTGTATTTTCAAATATATCTTAACAAGGCATAGATGCAGGGGTTTTCTTAAGTGGTAGCCCACTTGCCCGTGCCGGGTTAAAATCGGTGCGGGCAAGTGATTTTTCAAAGAAGATAGCCCAGGGGGCAAGGTTATTTTTATAAAAGAAATCCTTGTTGTTGTTTTTTTTTTTTTCAGGAATAAGTTGCTTGCACAGAGTGTTTGATACATATTAACTTTAAGTCATCTTAATATTACACATATTTTGTTTTTAAAAACATTAACAAATACCAACTTCAAGATCTGGCAACCTGTTTTCATTGGGGGCAACTAGATATTCAAAGTGACTTGCCCCCTGGACAAGTGAAAGTAAAATCCTTAAGGAAACCCCTGATAGATGTTAATAAAACAGGATAAGAAAATGTTAAGGATGGTATTATCAACACAATGCAGGTATTTTTACAGCCCCATTCCCAAATTTTTCCAGTCGCAAATTTAAGTTCTTGAAAGAGGATTAATTTTCTGATAGATATATCATAACTTAGTCTTACTTCAGTATAGAATAAGATTCTATTCTATTACTATTCGTTTTGGGAAATTATCTGTTCAGATCAGGTCCTATATCTTGAAGCTGTGGATACAGAAACATACTGCAACAACAATTGAATCTTGCTCAAGTTGATGATTTATTGACTTGTATTGACCGCTCTCTCTCTCACTTTCTCTCGCATTGGTGGCTAAAGTATACTGTTTACACTGGATATTGCTTCTGTTTATAGCCAAAGAAGATAAGATTGAAGATAGTAAGCCTGAACTTCCAAAGACGGGCCTCACATTTGGTATGGGTAACTTGAACACAGCCAAAAGTGAAGCCAAGCCGCCAGTCTTTGGCGGGTTCAACTTCGGCACCACAGCACCCAGCGATGGGGCGTCAGGGTTCAGTTTTGCAGTGGGTAGTAACATACCGTCTGCAGCGACAGCGTCAGGTAGTAAGGACGTGGATGAGGAATATGTACCGCCCAAGGTTGAGGTAGTGGAGCATAAAGAAGAGGGATCATTGTTTTCTAAAAAGTTTGTGCTATTTTCGTTTATGCTCATATTATCCAATTACCTCATGAATATTCATGAAAAAAAATTATGACTTAATGAATGTAAATTAAATGATTTCAAATTGTATATTAAACCGTGGATTTTTCTTGGCCTTGCAGACTGTGTAGAGGATTGCTAACTTCTTGGTGTTACTTTACTTATTCACATAATGCAAATGTATATAACAATTTGACATCAGTATAACAAATTCATTTCTTATGGATTGGAAAACAGTTAATATAAACTTACATAAATTCCTTTCCATGTTTGATGAATAAGTACAGCAGATAAATTTACATGACGATAGCTACATATTAGATGATGCATCAAAATCTGTATGGTATATGCAATACATGTATAAAAATAAGTTAATAAATATAAAGGGATAAAGAACAATGCTCAAGTAATAGTTTGTTATTTTAACTAGCTTGAAAGTAAACAATTGTAAACTTGCTAACTTCTTAATTCAGTGACTCTCTGATTTCTGAAGATAAAGATGCTTGCTGTATCCTAATTGTCTTAAGATATTATTATATGCTGGTTACTCAATTAACCTTTCCCTCATAGAGGACACCATGAAAAGACCTATGCGAACAACATAAAACCAGATCAGCCTGCGAGTAACTCGCAGGCTGATCAGGTTTTATGCTGTTCGCTACTCCTCAGTGATCTGGAAATGAGGATTTTGTAATTAAATTTGGTAAGGTTTAACTGTGGTTTTCTGCAGATCAGGCTTTATGTGGTACCTATTGAGTGCGTCAAAATAAGTCTATATGAGGGAAAGGGTTAAATTGAAAATGACAGTGCTCAGTAATACTCAGTGAGTCAGTATTTAAGCATATCTGTTCCTCAGAAACTGACCACTTTAGACATAATGAAAGATTATCACCTTTATGCAGATGCAAGCTGTTTTACCAAAAGGAAGGATCATGGACAGAGAGGGGGGTGGGGTTCCTACACATCAAGAAGAATGATGACAAGGCTCAACTGCTGGTGAGAGCAGACAACACACTAGGTGAGGGTCATACCATTCATACTTTCCTCCTTTAAATCAGATCTAAAATGGTTCTTATACCCTCAGTGTCACAAAGTGAAGTAGTGACTATATTTATGTGAACTTCATGCATTGTCCAGACATGTCGTACAAAAAGTTCAACATTGTTTCATATTGTAGATTTTTTTTTTCTTTTGCTATGAATATAACCCTGAAGTAAGTAGCAGTGTTAGAGATTGTTAGGACAATGTATGATTGCTTTTGATAGTTTGGATTATTTTGAATCTATCTAATCTAAATATCGGAGGAGGGGGGGGGGGGGGGGAATAGTGTAACTGTTGTTTAGTATGCTGTCATATTGAGTCATGAAACTCCTTACAGATAAACAAGCAGTATCTAATATATTTTAAATTTCAATAGCACAGAATAAAGTTAAACCAAGCATGCCCATTTACTCCTTGTAGTTAGTATTTTACCCCCAGAATTGGCCATGTACCCCCAAATTTGTAGGGACTCTCTATATAAAGGGGTACAAAGTTAAGGAAAAACAGAATTTTTACTGTCAGTTACAAAACTCAATGGACATTCTGAAAACCAGGTACTAGTGATTTTATGAAAACATAAAAATTGTATGAACATATGTCTCAGTCATTCAAGTTAATAAATTATTGTTTAAAGTAGTTGTTGAATGTACACACGAGTCACCATTTTATTAGTTGGCATATTCACATCTTGCTTATTTAGAGAAATTGTGAACAGAAAATGGTATCAAAAAGAATAATGATTTAAAAAAAATCATGTCAATTTTTTTTTCCAGAATTGATGGTTTTGTTTTTTATGTACAATTGATTTGGAACTTTCCTTAATTTGATTACAGTCATCATTATACCCACAACTAGTGTTAAAGGGAATGGAGAGTGACTAATTTGCTGTGTATGTAGAAATCACTTTGGTTCATTTTGTCCAAGACACCTGGAAATGAGGTGCCTTGGTCATTTATTTCATTTATTATGCAATGTATTTGTGTAACTTGTGTGGAAGAAATTCAGGTTTCAGTTTATATTACTGTCAAATCCTTTTTTCATCATATTTTACGCCAGAGATGACCAGGTAACAGCAGTATGTAATTCTGTCTTCTGTTGCAGGAAACATATTATTGAATGTGCGTTTATCAGAATCCATTCCCCTGACTCGACAAGGCAAGAATAACGTAAGCATGATGACGATCCTGAACCCAGCGGTGAAGAATATACCTGACGATAAACCGGTTCCCCTCCTTATACGGGTGAAGTCTGCAGAAGATGCCGATGAATTATTAGATAAAATGAAAGAGCTGCGTAGCTGAGAATCTGATGTATTTTTATAGAATTTTGTAAACCAGTTATCATTGCATCCGAAATTGTGTGTACCAGATGTTAACATAGAAGGCATACAGTGCTGCTATTAAGATATCATGATAAAGTCTGTATTTATAACAGGCTTCAGATCCCTACAGTGATATGAAAAAATAAATGAAAAAAACATTTGCCGCAGTGTTTGATCTCAAAAACCTAGGAATTGCTACATTCTTTGTGTAAGAAAATAATTTATACAAGCAAGAAAAAGCTGAATTATTCCCAGTGGACACAAGTTCTCAGTCAAGATTCATTGTCATACAATAGGCAACTACATTTTCTGGTAATATTTCTCTGAATCAAGCCCAGTTTCTTGTATACTAAAAAAAAAAAAAAGGATACCGGTATATGCAATTTACCAACTGCCTTTCAAAGGACAGTAATTTGCCTGTTTGAGTTTTTCAGCCAGAATTTTATCTGAATGACAGTCACACATGTATGATGAGCATAAGATGCATCAGATCTTGTCCATTATGACTGATTAATTACCTAAATTGATTGATATATTCATCTATTTAAAAATTAAGTATAAGTAATTAAACCAGGTCCTCGGTCAGTTTCATGGGAAACGCTGATGGTTATGTGCCAGTATGTTCACCAAAATCAGTCATTAAAGTCAAATTCATACACATAATTATATATATATTGGCTGGCGAAAGTTGTTTTTCAATCTTCATAAACATTAATCATAGGGCCAAAAAAAAAAAAAAAATAGTTTCGTTTTAGTGTCCAACCAGAAAAAAAAAGGTAGGAAGGAAGAGGTTTTTTCGGGGGGGTTTTTCCCTTCGAATGATTCGAAAAGTTAAAAAAAGGGAAAGATTTTTAAGGGCGGAAATGTAAAAAAAAAATTAGGGGCAGTCCGGAGACCAGAAATGAAACCTTTTTTTTTCTTTGGCCTAGATTGAATATATAGATATATGATTAAGGTGCAGCTAGTAATTCCATATTCATACTGGAGAATGTGTGTTACGTTAAGAGATAACTTAAGAAGGAACTATCTTATGTTTTGTCTTTTGAAGACGATCTGTTAAAACACTAAATCCTCATAAATTCGTTTATGATTGAAGGCTGACCAGATGATTAAGTGATTGTTTTGTAATCTTTTTTATGTAGGTTGGTATTAGGTCATTGGTATTTGACCAATTTACCATTTATTTATTGACATGTGTTTTTCTTGGATGTCTGTTTTAATGCAAGTATGGTAAGTGCTTGTGGAATATTATATTGGGGATGTAGATTAAAGCTTGAGGAAGCCAGTGTCCAGTGGTAACATACAGGATTGTGGATCTAAAAGTTTTGGGTTCAAACTTTGTTTAGGAGTTTTCATGGCTTTCCAACCCAGGAACTGTTGATATGAATTTGTTTACATTTTAAGAACTTTTTAATCCAATCAATGCAAAATATAAGAAAAAAAGTAATATTTCAGTGATTTTTCTAACAAGATTTTCTACTGTACTACTACTACATTTTAATTTAAAAAAAAGGTCAGTAATGGTAGTTAATACTTTATTTTATCTGGTGAAATAAATGTTTTGAGAATTCAGTGTTTCAGAAAAATACAGGATTTGTAATTTTTGTAACAAGGTTGAGAAAAACCTCCGACAAAAAGTAAATATGGCTCTGTACGAGTCTTAACACAGGGAATGTGTACAGCATCATGTATTATGTACATTTATCATGTTTCTTGTTTGAGAAAAATAAAAAATGTTCATGTCATCAAATATTTTCATCTATCATTTTTAAAGTGCAACAGAATTGTAGGCAAGGGAATGTACTCTGCACACCTACGCTAAAAAACAAGAGTAACTGAACTTACATTGTCTGGTAGGTTACTATCACAATTATATGTTAAAATAAAAAGGATAAAAATGTTTAAACAATTGTTTTTCTTTTCTTTTACTCCTCTTCTTCTTGTCGTTCGCCTACTCAAAGAAGTTTGTTAATATATAGGCTTTAATTCTGTAAATTTTCTTTGGTTTGGAGAGAGAGAGGGAAAGAGAGAAACAGAAAGATAGAAGTTGCTAACAATTAGAAGACATAAAGTTCAATACCTATGGTGCAAATATTTTTCAGAACCTTCCCAGATAGGTAAAAAAAAAAACAACAAAAAAACAGTATTGGTATAATAACATGAAAACTAAATGGAAGAAATGATTAAAATTGTTCTATTGAAATGTAGGAAACTGAGATAGTAGTGTTAAGAACTGATCTAGGTTTCCTTTGTTCTCCTTACGCATTGTAATTAAGGACAAACCACCTCTAAGATAATTCGACTTCATGTATATGTAGCATTAAATGTACAAAGGGGAAGTCGCATAATATTTGAAAAGTTCCTCTTTTTTTTACAAGACTTTCTCAATGCAGTCGAGTATCATAATATTGTTATGACAGGCCTGTATACTGCACGTTTATTTGTTTGGTCGTAATTGATCGTGAGACATCAAAATAGTACACAGGTTTCATATTAAATTTAGAACATGTGGTTTCAAGTGTGGCCGAGAGATACCAAAGTCGTAAAATGTATTACTGGATTAGTTTTCTTGCTTGGCGCTCCACTTAAAAAGGTAGTTCCAGGACTGGTTGGCCCGGTGTCAGGATAATGTGACTGGGTGTGGTATCATGCCACATGTCTACGGCGTGATACTGCAGTGTGGCAGCACTATATCTGTCTCAAGTAGGCATAGTCTCTCAATCACTGAAATATTGTCGGTCGGACGTTAAACCCAACAAACAAACCAATGGAAAGGTCATTCTCCTGTCATAATTCATCACGTCACATTTTTAGCTCGTACTCCTGATGAGCTTTGTGCGTCGCGCGGCGTCAACAATTTGTGACTTTTATCCAATCTTGACAAAACTTGGTCAGATTGGTCTTAGATAAGTTTGAAAATGGATCATGTGGGGTCAAAAAGACCATGGTTCAAATCCTAGGGGGTGGGGGTTGAATTCCAAGAGGCCAGGTTTTTGGCCCAATCGTGGCCCTGAAAACTAAGGTCCTCAGTTGAATGATTCAAGACCGTTATGGCTTTACATGTTTACGTGCAAAAGTGGAGATTTATCTGTAATGGGACATTGACCTTCATGTGCCAGCTTATTTTCGACTTAAAACTAAATTGATACGGTCTTATCTCGGTAGCTTTTTTAATGGATAATGTATGTGGGGGCATATGTCAACCCTCAGTTAATTTGTTTTGGACATGTAGTTGTTCTTTATACGCCCGTACAAATTTTGTACGGACGTATTATGTTTTCACCCATGGCGTTTGGGCGGGCTGGCGGCGTCCTTCGAAGTGTCTGGACTCCTATTCAAATAGTTTTGATCCGATCCTCTTCAAACTTGCTGACAGTGTTTATGGGCATAATATCACGGACAAGTTCGATTTCCAGCCAAATCGCCCCAGGCACTCCTGGATTATGGCCTTGATTTGTTTGAACATGGTGAATTTTAGGACAGCACATATTACGGGCGTATTATGCTTAGACTCTCGGAGCTCTTGTTCAATCATGGTGTGTTATTGAAACAATATGCGAGTCATTAAACATATATATAATAAAATTGTCTGATGAACTATCCACACAAGCTACACACTTAGTGTGAGAGATGAAATAGCTAAAAAAAAAGATATACGAGTCATTTATTGGGGTGTGGGAAAGGTGTTTACATGAATAAAAACGAGAGACCTACACCCTGTCACGTATACTTGACGTCAAACCACGTTCATGATAAGAAACTTTATCGGAAGGTAAAAAAAAAGTTGGTCGAAACGCATACCGGTACATTGCTTTGTAACCAAGTGGTAACAGCGTACACCCATAACCGGGGGTCATGGGTCCGATCCCTGGCCGTTAAAATGGTACTGATGTATGTTCCGTTTCTTTGCGTTGAACATAATTATACGGAATATTCCAGTACGTGTTTTCCCGGTGACAGGATATATGGTTTGTGACTTGTCTAGGTATCGCATCGAGACAGCACTATGTGTAGACAACATCTCCAAATGGCTGAAAATCTGCTTAAACCCAACAGTACAATTACGATTTCTACATCATTAGGAAAGAAATCTTTGAATCATCTTAAATTCTCAGACTACGAAAATGGACCGGACTGACAGTTACAACGATATGTTAAGCCAATGAATGTTTAGTTTATTTCTCCAGCCTTCTTGTTCCTTAAGCTAATATTTTGAACTGAAATTGCTACTGTCACGCGAGTCTTACAGGGCCCGATGTATATATACCATATATACCATTCTTAAATGAAGCATATTCGAAAAAAAAAATCCTAGAAGGCTGTTTCAAAACAATTTCCAACTTCCTTATGTAAGTGTAGCCATTGTCCTCTTACGTACATACATATCTGTAGGAAATGATTAGTTATCAACATGTAGATACAGATACAAGAGTATACAAAAAGGGTAAGAACTGGACGCTGTTGTATTGGAGTTTACCGTCAATGCGATAGTATTTCAATCATATAGCGACGTCCAGCTAATTACAGGTGGAGGAAGACCCCGAGTACACAGAGGTACCCGGGTAGAACCACCGACCTACCGCAAGCCAGCTGGAAGGCTTCCTTACATGAAAAATCCGAAGTCCCTACCGGGATTCGAACCCACAGCGGTGAGGGGCTGAGAGATTTGTAGTCCACGACTGTAACCGCTCGGCCACGGCGGCTCCAGTTAAAATAGGTGCCAGTCCCGGTGACCGTTTGGTTAGAGCGTCCTCCCCGGAATCGGGAGTTTGTAGTAGGTTCGATCCCCGACCGCGACATATCAAAGTCGTAAAATTGGTTCTGGTAAATTTCATTGCTTGGCGCTCAGCATAAAAGGGTAGTTCCAAGATAATGTGACTTGGTGTGGTATCATGTCACATGTCTATGGCGTGATACTGCAGTATGGCAACACTTTATCAGTCTCATATAGACATAGACTCCAGTTGACTGAAATTACTTATCTATTACATTACTTACAATAAAAATGTTTCTTTATTATTATTATTATTATTATTATTATTATTATTATTTTTGTTAGGATGTGGGGAGTGTGTGTTTTATATGCAATTTCATCATTCGTTTTTCAAGTTGATGTTTTCGTCTTGTGATTGCATGATTCTTTATTTTCGTTGTGTATAATTTGTTGTTATTTAATTACCATATCTTAACAATTTGTTTAAACTGGAGGGACTATACACACACGACACAACGCCAAAGCCTAAAATAATTCCGGGCAGATTAATGTGTTCAAGGTTATCTGGTCGACCTGTTGCATACCCGGACAAAGAAACAATGATTACATTGTATAACATAGCGTTGTACCCTTATCTTTATCCAAACAAAATACATTTAGACCTAGGCGCACGCTTTCATTTCCTCACAAGGGTCTATTTTCAGTGCACATACGTCACATTAGGAAGGGACGATATTCCGACCAAGCACTTTAGCTCAGTTATTTGAAGAAAAAAAAAAGAAAAAAAAAAGAAAAAGAGGTACGATCATTACACTTGCGTCGGCGTTTGTTTTGGAGAATAAGTAAAGTACACTGTGTACCACATACGATAATTATATGTGGGTTTTGAACTCTTTGGCTTCATTGTCGGGATATTGGATATATTAATTTGGCTTCAATGTCTTATTATGTCAGTTTTTGTTTGTTGGGTTTAACGTCCCTCAGACAATATTCTGCAATTAAGGTCAAGGTCACCATTAGGAATTGTAACTATTATGACTACTGTTGAAGGTTTCTCGACACGTTCCATATTCATGCCCCGCCATTTATGACAGTGTTAGCCTTGTCCGTCTGTATGTACTTTTTATGTGCGTTCATACTTACGTACGTGTGTTCGAAACATATCCTGAACTAAATGTCCTAGATGCACTGTTTTACTATTTTTCTTCTCTGCAAATGAAACCGGAATTAGCCTGTCCAGACTGTTGTTAAGCTCAGCTGGAATATCAAAAACACGTGTGTATTATTATCAAACATAACGCGGGAACTGACCTCAGATTCTTCATTTTTATTCATTTTATACGCAACTGAACCACTTGAGTTAAAAGTTGTTTGCACAAAAGGCGAAATTTAAAAAAAAAAAGGTTTTTTTTTTTTTTTTTTTTTTTTTTGCTCGACTTTACGAACTAACGTTATGCGATTTCTTTTACTCATCCCGGCATCGGCGTCACACCTTTGTCGAGATATCGTATATCCTAATGACCAGCTAGGCTTATTTACCTGTATTTTATACAGGCAAGTTACATAACTCTTGATTAAATTTAATGCAGATTATATTTCTATTTGGGCTTAAGTTTTTGTGTGCAACTAAATTTTGCTTAAGTTTTGTATTCAATTTACAAGGATGCATACTATGCCAATTGATTCAGGCATTAAACAAACGGGTAACTCGCGGCCAAATATTAATGCAAATTATGGCCCTTTTTTGGATTTTGAAATTTGGTTAAAGTTTTGCATGTAACATGCTATTATACCTTTATCCCATTCATCAGCTGAAACTTTATTTATGTGTTCAGATGTATCAGACTACCAAGTGAGATAACTCTTGACTTAATTCATCGCCAGTTATGACCCCATTTTGGTTGAGGTTTTGCGTGCCGCTAAATTTGGTTTAAGTTTTGCATGCAATTTACTAGGATGCATACTTCTTAGAAATCGGCTAACTTACATTAAGATCTTAAGTGACATTAAGCAAACAAGTGAAGTAACTTTTAATAAAATATAAAACAAAGTCCTTTTTGGGCTAACATAACTTGGGCTCATATAGACTCATTTTAACCTTTTCCCTCATATAGACTCATTTAACCCTTTCCCTCATATAGACTCATTTAACCCTTTCCCTCATATAGACTCATTTAACCCTTTCCCTCATATAGACTCATTTAACCCTTTCCCTCATATAGACTCATTTAACCCTTTCCCTCATATAGACTCATTTAACCCTTTCCCTCATATAAACTCATTTTAACCCTTTCCCTCATATAGACTCATTTTGACGCACTCAGTAGGTACCACATAAAGCCTGATCTGCAGAAAACCAAACTCAAACCTTACCAAATTTAATTGTAAAATCCTCATTACCAGACCACCGAGGAGTAGCGAACAGCAAAAAACCTGATCAGCCTGCGAGTTACTCGCAGGCTGATCTGGTTTTATGCTGTTCGCATAGGTCTTTTCATGGTATCCTCTATGAGGGAAAGGGTTAAGAAAATAAATCAAGAATTAAATGGTTTCATGTAAAATAGAAAAGTACCTGCATGATGATAACTACGTAAAGTGAGTTGTTTTTCTGCTACACTGTTTGAGTTTAAATCATAATTTAAAAGAATTTTTGAAATAAATCATACTGAAAATAATCCATTGTAGTAGGGAAATGATTATTTCTTAAATACGGTTTCCTTTTTCCCATATTTTTTTTTTTTTTTTTTTTTTTAAAGTTTGCAATATTCAATGATCTGCTGTGTGCCTATACACTATTTTCCATTGGCTTTAACAGGAGTTTCCTATCTCTGATGAATGTGTCTTCGACTATATATACTGTATTTTTTAATGTTCTAAATGATGTCATATCATTCATAACACTTTAGTCAAAATATCATTTTTAACGAATAAGTTATGATACGTCAGAATGTCTTCGGCAGCAGCAGTAAGCTTTTACCAACGAACCAAGATTTTTCACCGGATTTCATATATAATCAGAAATGGTCAGAAATTTAAATGCAGTGTTCTCATCGGCTATTGGTCCAGACTGGTTTATTTACTTTTCACAAATGTAGCTTGACGTGAAAACTGCTTGCAAAATCAGAGATACAGACTTGTTTCCTATGTAACAGTACCGGAATTTATACGGTACAGGTAGTGACTAAGCATAAGACCAAATTTTTTTTTCTGGACAGTATTCAGTACTGTATATATATTACTGTTATTAAGTCATGTGTGTATATTAGTATGTCCAATTAAAATGGGGTTTCACTTCCGTTGCGCATGTGCAGATAGGTATAGCAGTCTAATGTAAAGCCGTGGTTGTAACAAGTTTTAGCCTACCAAAATTTCCTTCCAGGGCATTTCTAAATTATGAAGTATGAAGTGAAAGCCGTTTTTCAGCATTTGCATTTGGAAGGGATAACCTTAGAGTACGAAAAGGACAAACTGTAGGTGGTTGAACATTTCTCTCCAAGTCAAAACTTTCTTATGTTTTTTTTTCTTTAAGTCATGGTAGCACAGGAAATGAAGCAAGAAATTCAAGGACTTTAATAGGGCTAAGTTCAATTTAGGCTGATACCGTGTTTTCTTAATCGGGACAACACGAAGCCGTAATTTAAACCTGCACGCACCTGCTATACTGACTAAAAATGGTCGATAAAATGGCGTATAAATGGCGCACATCACGTGATATCACGTTTATAGTTAATATCACCTGATCCGCCACTGATTTGCTGATAACTTAACAGAAAACCAACACGTCATCAAAAATGTTAAAATGGCGGTTTCTGCTATCACGTCACTTCCGATTGGATCCCGTCTCATCGTAGGTATCATGAGGCAAATCAGATACTAAGCGGGATAACATCTCCGCAGGAAGCGAATCTGAAACTGTCAAGATGAAATGTATGACTATAGATGTTCCTTCCCATGGGAAGGAACAATAATTTCAATGACCGATAGTTTTCTATGTGATTGTTTGGTGGTATGAAATACGTGTTTTGTGTTTGTTGTAAATAGCTTCGCGTGTGACTGATACTGTTTAATAAGTTATAAGTCAGTAGATGTTTGTTATTTAATGATGTTTATACATATATAGGTCATGACCTACTTATCGCTTCACTTGTCAGTTTGGGTACTGTATTGAGCTTGAAAGATACATGGTTGTTTGTTTATTACATGATGTGTAAGATAAGTAATGCGTGATGTTTATCTTATTAATATGTAACAATATATGAACGTTTGGTGTAGTTAATGCAGTAAATTAGTGAAATGTGTACAGTCGAAATGTGTAGGGCTGATATTGTACTAATCTTAGCAAGTCGGAACCAGACTACTGTTGTGATACAGTTAATTACCTGTAAATAGGTTAATTGGCACATCTGTGTAATGGTCATGGAATTGGTTGAATCGGGAAGACAGTTGATCAAAATATTTTGCTGCAAGGGGTCGTGAGTTCGATTCCAGCAGGGACCAATCTTATTTTGATTTTTTTTATGTATATATATTTTTATTCTTATTTTTATTATCAAATGTTGTTTCTATTTCTTTATCAATAATAGTAGACTCAATAATAATTAACATACATAAATAAAGAATGAAAGTATAATAGATTGTTTTATATGTGACACGCAGTTATTAAGTATTTTATTTAATTTTTTTTTTTTTTTTTTTTTTTATTTTTTTTTTTGGTGTGTTTTTAAAAATTTTAGCACCATTATTTTGGTTTATTTGTATTTACTTCCGTTTGATTTTAATCATAGACCAATTGAACAGGCTAGGTTATAAGGTCAAAACGGTAGAAAAGAGAAAGAGATGGGAACAGCATGCTTATCATCCTTATTTGAAGCCATCCATTAAACCATTTTGTTTAAATCCTTTCTTGTTAAAAATGTTTTTTGTAAACTGTCAATTTACATACTCCGTTTAATGTACTGACAGTTCTTATGTAATTATAATCACATTTTAATGATATTATGCAATCATGACACTGACACATAGAGAGTGATGAATTTATATTGATCTATTGTACTAATATGTACACAAGTGAAAACAGTTACGAAACTACCCACAGGCAATGCCCTGTTTCCTGTTAATGTTCTTTTACTTATATGTATATATGTGTGCTTTTGTTTACCTACCCTTGGTCCCTAACTGGAATATAACTCACATCTATTCGGACGAATCCCAACAGTAAAAAAAAATCGCGGGACTTTTTCTAGTATATATTTATTTATATCTACGTATCATCTTCTGTTTCCCTTTGGAACAGCCTTAGTAGGTTTCGAAACTTGTGTAATAACCCAGTTTGTCCTAACCTTTTCATGTATCTATAACACGTACAATTATGAGCTGACCTGCTAAATATAACGTTCATGTAATACGCACATCAGAAAACGCAGAAATATATTGTTATTTTTAATGATGACGCTAATTAAACATGCAATCAAAACCTGCCTGCATTAACCCTGTAACCCTGCACGACGCCCCCTTCCACGGTCCAAGGGCCACTTGAAGCCGGGGGCGGGATGCCAATCAATCAAAAGGTCAAGATCATGTGACATCAGGACATGCAGACAGTTGAAAGTGATTGTTTGCTGTGAATTGCCGTTTAAAGCCTTGATTATAGGCAAATTATCCAGTAATTAGGATACCTGTAGGGCCGAAGCAATATGCTGTCTTCTGCACTGATATATCAAAGCATGGTGACCTTGTCTTGCACAAACTTAAGTAGATGAAAAAGCTCATCAACATTGCGAAAAAGCTGTTTCTCTCTTCCAGCTTGATTAAATCAATCAATGTACGCGATCTTTGTCCAAAGGAGTAATCCGAAAAATTATAGAATACCCTTCATTAGTCTATATGGTCGCTTATGACTCTTTTTTTTTTTTTTTGCAACAGCATAAACAGACAGAGACCCTGTCAAACCCATTGTTGACATTCGGAGTCTGCATGCAGTGTGAATATAGCTCATTGATAAATATGAATGTAACAAAATATAAATCCATGCATGGTTTGATACTAAATCTAGTGGCTTATCATATACATGTAGTAAATCTTTTACAGTTGTTTCCCAAAGCTATGGAACTCGCTTCCGTTGAAAATAAAGAAATGCGAGTCGATTGTGTCCTTCAAAAGATGTTTGAAAATGTACTTATTAGAACATAGTTCGTACATTGCCTATTATGTATGACTTTATTATGCTATTGTTGTTAAACATCTATTGTTTAAAAAATTGTTTAATCATTTATTCATATTTTATCATCAAAATTATTGATTCTTTGTATACTGAATATTTACTTATTTGATGATATTTTGAATAATTTTCATCATCATTTATCATATGTTAGTGTATACCCCCCCCCCCCCCCCCCCCCCCCCCTACAATTTGTATTATATTTTCGTTAAGAGGACCATGTGGAAGAATGGCATTGCCAAATATGTTATCCTCTAAAAATAAAGATATTATTATTATACGTAAATTAATTTTTTGTCATTAGAAAAATTTACACTGATGCATACACGTATAAGCCCTTTTTGACCTTGACCTTTAACATAACTTTTTCACGGACATATATTCTAGCGGTGCAAAAACAAATATATGTCTTATTTTGATAGGTTCCTTTTCATGTTCAAATCAATCATCAAAACAGATCTTTATTTATGACTTGTATAAAGTACATTGTCTGCGTACATTGGTACCGTCCCCGGTGGCCGAGAGGATAGAGCGTCCGCCTCGGGAGCGGGAGGTCATGGGTTCGATCCCCGGCCGCGACACACCAAAGTCATAAAAAATGGTACTATTATAGCTTCCTTGCTTGGCGCTCCGAATATAATGGTAGTTGCAGGACTGGTTGGCCCGGTGTCAGGATAATGTGACTGGGTGTGGTATCATGCCACATGTCTTCGGTGTGATACTGCAGCACTATATCTGTCTCAAAGTAGACATGGTCTCCAAATGACTGAAATACTGTCGGTGGGACGTTAAATCAACCAAACAAACATACATTGAAATACAAAAATTACATACTAATGCTAGGTCATGTGATCACATAAGAAATTTAAAGTGTCATTTATCCTCAATGTCATAACGGAAATATAATGAGGATTAACAAGTAATTAAAATAAAAATAAAAAAATTATAAAGTGGATGTTTACAACATGACTCAATGACTTATTTCTAATCTTAATCGCCTTTTTATAGTTAAAGCTTATTCATTTTACGTTTGTTGGGAAGCAATTTCTTCAACTTATACTAATCTCTCACGACGGTTCCTGGGTTGGACCAGTACTTTGCACCTGGGAAGGTCATGAATAATTCTTGCCTCCAACGGGGTTCGAACCCACAACCTTCGGATCCGTAATCGGATACACGGCGCCCTTATAATACAATCCTAACCTTACTAAAGTGATATACTATAGCAATTAAATAAATGTGTACATACTTGGCCTGACATAGTAATATTTTGAAACGTATACAGTTCTAAAAGAAAGATAAGCCGGGCAAATCAAAATAAAATGATACTCGTCTTCAATTTCACTTAACTCACAACATTTATAAAATCGCTGATTTTGTTGGATTCTGTTTGTTGCGTAGCTACCAGTATGTATATGTAAAGAATGTGCTGAAATTCTCAGTCTAGTAAGACACAATCTAA
>CM037785.1:42204959-42239042 GCA_021229015.1 Solen grandis
TCAAATATTCTAAACTTTACGAATCTACATTGTTTTCTCTGTATTGATACTTAATCTACATTTCATCCTCATTTTCAAATATTATACCATGATCCATTTAGAACAAGAACAGTTTCTTATCTGTTTTGTAATATGCTTTTATCCTATCCCAATATTTAAAAATGTTTGTTCTAGCATTTATTGCAATCCTCTTGCACCCTCCTTTGCAAACCTTGGTCCATAAAAAGTGAAGACTATGATCACTGACCCCCCGAACATTTTGTTTGCCGTTTCTAAATATTTAATAACGAATGTGTTGTTTGATTTTATTCTTCAGTTTGAATATGTATTTAAAGTTAATAGCAATTTTCAATTGTATTCCAATTCTCTCTTTTTCTCTCTCTCTCCATCCCAATAACATACATCGCCATATGAATTCCATACAAACATATCGTATAGAACAAATATACTTTGATTTGTACTATATTGCTATTCTATAGATCAAGGTCGCACAGACAAGGAAGATGTGTTCGTATATATCATTTTACTCACACCTGCACCACCATTTTTGTATAATTGTATCTTTCATATGTCGGTCCATTAGACATAGTGTTGACTGTCAGTATCAGTATGCTGACTGACTATATTGCAGCTTTCATCAGTTACCTGGAATATAATTTGGGATATAAAACGTGAACGTAAATATTAAATGTATATAAGATCTCACAATTTAACTTGGAGAATATTAAATTCATCCATTTACAGGAGCTTACAGGAGTTTATTGACACATTCTAATTATTTATGATTATACAGCAAATGGGAATAATCAGTGCGTACTTAATTTTTTTAGATGAAATGAATGATAAAAATGTCATCTTCTTTCGACTGTGAATATTCGAAATAGTTCATTGCACTAGATGCAGATTTAAATCTGAATTGAAGGACGATCATCCATATTTAGCTTTACACAAATTCGGGTCATTTGAAATGCAAAGCTGTTAAACAATGCAATGCATATAATAACCCTAGCTCAACCAAGGAGACATTACATTGCATTTACATAAAAGTGGAAAACTACCGACGCAAAATAATAATAATAATAATAATAATAATGATGATAATAATAATTATAATAATATTATTAATTAAAACACTCAAATTTCTTTTTGGAAAATATTAAATATGAAAACAAACTAGATGAGCAAATGTAACAACAACAACAACAACAACAACAACAACAACAACAACAACAACAACAACAAACAAACAAACAAACAAACAAACAAAAACATACATGAATGAATCTTTCATTGCTGCAGTGCAATGCTGCACCCGAACGATGTGTCTCTATAAATACGCATCCAATCACAGTGCAAGCCCGAACTGTATACACGTGTATACATGTACACTACATAAGCCCATCTTATATAAGTGTGACCGCCGCAGACGACAAACTGTTCGTGCTGTGATTTGATCGAGGATTGTTCGTCTAGAGTAAAGTAGTAACATAAATCTATCTGATACACTTCATTGTGTGAAAGACTGAATAATTGACTTAAATATCAATTAGTATTCAAGACGTACACGACAAAGAATCCTACGTGACTGATCGTAAGTTATCATTCATCGTTAACAGTAGCTGTAGTAGTAGAAGCAGTAGTGGTTATAGTAAATTGGAAGTATTTTTTCCGGGTGTAATTCTTAGGTGTCAATGTAGTTGCTATTAAACTTACTGGTGTATAGATTAATAGCCCCTCTCTCTTTCGCTGTATACATGCCGTTCTCCCAGTCGTTACTAGTATATACTAATGAATGTTACGAAATGACAATTTAAGTTTATTTACTCATGGAATACAAGTTAAGTGGTGCTATCGTATGTTGTCAAACAATACGATTGAAATACAAACGATATACGATATGCAACATGCGATGTGCGATATCAGGTTTGATTCACCTGTGCGATTCAATACGTTACGATTTCATGCGTTATGCGATCCACGATCTGCGATTTTCGTTATGCGATATGCGATACACGGTAAGCACGGTTTACATGTTTATTTTATTATCGTAATGACAGCAATCGCAATAAAAAAAACAAACAAATGAAAACAGCAGTTTACTGATATCTAGTTCTTTACAAATGTACCACGTGTTCGCCAGAATTGTTAACACAAAATCATCAAGAAAATATGTTTATCAAGTTTTAATAAATCCACAGAACATATATCACAGATGATATTAAGAGTATTAAGAAAGTATCAAACGAGAGATTTCTCATCAATAAATAAATCTTTCGTAAGCTTTGAAAATTGCACAGGCTTTTTTTATTGTCGTTCGAATATATTAAGAAACCGTCTTATGTGATTAAAATATATATTAATAAATCTTTTATATTCAATACATATAGACTCTCTCTCTCTCTTCTCTCTGTATGTAGAGAGAGAGAGGGAGAGAGGAGGGAGGGGGTCATCATAATCGCATGCACGTTTATATTTGTCATGTAGACCTAGTTACTTCCTATATGAAACATTGCAACCACAATTTGTCACAATTTATGTCTATTCTGCAATATGATATCAGCACATTTACTCGTGGTAAAATATAAATTCTAAATACCACACAATGTAACAGGACGTAGTTTAATATGCATACCTTTCAAATATGTGTATTTTTCCCCTATGTTTAAATGCACACGGTTTGTAAATAACAAAAGACGGAAAGGGGGATTTAAGTTACATGGGCATGCACTTAAAATAAAAAATCTTTACAATTAGAGTATGAATGCAGAAGTATCCGAGTAAAGCCGATATCACCGCTCTATATGCGTAAGTTACGATTATCATAGAGAGCACACGAGCGAACACTGCAGAAAAAAAGGTCCCGGAAAATAAGTTATTACACGGAAGCAACATCTTGGACGAAATCGGAGTTTGAGACAATAAACTCTATTGAAATACGTTTTTTTTTTGGTATTGGCCTCATTATTTATTTAGTATATTCGATATTTTTTTTATCTCTAACTCTCTCTCTCCCCCCCTCTCTCTCATTCCTCATTCTTCATCCACCCGCCCTCTCTCTCTCATTTCTCATTTTTACATTACAAAATTAGTTTGAATTAAGAAAAAAGTCAAATACCTATTATTATATGTTGTCCATGAATTTATTTATTTGTATTAAAGGTTTAGGCCGTTCATTCTTAAAAATAGACATGTACTGAATGGGAGAAGACAACGTGAATTTCCCCTATATATTTGAGAGTTAAAGGTGTATTATCGAAATGTATACGCCCACTATGTTGTACATAAAATAAGTACAATCTTATATCATTATCCACAAAACCTTCTGTACCGTATTCACTGTAACGGTAGAGGTGAATAAAAAATACAGATTTTCTCACTAAAGAACTTTACTACATAACATTAAGTATATGTAATTAATGTTAAGGTTTCGTTGGTACTTGTCTTAAACTGAAATACAACGTTTATATTTGTTTTACTGAGCAGAAAATTCAAGCACGAGTTGCCATGTTTAACCTGTTATGCTTGTCGCTTTTAATGAAATTGCAAAACTTAAATCATCTCCCAAGTTTATGTTTTAAGCTGTATTATATAAATGAACACCAGTTTATAAAAAAAGATAAAAACACGTCCTTGTATTACTATTTAATGGGAGAGGGAAAAGAAATGCCTTTAAAGAATACACAAAACTTATCTACAGGATTTTAGAGAAGATTCAAACTATTTAAGCCTAGACCCAAAGAGATGGATTGAACAGGTAGTTGCATTAATAGGGATTTGACCACATATGATATATATTGCTTAATCCCCATATTAGTAAATATAAGAGACACCCAATTTATGAAAAAATACAATCTTGATACTATTTTGATACTAAATGACAATGTAGTGGACTGTGGTAGTTTAACCCTTTCCCTCATAGAGGACACCATGAAAAGACCTATGCGAACAACATAAAACCTGATCAGCCTGCGAGTTACTCGCAGGCTGATCAGGTTTTATGCTGTTCGCTGCTCCTCAGTGGTCTGGAAATGAGGATTTTATAATTAAATTTGGTAAGGTTTAACTGTGGTTTTCTGCAGATCAGGCTTTATGTGGTACCTATTGAGTGCGTCAAAATGAGTCTATATGAGGGAAAGGGTTAAGGTATCTGGTGCGGTTTTATCTGTTCAAATAAAATCTGGTGCCCAATATCAATCTGTTCATTACTAAGGGGACAGCTGGATTAAATGTGTTTGATGCTACTAATTTTGATCAAATAAATGCATTATTCATACGATGTTGAAAAAGATTGAGAAATACACACGTTAAATCGTTATATTCAGTTATTATTTGAAACTGGTTTCTTGGTGATGGATTATATTTTTTACTATAGATCATACGATAAAAAGATTCATGAAAATGATATTAAGTCCGCCAGAGGCTTGCTTAGTAACATTTTCATGAACTCGTTTTAAACATTTTAAAAGAAATAACAATTCGTGTCAGATCCTATATACATGTTCTAGATGTAATAATTGAATTTAGAATTCATTTACCCAGGGATATTCTTGTGTACCAATATAAGATTTCAGGGACTAGTCCTGTATCCCTGATACACTATGTCACGAGAGGGACATCCTCCAAACAAAGCTGCGTCAGCATATTCCAAATCAAGAGGTGAGAGAAATATAAGTTAAATATGTGTATGTACGTATAACGCTTCTCTATTATAGCTCCATTGAGGGGCAATTATTTCACATATTCATGTAAATTACTTTGATATTTAAATCTGCAATGTACCTGTAATGTCATTTGCAGGAATATGAAGAGAGGGAGACAGGTTCAAGTGGTGTATGGAAAATTTATATGAATAGTCACCAGTAGTGAAGGGTGGCACTGTGGTACCGTGGTACCATATTTTTTTTTTTATGGTACCGTGGTACCATAATTTTTATTTTTTTTATTTTTTTTTGTACTTATGGTACCGAATCTATACTATAGTACCGAATGGTACTATATATGAAAACAGATTTACCGAATCTATACTATAGTACCGAATGTTACTATATATGAAAACAGATTTATGGTACCGTATGTAATAAAATAAAATTTCTTAAAGGAGGACCACTTCTTAACGTTAAAGGGGGATTGACAATTGTAAAATGTCCTTTCGAGACATTTGGGTTGGCCCTGAAAAGGGCCGTTTTGTTTCTTATTAATTGTGGTCCATACCACACGTTGTACAGTCCCATCACATATTGTGGTCCATACCACACGTTGTACAGTTCCATCCCATGACATATCTCTTCATCCATCCTGCAAGGAGATGCAAATGACAACGGGTTAGATCCTTGTCACCTATGAAGTTCAGGCTGTCTCCCGATCCCTGTAGTAGGGTAGATGGTACATCTTCAAAGGTAACTGACAGGTAATTAGGGAGATCTCCCCTTTTTATAAGAGTGAGATATTGATCATACACATCAACTTGATCGTGATAGCTGTCTGGGTCGCTCTCTTGTTCCTCATAGCTGGGATTGTCGAGGAACAATTTTAGCAAGTCTGGGGTGGACATACGTGTGAACGGTCTCATGTTTCAATCATGAATAATAAAGTATAGAGTATGTGCACTGTTTTATAGTACCGGATTGACCTACTTTCTTGTGTTAGCGTACACCAATCAGAGAACGTTATTTCTATCCAATGATTCAAGTTTAACCTTGGCCTGAGTTGGATAGCATTGCCTTTGGCCTTGACATTTGGGGTGGATTGACCTACTAACCTACTTTTTCTTGACTATAAATTGTGTAATGCTGTGTATGTATTCATTCTTCACCACGAAGTTCCTTCGTAAGTTATTCCAACGTGCAAGGAAGGCGTTACGAAAGGAGAAGAAAGTAGAAGTCAAGGAAGAGGGTATAAAGGAAGAGGGTGTCAACTTGTACCCGAGTTTACCCCCTTTGCCATTGTACCTGGATTTGTCAGGGTTTTACCTGGCATATCCAGAAGCCAGCTGGCATTACTGGCGGTATTTGTATTTGAGTGAGTGCTAGACACTTCTCAATAAATAACGGTCCTTTTCAGGACCATTACAATGATGTAGAAAGGATAACTAATACAATTGTCATATGATTTTTATTGTGTTTAACAACAAACATGTGTCATACAGCAACAATGAATTAAACGTGCGTCATACAGCAAATAATGAACATAACACAACTTTGTTTTTTCAAGTCTAGTGTTCAAATGTCACATTTTTCGCTGCTTAGCTGGTCGGTTACACTCTGTACTGCTTGTTGATGGGTGAGCCTCAGGACACACGATGCATGTGTTGACGCTTCTCTTGCGTTTCTTGGGTTTTACGGTAGGTTTCTCCAACTCAGAGGCAGCCTCTAGTAACTCAACATCACTGTCCGTCTGTGGCACTGTCTCAACTACGTCCATTTTCTGCATTTCACTGTCCGCCTGTGCGTTTACTGTAGGTACAGTACTATTCATTCCTTTCTTAGGACAAGCGGATGCAAAGTGGCCTTGTTCGTGACAGCTGTAGCACACTGCAGGTTTTGGGCAATTAGAAACAAAATGTCCCGGTTCATGACAACGGTAGCACACCCGTACTGTTTGAGGTGTTGAAGCTTTCTTCGTACATGCCGATGCATAATGCCCCTTTTCCTGACAGCGGTAGCATGTCACTTGTCTTTCTGTTTCTAGTCTGATCAGCTTGTCACTGATAGCTTGTAGTTGTCCTTTCACCCAGAACTCAAATGTGTTGCAGGTCATTCTGAACAGAGCAGTCTGAATCAGGTTTGAGAGTGATGAAGTGGACGGGTCACACCGCACTTTATAGGCCTGAGATCAGGTGGGCGGAGCTTAGATGTATAAAAAAGCTTTGCTCACTTACTTATAATCACAACGATGTCGAGTAGTGAAGAAAGCAGCGATGATGAGCCACCTGCAAAAAAGACCAAGAGTGATATACGGGAATATTATTCCATACAGCCACGGTCACAGAGAACTTCAAGAAAGTTTAAAACGAATGGCCACGTGTACGATGTTACTTTTGAAAGATATAAAAAACCGTTTGAATTTACACATCAACTTTTCAATGACATGGTGAAACAGTTATACAGAGAAGCACGGGTCAATGACAACGATCAAATTCCTATCTCCATAAATCATCCTGACCTAGCATTTGGTATCCACATTCCATTCGGGAATGCAACACACATTTCAGGAGATACGCTGTTGAACGAAATAGAGAAAGTATCACAAAGCAACCACAAGTTTGAGATTCATGACGGGCATCTCCAGTTAGAAATGACACATGTCATTATGCCCGAGGGAGGTGGAAGAACAAAAAGAACGTTTGGATCGCACCTAAGCATTGAGAACATGTCCAAAGTCAAACGAAGTATGGTAAAGATAGACAATGTTCACGACAGTATGTGTTTGGCACGATCAATTGTGGTAGGGATATGTAAACTCAATAAAACGGACGATACAGCCTGGAAGAAGCGATGGAATTTGATGAGACAATCTGCAAAATTTCTTCAAAGCCAAGAAGCCAAGACATTGTTAGATAGTGTGGGCATTAGTCCAAATCAACCTTGTGGTATAGAAGAATACAAGAAGATTCAAGCCCACCTTTATCCAGACTATGTGATCAAAGTGTGGCCACAATTTGAGAAAATGGACGTGTTGTTCAATCACCCACCTCTGACAGACAAAAGCAAAGTGATTCACATTTATTATCATGATAAACATTATGATTGCATTACATCAATCACTGGTTTCCTGGGATGCAGCTACTTCTGTGAACACTGTAACTACGGTTATAACAACAGAGAAGCTCACTTGTGTAAGAATATTTGTCTGTGTTACGCCTCGACACTATGCCCAAAAGAAGGATTCTTTCCATGTGGTCACTGTGGTAGAACATTTCATAGTCAGAAATGTTTTGATCAGCACAAAGCGAAACCAGGAAAATCTACAAAAAACATCTGTGAAAGTGTATGGCAATGCAAGACCTGTGGTCAAATGGTTGTGGGCACAAAGAAGAACCATCTCTGTCCTGGCACTAAAAAATGCAAGTATTGCAAGAAAGTTGTGGATGCAGAACATCAGTGTTATATCCCCACGTACAAAGAACCAGAGAACATGAAGTCACCGACTGTACCTTTCATCTTCTTTGACTTTGAGTGCCGATTTGATTTGGGTGAACATATACCAAACTTTTGTATTGCTCAACGTGCTTGTGGAGACTGTATGTGTCAATCCATGAAAAACCCGTGTCAGAAATGCGAAGCTGTGGATGAGCCTAGAGAAAAAATATTTCGTGGTAACAACACTTTGTCAGACTTTTGTGCATGGCTGTTTCAACCCAGTCACAAAGGTACCACAGTGATTGCTCACAACTCACAAGGATACGATGCACAGTTTATTTTGAGGCACTTACTGACACATGATACAGCCAAACCAGAATTGATCATGAATGGAAGCAAAATTCTAATGATGAAAGCCCATCAAGTGAGATTCATCGACTCACTGAGTTTTCTCAACATGCCTTTGTCCGATTTCCCCGACACGTTTGGATTGACTGAGATGGCAAAATGATGGTTTCCATTTTATGCCAACACGGATGAATACCAAGACTACATTGGAGACTATCTCCCCGTACATTTTTACAGACCCGACAGCATGAAACCTGACAAGAGAGAAGCGTTTCTGGAATGGTACAATGCAAAAGTGGCACAAAAGGCTGTGTTTCACTTTCAGTTAGAAATGCAAAAGTACTGCAAATCAGATGTGGACATCTTGAGACGAGGTTGTGGAGAGTTTAGGAAAGAACTGTTGGCCAGTGACCAAATTGATCCGTTCCTGGAAGCGACCACTCTAGCTCAAGTGTGTAACAAAGCTTGGCGTAAAAATTCAATGCCTCCAAAGACCTTGGCTGTAATCTCTGATGACGGGTATCCAAACAAAACTCGATACTCAATCAAAGGGATTCGTTGGATAGAAACAACTGCTTCCATTGAGAATAAGCACATTCGCCATGCATTAAATGGAGGTGAAGTACAAATTGGACCCTATTACGTTGACGGATTCCACAAAGAGACAAACACCGTATACGAATTCATGGGGTGCTGGACACACGGATGTGCAAAATGTTACCCAAGGAGAGACAGTGTGAACGGTTACACACTTCAAACTATGGAACAGTTATACAATGCCACAACCTTTCGGTTGAAAGACTTGTCTCAACAAGGTTACAACACAGTTGTAATGTGGGAATGTGACTTTGATCAGAAATGCAAGATTGAACCAGAATACAGAGATACTGTGAACCGTTTCTTTCCCTTCCAAGAACCTATTATACCTCGGGATGCTTTGTTTGGTGGACGAACCAATGCCGTTCAATTGTACCATGAAGTGGATACAACCACCAAGGAAGAAATTAAGTATGCTGACATTTGCTCACTGTATCCATTCGTGAACAAGTACAAAGCATA
This sequence comes from Solen grandis, assembly GCA_021229015.1. Lineage (NCBI taxonomy): Eukaryota > Metazoa > Mollusca > Bivalvia > Adapedonta > Solenidae > Solen > Solen grandis. Next base: position 42,214,445 of record CM037785.1, read on the forward strand.
CCCCGTGGGACATCCCGACATCTTAAGTCAAGAGATGATTGATATAAACAACATTGGAATGTACAAGGGACTCATCAAATGTCGTGTATTGCCACCACAAGACCTGTGGCTACCAGTCCTACCTATTCACTGTAACAAGAAAATGATCTTTACACTGTGCCGTACCTGTGCTGAGGAAGAGTGTGAAAAATGCAATCACACTCTGTACAAACGCATGTTGACAGGTACCTGGACCCATGTGGAAATAGCCAAAGCTCTTGAGGTAGGATACCAATTGGTAGACGTCTTCCACATCTGGCACTGGGACGCATGGAGTAAAGATGTGTATAAACAGTATATTAACAAATACTTGAAATTGAAACAAGAAGCAAGTGGTTACCCTAATTGGGTAAAAACAGAAGATGATGAAGCCCGCTTTAAACAGAATTACTTTCAGATAGAGGGTATCTGGCTCGACAACGTGAAAAAGAACAAAGGAAAAAGAGCGTTTGCCAAAACCATGTTGAACTGTTTGTGGGGTAAGAATGCACAAAACAATGTTCAAACCAAAACCGAGTATGTGACTAAGGTGAACCGGTTGTATGACCTACTCTCTGACCGTCATGTCACTGTGCAGTTTGCCGAGATTTTCGATCATGACAACTTCATGTTGGTGAATTACTCGGATGAAACAGACGCAACACAGCCCCATTCATCTTCAAATCCAGCGGTAGCTGCCTTCGTTACGTCCTATACTCGACTTGAACTTTACACCCAGTTGGAAAAACTTGGAGATCGGGTACTGTATTTTGACACAGACAGTTGTATGTACATCTATGACCCTGACCAGTACAACATTCCAATTGAAGAGAGTCAGTTGGGAAAGTGGACAGATGAAGTACCACATGGACGCATTGTCAAATTCGTGGCATTAGGGCCAAAAAACTATGGGTATGAATATATCGATGAAAAAGGAAATCGACATCAGAAATGCAAAGTAAAAGGCATCACTTTGGATTACAATGCTAGTCAGAAAGTCAATTTTAAGACTATGGTCGACTGTGTACAAGATCGCAAACATTACAAGACAGTCATCGAATATGAATCCCGAATCAAGAGACATAGAAATCGCAAAGTGATCAGTGAGACACAGACCAAGACGTTCCGCTCAGTGTATACAAAACGCGTGGTCGTGGACAAATATAAGACAGTGCCGTACGGTTACCAACCGTCATAACCAGTTGGCTTGTGATCGTGTGCATAGCCTGAACGGTGGTGGAAACATACGGAGATTCACGATGAACACTCTACCAGTAGAAATGCAACAGATGATCTACAGACATCTCGTTGAAGCTAATAAGAAACCTGCTGCATTTTGCAACGAGTTATTTTTTACTTGGGCACAGCGCGTTGGAAACAGATTAATTCACCAGACGATGGAGGATCCCTCTTGTTTAAACCAAGTTTATGATATCTTTAGTGATGTACGAGAGCGTGATCTTCCAAGCAGCTATAAAAGTGTGGTCTTTCAACGGATTTTTGCCATTTACAACCTGCTACGCAACCTGATCTCTGACGTGTGGTACATATACATTGATACCCTAAACATTGATACAGTGGAGAAACTGAACCGTTTTGATGAGCGTATGTATCTCAGATTTGCGATTAACTACCGGAACGACACACCAGAGGATATACGTGCCATTTTACTGACTCCAGAACCTATCACTTGTGAACAAGTGTTTAACATATTTGGTAAACAGTGCGCCGCAATATTCAAACAAACGAGGCCAAATCCTAGTGAACAGTTCTTTCAAGATCCCGATTTCAACAACTTAGAAAGGTTTGAGTTGGGAGACGAATCCCTCTGGGACACCTACAAAATAAGATACTACGCAGAGTACTTGCAAGACGAATGAGAAGCCAAAACATGGGAAATACTTCACTACAGGAAAAAAACATAACTCCAATTCGGAATCCATGGCGTAGAGTTGTGTTGTTGGCTGTGCGTGTACTTGGAATTCAATCAGAACAGGCGTTAAGACAATCCGAGGAACTGTTTGACGAAGTGTGCATGGCTTTAAATGCTATGGGATATACCATGATATTGCCGGAATGGATGATGTATAAAGAAAGACTGATTCATGATGTGTGTCATAGTTTACATTTTTGACTGATGTTTGTTCAAGTGTTTATTTGCTATGATGTATAAAATAAAATGTTGTCATGTCAATGCTGTTATTATTTCTTAGACCATCATGGAAAGTAGTTTACTTTTTCAACATCCTAGTAACATTTTCATCTCAGGGCCAAGTGGTTCAGGAAAAACTCAATTTGTAAAAAAACTTATTGAGTACAAAACCGATTTATTTCATGTGGTACCACAACACATCGTCTGGTGTTACAAAGAATGGCAAAGTGCCTACGCACAGTTACAAGAACGTGAAGCTGTCAAATTCATTCAGGGTATCCCTGAGGATGATGAAGAGATAGTAGACGATACAACCTTACCACACCTCGTCATATTTGATGATATGTTAGGAGAAAAAGATGAGGAGAAAATTAAATTATGGTTCACACGAAAGGGACACCATAGAAATGCCACTGTCATTTACATCACACAAAACATGTTCCAACAATCCAAGGCTAGTCGTACCATCAGCTTGAATGCACACTACATGGTATTATTTCAAAACACAAGAGATAAAGGTCAGATCAAAACACTTGCGAACCAAATACAACTACCCCATTTGGTGATGGCGTATCAAGATGCAACCTCTACACCTCATGGATATCTTATCATTGACTTTCATCCAAGAACACCCGACCAGAATCGTTTAAGAACAGATGTGTTCCATCGGTGGGTAACAGGTGAAGATCGAGGACCGATCTACACTACAGTATAAAATGACAGGAACATGACACCCAATCATCATTAAGGATACAGTGATCAAAGCTCTAGAATCGTTGAGTCGGGAAAAGAACCCAACGAAACGACAAGAGCTGGTAGAATCAGGATTAACAGAGATGGTGAAATGGTTCACCTTAGCTGTACGACTCATCTTAGAGAAAAAAGTAACTGTGCCAAAACAGACGATGAATTTTATGGAACGCAACAAAGACATTTTAAGACAGTTAGCTGATCAACATGTGGATCTGACCACAAAACGACAACTTATTTTAAAACCTGGTGGTGGAGGTTTCCTTGGGGGCACCATCATTCGTACACTGCTTCGATGGAACGGGACCAAAGCTGTGAGAAAATTTGGTCCAGTAGCAAGAAAACAATCACCCAAACGAAAGTCACCAGCCAGGAAACGGTCACGACAACAGCCACGAAAACAGCCAACCAAACGCAAGTCACCAGTAAGGAAGCAAACAAGGAAGAAGCAGACATTGCCTCATGATCGATTTGTCACTGTAAGAAGAAAACGCTCTGTATCAACTGGAACACCAAAAGTGTCCCCCATACTGATTCGACGTGATGTTACATCAGGGACAACATCCAAAGCATCACCACTTGTGGCCCAATTCTCTCCACTGACCTCATCTACTCCCCGTTCTAAAAGAAGTTCGATGAGGTCTAGGTTGGCTACACCACAAGGATCAATGACGGTTTCTCCAAACCCTATAGTTCGACGACAATTGTTTGACCTTTCCAATTCTTCAAGTGGGCGTTCATCATCATCATCATCATCATCATCAAGATTTTCACCAATCCCAAGTCTCCATTCCCCTTTACCTACTGCCGTTACTGCGATGAGAAATTCAGGACCACTGAGTAGTGCTGGCAATATCGCTTTACAAGCCCTTCAACAGTGGTATAAATAAAAGAGACCAAACATTTCATCATCATTTGTCATCATGAAGCGCAAACAACCACTCGTTCGCAAACATGGCAAAATGTTGCTTGCTTTAACAGAAGCCTCGCCCAAATTTCGAAAGAAGATTATTCAAGAAGCACCAAAAGAATTGGTGGATTGTATTGCTGAATGTTGTCACAACATTTTAAAAGGCAATGTACCACTGTCGGAGGGTCAGAAGCGTCGATTGCATTCTAAGAGACAACACCTCCGACAGTTAGCGACCAAGAAAATATCAGTTCGAAAAAAGAAAATCATTCTCAATCAGAAAGTTGGTTTTCTACCCCTGTTGGCACTTGCACCACTCTTAGCCAAAACAATTATACCTCTTGCTGGTGAAATCATTCGGAAAATATGAAGAAGATGGCCTATGTTCCAGTTCGGTTGTTGGAAGAGATGAATCGATGGAAGAAAGAACAACGACCTCGGTTACCCCCATCCCCTCAAGTGAGTCAGACTTCATTACAGAAAGAAATGAATCAAGTTCTTGACGACAATCAATTATCTGAGTCAGAAAAAGCACAACAATTTGGAGAAGTATTACATCGCTTTCAAGTGTCACATAAAAAAGCACTCAAACCCTTCAGACCACACATGGCTGAGAAAACAACAAGTACAGTGACTGAAAAGAAAGAGGAAAAACCGATGACCTTGAAAGATCAAATTCTAGACAGTGTTCCTACGACCATTCGGCGAAAGGCTACTCTTTTGTTAAACATGCTGAAAGACCATCCTCACTTAAGTTGGGATGAACATGGCCTGTTAGAATATGATGGAAAACCCGTTGAAGGTTCAAATATTATTGATCTGGTCAATGATGTACTTCGACAGCGGAAAGGGTCAAATCCACGAGGATGGGAACAATTTTCTAGGGGACTGAGAGAGGTCAACATCCCACAAGAAGTCGTGGGCAATAAACGTCGATGGAATTTCATACAAACACCAGATGATGATGAAGAAGAAGAAGAGGAGGAGGAAGATTTTTATGATAGTTTTGCCTACCCACCTACATCAAAGAAACGAAAACCTATTAAAAAGGAAGAACCCGAGGAGATATTAGCCCATTCGTCATGGGACGCCTACTAAAGAAGGACACGTTACTTCGTCACCTGTACTATGATACTGATAATCCTACGAGTTTTGGAGGAATTCAGGGACTCTACAAGGCAGCGAAAAAACAGTTGAAATCTATCACTTTAGAGGATGTACGAGACTGGTTGAGAAGTCAAAGAACCTACACGTTGCATAAAACAATACGACGAAAATTTCGACGTCGACAGACTGTGGTAGGAGGTATCGATCATCAATGGCAAGCTGATCTCGCAGATATGCAACGTATGTACAAAGAGAATTCACCATATCGCTACTTACTGTGTGTCATTGATGTGTTTTCAAAATATGCTTGGGTAATACCCATCATTGACAAAACTGGAAAGACGCTCATCCAAGCCTTTCAGTCTATTCTAAAAGAAGGCCGAAAACCACTCTCTTTGCAAACAGACAAAGGCCGAGAATTTTTGAACAAAGACTTTCAGAAGTTTCTAGACAAGCATGACATTCATTTCTTCACGTCTGAAAACCCAGAAACTAAAGCGAGTATTGTTGAACGTTTTCAACGTACGCTTAAATCAAGAATGTGGAAATATTTTACTCATCACAAGACCCGTCATTATGTGGATGTACTGCAACTATTGGTACATGGCTACAATCATCGTTTTCATCGAAGCATCGGACGTACCCCTGCATCTGTGTCTAGAGAAAATGAGCATGAAGTCACCAAGACATTATATGGCAACCATCAAAAGAAAAATAAGAAATCAACTGATTTGAAAGTGGGTGATATAGTGCGCATCAATAAAACCAAGCAAACATTTGCCAAAGGCTATCTACCCAACTGGACAGTGGAATTGTTCAAAGTGGTTCGCATCAACAGAACACATCCATTGACCGTAAAACTGGAAGACTTGGCTGGAGAAACTATCGCCGGATCCTTCTACAGGGATGAAATTCAACATATAAAAGATGATGAGCTATACGAAGTGGAATCAGTTCTTGATCGGCGTACAAGGCGTGTAGGCGGTAAAACTTTTCAAGAAGTGAAAGTCAAGTGGCTTGGATATCCTAAAAAGTTTAACAGTTGGATTCCAAAATCGCATTTAGTATAAAGTATAAACGTCATGAACACCATGTCTCAGTCCGATACCAGCAGTGTTCAGGTAGACAACAGTATACAGACAGGAAAAAGTGAGGTACCAAACAACAGAATCACTTTCTTGACACAGATTGTGATCATCTTTATCATTGTCATCGTGTCATTAGTGAATCTGTGTCTCAACAGTCCAGATCGTGAAACTTTGGTTGCTGCTGATGAGTACTTCTATCGGATACATTCTTCCAAACCCAAGTTTAAAATTTAAGAAATCATGAATTCTTTCTACATCACTCTCATCAGTGATAGTTCGATGGCATTGTACCCAAACAACACACAATGCTGTTTTAGAACCAAGCTGACAAAAACCATTGATGTCGACAAACAAAATTGGGAAGTGGCTCTCGTGGAAATGATCGTTCCCACACAAGTCAGAAACATTGAAGAGGAGGAAGGAAAATTCTACGTCGTGACTAAAGATCCAGAACTGGCGGCAGCCTTTTCACAAGTGAAAAGCGGGTGTGAATTAGCAGGCAAAAAATGGGCAATACCCCTTTGCATTCCTGCAGGCATCTATGCGTCACCACAACATCTCACTGACGAAATGGACAAGGCTATTAAACAAGCCACTAAAACAATTTTAACTCAAAGAAACCTCACATTTGGAGTTGATTTTTCCGGCTTGTCAAAACGTGTCAAGTTTACCGGTAATAGTGGATCAAAGATCGGCTTGGAACTTCATCCATCTCTCCTTACGAAACTTGGAGGAGAGGGAAGTACTGAGGTGTTTCCGGACAGAGACAACAGTAGATTCAAGTACGGTGTGGACCTCTTCACGAAGATGAACCATTTGTTTGTATATACCGATCTGGCAGAACACACTTTGATAGGGGATGTCGAAGCACCCATTTTACGCGTTGTGCCATTTGACACAAAAACAAAAGCAGGGTCTAATCCACACAAGTAGTCAGGGACGCTCATCCAGTCGATTTGCACTTAATAACCCCGGTCATTTTCCTTCTTTATCTATGTAACACCGCCGCCTCGGGAAATCGATAAAATGAGTCGCTTTTTGAAGCCCGCTCAGGTGAGTTATTTTTAGCACGAACAGAACAGCGTGCGACGTTACAACCAATCAGTGTCCGCCATATTGTTGTAGGTAGTGGGCACTGTCCGTGACGTCATTCTATCCCAGTCCGTACATGTTTGTTCTATGTTTAACTGTTCAAGCTGTGGGAGGTCAAGTAAAGCAGATGATATGCGTGTTTGTTACCGCCGTTGGTAGTTTAAGGTGTATGATTGTGACCATTGGTTGGATAGGATGTATGCGATAGTTTCAATACTATTGTACTGATATACGGTGGGCGATATATATATATATATATATATATATATATATATATATAGGCCAGGCTCAGGTCAAAAAAGATGACATCTCGCTCTGTTGGATATACGGGGAGAAGAGTTGACATCTCGCTCTGTTACATCGGAAGTAAACATCTATACAAGTGATAAAACTATATTGTCCTATTGACAGACATAACAAGAGCAATTTACAGTATAGACATACTTTATTGACAAATGTACAAAGCATGTAGTACATACAATATTAAAAAGGAATATTATAATATTTTTTTCAAATGTGATAATGTTTTTATTTACAAGTGAACATGCCAGTAAACACTGTATAACCTTTACAAACAACATCTAAGAAATAGCAAGAAAGTAAGTAAAATGAAAGGTACATAAAATATTCTGTACAACATACATTAACATTCTACTAAATACATTCAAAAACCATATGGATATGTGTTATACGCTTCACTGATCACCCTTTTATCAAAAACAATTCTGTAATCTTTACTTTCACGTTTGGTAAGTATATGTCCGGTAGAGGGATTTCTAACAATTTTATGGTCATCTATGACAGATACAACCTTGCTATGATTACTGGTCACCATTTCTTGCACTGTGTCAAAATTAATGTCTAGAGAATTATTAAATTCAGTGTTATTCCTCTCACTTTACAAATTGACATTTGCCCCATTTTGTTTGGGGTATCAGGTCTATAAGCGTAGTTTTTAGGACCTCCTGTGACAAAATGAGTAATGCTATTGCCTGGAACCTCATCGGTCAGGTCGCCTAAATAATCCCCAAGAGCCGGCTCCCATTTTCCTTCAGATGTTGTAAACACTACAGAATCTGTATCACAGTACAAAACTCTTTTACCTAGATGTTTCAAATAACTATACAGTTTAAGACGAGCCTGTGCAGTGGTATACGCTGCTATGATGACATTTGTCCTAGAGGACGCCTCTATGAAATCGTCATGATAAGCCCACTCTAACTTGACAGCCTCGTCGTTAATAAACTGAACATTTTTTACAATCTGCTGGTCTGAGGTCATCATATCAAAGAAATGAACAGGGTCGTCAGTATGTGTTGTTTGCGTTAAGTTCGTCCGCTGACCAAATTTCCCCCAGAATGAATTAAACATTAACTTAGCTAATGACCTAAGTCCAGGATTACACTCGATCTTGTCATAATCCAGTACAATGCCCTCCCTCTCATAATACTGTTTTATGTAGTTTTGTTTTGCTTGTTCATCTACGCACCAATTCGGCCAACCGCTAGCCTCTTGTTTCACTTTCAAAAACGTATTTACATATTCGGTAAAAATACCTCCAGTTTTAGAGTATGGATCGTACTGAGATATGTTATCAAAATGCCAGACCTCATAGATCCGCTGAAGGACGTAACCTTGTGCAATAGCTTCTTTCAGTTCATCACTAACCCAGGTACCAATAAATGCGCGTTCATCAGAGGTATGATTACATTCTGTTTGTTGAAATGTTTCCGCGCAAGTGCGACATAGGCTAAATATGAGTTTTCCATTGCATTTCACAGGCAAGACTGGAATATGTAAACCTTTTGGGGGAAGCACTTTGCACTTAATTAATCCTTCATAGTTTGAAATATCTTTGAAATTTTCAGTGACTACTTGAGGGTGGCCAATAGGTACCTTTCCTGTTTTGTTGACCCACGGGTACAATGATGTTACATCAAAATATTTGATGTGTTTGTCATCAGTGGCCTCCTCGTACAATTTGAATCCTTCGGTTCTCCCGCCAAAAAAGGCTTCTCGTGGTTCTAATGGACTGACAAGTTCAAGGCTATCAATGAATGTTTTCATGTCAACATTCTTTTCCAATTCCCGCTTAAAGTCACACTCCCACATGGATACGTAGGAGTAGCCACAGTTTTCTATGAGTTGTTTTTTCTCCATGGTCCTAGCATACAAATCACCCATGCTCATGTCGTTCACTAGGTTTATAGTTGTCTTGGAAAAACATTTAGGACAGCCGTGCCAGAAACACCCATGAAACTCGAGTGCAGTTTTTTCCCCATCTAATTCATAATAGCCGTCAACTTTATAGGGCCCAACGTGCTTCTCGCCATAGTTTCTTCCATGTTGTATTGCGATACCTTTCGCATGTGATATGTACAACATCCACTTGTAGGCCATGATAGACTGCTTCTCTTCAGGTCGATAGCCGTGTGGTGGTATAATGGCTATACTCTCATGCTCTAGGAAATTCGTCCTATACACAAGATTGCATGCCGATGCAATGGTAATACACTTTTCAAATGGATCTATGCCACCGTGACCATCTTTCTTTGTTAAATCCATAAATAAGTCTCTAAATTTCAGGCAACATTTTCTAAGAATGTCAACATCAGACCGACAATACCGCAGTAGTTCTTCTTGAAAATTAAAGACATTGTTCTTATTCTCCTTATACCATTGCAGAAATTTTGTCCTAGCCCCCGGTTTCATGCTCTCAGGTGTGTAGTACTTGTTATCTGGGAGGTGTGGTAATACAGCTTGTTGGTTCTCCTTTCTATTAAACAAATGTGGAAAGTATCCTTTGGCCAGTTCCGTTTCACCAAATGACTTCGGCATATCTGCTAGCGCCATAGGGATAAAGTTGAGCGAGTCGATCATTCGAATGTTACTTACAGGTACATTGATCGACATGTACTTAGATCCCGTTGTGATAACTTTGGGAAGGATAGAATTATCATGTAGGTATTGCAGGATTGGATAAGAATCATATCCTTTAAAGTTGTGACAGATCACCGTGGCCCCAGCGTTTTGCTCTGAGAATAACCACTGACAAAACTGTTTCGTTGTCTCCAATCCTTGAAAAACCCGTTCATTCTTACCACACATCTTACATGCCGATTGTGATGTCACTGGACTTTGCAAACATAACCCACACACTTTATGTACAACACAAAGATTGGGACGGTGTTGAAATGTGCCACACCAAGATTTCTTACAATGTCTGCATTTACCATTCTTTCCTTCAGTGTAACCTTGCTCACATTCAAGAACATCGTCTTGTGTACACTCAAAATCAAAAAAGATATACTGAAATTGTCCCCTTTTCTTTGCTGTCTTCTTCTTTTGGGAATTCTCCTCCTTTACATCAACAGGTAGCATATAACATTGGTGATCTTCATTTACAAAATCTTTACACGTTTTACAATAGACTTCATGGCAGACATGTTTCTTTTTATGTTTTGCCATGTTGATGGTCTGCGCACAGTCTTTGCACTTGAAATAGACTTCACACGTACTTTTACCTACGTCACTACTCTTCTGTAGATGCATTTCAAAGCACAATTCATTCTTGAATGGTCTATTACATTTATCACAGAACTTCCAATTCTCAACTCCCTCGGAATGTAACTTATGACAGTAAACACAAGGGTTATTACACACATGTCGCTCTTTATGATCGTATCCTTTTTTACACTGCAGACAGAAATAGCTCCTGTTCAGAAATCCGGTCATCTTTGTTATCACATCAAAATGTTCGTCATGATAATACAAATAAATCGGAACACCGCCTTCCACGCCGTCATAGATGATGCCGTTGAAATGATCCTTAGACAATACATGGATTTGATAGTTAGGGAGAACAGCTTGGAATTTTTTCACCTTTTCTACACCACATTTTTGCAGAGGAACGCCAGCTCGTTGATGCAGTTGTTCGGCTAATACCTTTTGAAGCCCATATCCACGTCGTATGCTATCCCACTGCGGGTGATTTTCTATCCTCGCTATTGCAGTTACAATGGCACGCGCACAACATAACTCATCATTGTTGCGTATCTGTATCACACTGCCTTTGGTTTATAACAACCTTGCTATGTCTACATATGGTTTTTTAGGGTGTCCCTTTCCATGTGGATTTTGCACATGCACAATATCGATGCGGAAAGCTTCGTCCACGACAAACTGCTGGTAAGATTGAAGAACCCTTTCAATTTCGGATAAAATCTTGTCAACTGTAAGTTCTCTGCGCCGCATGAATTCCAGTGTGATAGGAAAGTCTAATTCGGAATTGTCCATTGATATTCTTACTAAGTCCGTGTCAGGTATCATATAGGTGATATCATTCAGGATTGATTGGAAAACCTGCTTCAGAGTTTTCAAAATGTTGGGTAGTCCATCTACCTCCATGTCCTTGATGTTCACCTTATAGTAGCTTGCCGTTGTTCTGAACTTCTCTATCTTTTTTTCACCAACTTTCTCAATGTCATAAAAACTAGATGGCTCTTGTTCGATCTTTTGCCGTTTAGCCGCTCCACCTCCTTCCTGATTTTCTGCAGAGCGTTTAACGCCTGGCCATCCATGCTCTTGGTGTAAATGGTTGTTGAGAGCATCTTCTCTTGCAAACACCTTTAAGCATTCAGGGCAATGTTGGTTGTTTTCTTTGCTGTGCCGTTCCATATGTCTCTCCAAATTCTGTTTTCTGGAAAACGACTTCTTGCACGACTCGCATCTGTGTTTCCAGTGGTTCATTGTCCGCCTATGCTGTAATAACTGGCTCAACTTTGGGAAGTTCGCCCCACACTGCTCGCACGTATAAGCCATCTTGACAATCTAAAAATAAAGTATGAATTAGTCTCGATAAATATAAACAATATAAACATATTATATTCATCAGTTTAATAAAACATTTTTGTTTAAATATTTTCATGAAAAAGATAACACGGACTCGGTGAGTCAGCAAAAAAAAACAACAAAAACAGGCGAGACTACATCAAAAGCCAGGCGAGACTAAGAAAAAGCCAGGCGAGAGACACCAAAAGCAAACATACCTTATAATATAAATATCCTAACAAGCACTGGTTATACTCGTGGAGATACAACTTGAAAATGAACTGAAGTTTCATTTTCTGACATTTATATAGAAAAACCTGCGCATGCGTAGAACTGTCCAGATGAGGGAATTTGAATGGTCAATGTTACAGAAAACTATAAATGAATACGTTTCATGACATATCTGTCATTCGTGTACTGGCCGTTGGAGAGTTAACATGGAAAATATTACTTGCTCAGAGTGTAATAAATCATTTTGTAGTAGATTTAGTTTGCTGAGGCACAGAGAACGAAAACACAGCGAGAGGATTTCGGACGGAACCCCAATGTTCCAAAACGGTGCTCCGGTGCTCCAAAACGGTGCTCCGGTGCTCCAAAACGGTGCTGTGCTCCAAAACGGTGCTCCGGTGCTCCAAAACGGTGCTCCGGTGCTCATGCACACCACTCATTCACCACCAGAAGAAGATAACACGATGTTTCATCACCCATTCACTATGATGATTTCGGGTCCAACAGGTATTTATTTTACATCCAGTTTTCCCCCTTTTTTGATCGCCAAAATTATTATTTGGTGTATTTTATCATTATATTTTCTGAAAATTGACAGTTTTCTGATTATATTTCTCTCGTTTTTTTTTTTCTTTTTTTTTTTTTTTTATACTTCGAATTGTGGATAAAACATTTTTCTATGATAATTCATTCAAACTTTGTATAAACTAACAGATTTTTCCTACGTATAATCTACATTTTTTGTAACATTTTCATTAAAATAAAACTAAAAATTACCTATATTTGAAAACCGCAACCTCCGATTGAAAATAAAAATCACCTTTTTAAATTGTCTTACTATTCCTGATGAACTCAGATAGCATTTCAAATAATACTCCAATTCTGTTTCAGCGTGTGGAAAGACCACTTTCGTGAAAGACGTGTTACAGAATCAAACAATCAAACCGACTGTACACAGAATCGTGTGGCTATACAAGAGATGGCAACCATTGTACACAGTGCTTCAGAAGACTGTAATACCAAATGTCGAGTTTATACAAGGGATTCCTGCTGACCTAGAAGATGATGAATATTTCAATCCACGAATCAACAATGTATTGATATTAGACGATTTGTTCTCTGAATCTGGCAAAGATAAACGTATTACAGACTTGTTTACGGAAGGTTCCCATCACAGGTCCTTATCCGTGATATCCATCAATCAAAACTTGTTTGGGAACAAAGACCCAACACAAAGAAGAAATTGTCATTATTTGGTCCTTTTTAACAATCCAGTAGACAAACAGTCTGTTATGGTATTGGGGAGGCAAATGTATCCCGGCAAAAGTGATTATTTTATTAAACATTTTGAAAAGGCTACAAAACAGCCATATGGATACCTGGTGGTTGACTTAAAACCATTTACGCAGGAATCAAAACGATTAAAATGTTCCAATGCGATAAAAATATCAACCAATCAAAATGGAGAACCAGAGACAGAACCTATAAAAGAAGATCAAGTGCCAGAAGTAAACCATTCTGCAGTGGAAACTCAAACGGATCACTTCGTAGACCAAGAAAAAACGCCGGAAAATTTACAAAATACTTTGGAAGCAATTATGGAAAATAAAGGACAAGCCTGTGACGATTGTGGTCAGTTATTTGACACTGTCCATGACGTGCAAAGACACGTCAAAAGTGGTTGGTGTCCAGAACACAGAGAACAGAAAAAAAAAGGAAACCGAGGAAGGAAAAAATTATGCAATTATGGAAGAGAGCCAGAAATTCAAATAACGAAAGATTCGAAAAAATATATAATACATACAAAGACGATGGTGAAGAAAGTGACGAGGCGCAGGAAATGGCAGAAGAGCGCATACAGCCGCACAATGAAAGGGCGTTTTTCAATAACTATACAACTTTAATTGGCGACTACATTTTGCCACTCAAAAACAACGGCATTCACCAACAAATTATGGGCCAAATAGACAAACTCATTTCGAAGGGCTATAGTACCACGTCGGCCGTGAAGGCAACCTTGAGAAAATATAAAAACTCGTTTCAGAACGTGTTTGATATGGAATTCACTGAAGACGAGGGCAGTGACGATGAAGAAAATGACGTCAGTGAAGAAGAAAGCGACGCAGAAAATGTATAAATTGAGACTACCTAATTTATGTTGTTTATTTGTGTTATGAACTCTGGACAGTAAACATGGCTCCATGGGAAGATTATTTAAAGACAATCTACTACGATCCCGGTCATCCAGCTAGTTATTCAGGGCCACAAAAACTTTACAAAATAGTAATGGATGAAGGAAAATACAAAATCGGAATGCATAAGATAAGAAAGTTCCTACAAAAACAGGAGAGTTACAGCCTTCACAGACCCGTGAGAAGAAGGTTTGAAAGGAATCACTATGTCACTAGTGGAAAGGATGATCTGTGGATGTGCGATTTAATCGACATGATTAAATTTGCGGACTGGAATAGTGGAAACAAATACATTTTACTCGTCATAGACGTGTTCTCAAAGTACGTCTGGCTACGCCCTCTCAAAAACAAGACCGGGAATAGTGTAGCGGAAGCTTTTCAAGACATATTTCAGACATCACAAAGATTGCCAGCTCGACTAGTATCGGACAAAGGGCAAGAGTTTAATGCTAAAGTCGTACAGCAGTTGATGAAAAAGAAGGCTATACTTTACTTTCCTACACAAAATGAAACAAAAGCATCGATATCCGAGATGGCTATCAAGACCATTAAAACCAAAATATACCGGTATTTCACCTACACGGAGGATTATACTTACCTCCCGATACTACAAGATGTAGCGGACAGTTACAACCGGACCTACCACAGAACCATCGGGACCTCACCGTCGACCGTGAACGAATCCAACGAGGAAGAAGTGCGCTTGTCCACCTACTTTTCAAGACGTTCAGAAGATAGAAAATTCAAGAAGAAAAACAAAGCTGATCATAAACGGTTTAAGTTTAAAGTGGGCGATCATGTGAGGATATCCCATTTGAAAACAGTCTTTACCCGCGCCTACGACGAAACGTACACTGGAGAGTTGTTTACAGTGTCAAAACGATACTACCGAGGCTCGCTACCAGTGTATAGACTGAAGGATATGATGAATGAAGATATCAGAGGCACTTTCTATCAAAGCGAGCTACAAAAGGTGGATGTAGATCCCGATCAGACATGGAAGGTAGAAAAGGTTCTAAAAAGTCGGGGGAAAGGACAAACAAAACAGTCTCTAGTAAAGTGGAAATATTATCCAACTAAATTTAATAGCTGGGTGAAAGCTAGTGACATTAAATGAAAACAGCATAAATTGTGTTTATAATATAATGTACTGTTAACATATAATAATAATTCATAAAATGTATATATGCTTAATAAAAGTTGTAACCAAACCCTGTATTTTCTTTTCTTTTCAATGCCAATTTGCGAGATAGCGATAGAGGCAAGTAGTTAGATTGACACCCTTTCAGTATATATAGCTGGCTTGTATACCCAATCTAATGACAATAACGGACATTGAGGGCCAGGTCCTCTCATTAGACGGGGAAATTCCAACCTTTTCTTGCCTATAACGCTTCATGGTGACAGAGAGCGGTTCCTAATACTGTACACTTGCACCATCACAACACAGTATTAAGTCGGTCTAACGACACCTCCATTTACTCTCTGTAGTCCCACCCAAATTTTTCTTATTTTTGGAGAACTTTTTTACACACAGATGGTTCTTACCTTTCACTTGTCTTACTGCAAAGTGACGTGGATTCGCCGCTATGATAAACCCTGTTCTGTACAGAAATGCAGAATTTCACGCCTTTTTATACTGTTAGATTGAACCATTTCTTACGCGGGTTACATTAATTACAGATAATACTATTAGTATATGTATTGTTGATTATTATTTTAATATGTACACCCCTCTTTTTGGGTCAAACCCATTTTATAGCCTTTTTAGTAATTTAGTATCAATTTAACCATTGTTTGGACCAGACGCGATTTTTTTTTCCTCCTAAATATTGACTCCACTGAGAGTCGAGCGCGGGCCGTTAATTTCATAATCTTCAAACTAGTAAAGCCAAACGACTTAACCCCTCACCACGCAGCCTGACTTAAATTAGCGGGTAAATTTCACCTTTTAAAGTGCACTGCTATGAAGTGTACTGTACTACTGTACTATATAAACGAGAGAAAGTGTCGTCTGCTCGTTTACAGAATACAGTGTGTACACAATACCTGTTGACAGGTGTACCGTTTATGTCGTCTGCTAAATACAAGCAGGGAATGTGTGCTGATACAACTTCATACATACGGTCTCACATAATTTACATGTAATACAGTTTGAAAGTGAATTATTCATAAGTCGGAATATATATTTAATTTTGTAGACATAAAACAACGGCCGTTAGAAATCCCGTTAAAATGGCAACGCCCGATATATACAACGTATGGCGGTTATATTGGAAAACTGTCGTCTGCTTCTGTGCTAAAAATAACTCACCTGAGCGGGCTTCAAAAAGCGACTCATTTTATCGATTTCCCGAGGCGGCGGTGTTACATAGATAAAGAAGGAAAATGACCGGGTTATTAAGTGCAAATCGACTGGATGAGCGTCCCTGACTACTCACACATGCACTTTGAATTTCTAAATCTACACTACATACCTGTCAGCAGATCATATTTCAACGAGATCAGTATCAATATAACCGGCGACACAGGGGAATCAGTTCATTTCACTCACGGGAAGTCGATGGTGAAGCTTCATTTTAAAAGAAAGACACGATGATTCCAGTTTACCGTGGTCAACCTCGACAAGTCGGATATGGTTTGGGCTCCATGTTCAAGAAAATGGCCAGCAACATCTTACCCATGGTGAAACCCATCGTGACCTCAGGACTACAGACTCTGAAAAGAGAGGGCTTTAAACAAGGTATAGGAGCCGTAAAAGATATTCTGTCTGGCCAAAATGTAAAGACAGTGATCAAGAAACGGGGTAAAACATTGTTGAAAGATGTGGGTCAGAAAACTCTGAGAGGTATAAAGCTTCGAGATTTCAAACGTCGACATCATTCTGCTTCCAGCACGTCAAGGAGACACAACAAAAAAAGAAAAATCTCATCGCGACCGTTAGATATTTTTGATTGAACAACATGATGCAACACGGCTCTTGTGAGTGTAGCAAAACTGAACTTGATGTGACACATGTCCACCTACCATGACAGCAATGCAAGATGCACAGTGGACCGAACATTATCCTGTGTCAGCACTGAGCAATTCATCTCCCATTGAATTTGTAATTCCTGCTCAATCAGAAAAGTGGACTGATATCAACCAGAGCTACTTGTACCTGAAAGTCAAAGTAGTCAAACCTGATGACACTAATCTGGCTGCTGATGGAGAAACATCCACAGTAAATAATTTCTTCCACAGCTTGTTTAGCAGTATTGATGTGTACCTGAACAACAAACTGATCACCAATAATGCTGACACATATGCGTACCGGGCCTACATTGAGAATTTGCTGTCTTATTCTACGGACAGTAAATCAACACAGCTCTACGCTACAGAAATGTGGAGTCCTGACACGGCGGGTCATATGCAAGAGCATACAGTTGCGGAAGCTAATGAAGGATTTACTAAAAGAAGAGCACGTATCCACCGGAGTCGTGTTCTGGAAATGTGCGGACGTCTGCATTTAGACCTGTGTTTGCAAGACAAGTACCTTCCCAATGGTGTAGAGATACGGCTGCGACTCAACAGAACCCCAGTCAGTTTTTGCCTGTTTGGAACAGAGGCAAAAATCCAGTTACTTCAAGCTGGATTCAATGTTCGGACTGTTGACCTGTTACCCGTAGTGGCCAACAACTTAAACCAGACCATCGCTCAACATGGCATGAAGATCCCAATTCGCTGAGCTGAGGTGAAAACTTTCACCATTCCTGCAGGCCAGCGATCAAAGATCGAAGATCATTTATTTCAAGGACAATTGCCCAAACGTATCATTCTAGGCCTGGTAAAGAATACAGACATGAACGGTGATCTGGCAACCAACCCATTTGATTTTCAACATTTCAACTTGTCTAAGTTAGAAGTCAGTGTAGACGGAAAGACGACACACAACTTGCCGTTCCAGCCTAACTTTCCCACAGGAGAAATTTTGAGATCATACATGTCCCTGCATCAAGCCACGGGATCACTCGGTTTAAACCGCTCCATGGGTCTGACAATGGACGATTACATGCAGGGTACACACTGTGGGGCATTGACTTAACGCCAGATCAAGGATCAGAAGAGGGACAGCTGCATCCTATAAAAACGGGAAACTTGCGAATCGAGCTTCAGTTTCGTGCAGCTCTTGGTGACCCCATCAATGTGATTGTGTATGCCGAATACGACAGTCAGATAGAGATTAACGGGTTCAAAGAAGTCATCACAGACTATTAACCATGAGCAAATCAGGACAACAGCTGGCCAAACAACTGTACGAAGAAATCTACAACTTGAATAGGCGAAACGATATTGTAAAGAGTTTGAACCAGCATGTGGTGCATGAACTGCAGACACACCTCTTTGATATCGTGAAAGAAAACTGTTATGGTTGCATTGTTGATCATCCCAGTCAGACCCAACATCCCATATGTTTGTTTAGCAGCAAAAGTGAGTGGGTCGAGATGTTTCTGAACAGTGCATTAAAAAAACTGGACATGTATCAAGTGATGGAAAGATGGTACGCTGAACTACAAAACATGGATCTCACACGCGCTGAGAAAGCTGATGCTTATCAGATGTGGGCAAATATAAAGGCTAGTGTAGATACGAACAAGATCACACCATTGGAAGCTTTTGAGTGCGAATGGGCAGGACGAATTAAACAAGATTGGGAAAATGGAAACGATTGAGTTGCAGTATATTTTGGATCATTCACCAATTATAGCTCCCTTGAATGCCGTGGTATGTGCTAAAGATCAACTACCACAACGTAGACCAGAGACTGTAAAAGCTTACATAGTGAATACCCACAATTCGACTCAACCTGGTGAACATTGGGTGGTTGTGTTTTTCAACGATAAATCGACTTACTACTTTGATTCGTATGGACAAAAACCACTCCATTGTGACATTCAACGTTTCTTGGAAAGACATGGACCCTATACATGGAATCTCATGAGACTTCAAGGATACAACACGTTTGTGTGTGGAGCATATTGTTTGTTTGCTTTGCATTGTCTTGTTCGAGGATGTGATTTAACACGGGTGTTTAGAGCTAAATTCCGGACAGAGGATCAACCTCACTTCAATTTGAACGATTCCAATGTGGGATGTTGGTTTTACCAGAACTATTCAGAACTGTACAAACGTGCAAGAAGACAAGTGTGTAATTAGCACCAACAAACAAGCACAGCTAAACATCCACCAAAGTTTGGAGATGGTCGTGCGTGTTTTGAATTACTGACGAATAGTTTGGACCCATTCTACTTTCATTAAAGTGTTATGTACTTGTTGTTCATAGTGTTTGCATTGTTCATATTGTTTGTTCATATTTTTTTGTTGCAATGTTCATAGAGTTCAATAAAAGGCTAAAACTGATTTGATTTCTTGTTGTTTATCTTACACATTAACAATTGTGATATATTCCCTCTCGAATATAGTTTGATGGCCCTGAAAAGGGCCGTTTTTGGTTTTTGTGATCCTGAATTACTCGGAGTCATCCTACTAACTCTGAATAATCAGGGTCAAACCATATACCATAAAAGGCTGAACGCACTGTAGGCCCATGTTTAACGAAAACACAGGCAGGCCAGGCATACACTTGATAGGGTGCCCTACAAAACGGGCACTTCTGAAGCCGTGCGAAGCATCTGACGCATACAATGTCCTGACATTGACACTGGTTTATGTGGTATATATCCTCCTCCCTCTCCTCTAAACACACACCACACTTTTCGAACCAGAGGTTTTGTTCAGACATTGTGATTTCATTCTTCTTCTTTAAAAAACACTTATATAGTTATGAAAAAAAGTAGGTCAGTAGGTCAATCCACCCCCAATGTCAAGGCCAAAGACAATGCTGTCCAACTCAGGTCAAGGTCGAACTTGATTCATTGGATGGAAATTACATTCTCTGATTGGTGTACGCCAACAGAAAAAATTAGGTCAATCCAGCTCAAGACTATAAAAGCACACTGCATCGTATCATAATCCCACTACCCAACCATGGAAAGCTACGTAACTTCTGATCTCGTTAACAACGCCATACAGGCTGCTGATTTGTTTGAGCTGACGACAGCTGCTAGCCAGGCATCAGTCTCGTACACTCCGACTCCGGTGTACCAACCCAGCTACCAACCAACGTATCAACCTCAGCCTCCACCACACCAGCAGCAACCAGTACAGCAACAACAACCAGTGCAACAGCAACCAACAGTGCAGCCAGTAAATAATGTTGGACAATCTATTCTGAGGGAACTCAAAGAGGTGAACAACAACCTCATCAAATTGCAACAGAGAATGGTAGAAGGGAAAAATGCCTATCACTTTCTTCCAGAAAAAGAGGAATCATCCAACAAACGTCCGCATGATGGTGGATCCCATTCTAAGACTGGACTTGGAGCCCATTGTAAAGACATACAAAATTGCAAAAAGAGTAAGAAGTAGAGAAAAAAAAAGGCCCTTTCCAACCCAGATGTCTCGAAAGGACATTTTTACAATTGTCAAACCAAGTAATAAAAGTATCAAACGAAATGAATTCATGCCATTCGTTTTCAGACTGTGCTATGGATAAGTCACATATAACTAACGACTGCATATCTGACATGGACAAAATAGAAGCCCTACACCAACGTTCGCTTAAACTACAAGCCCGATACCAACGTACGCTTAAAATAACAACAACACTCAGGAGTATCATAGACAAATTGAGTGCATGTTACTTTCATGAACTATACTACGATGATATCTTAAATATCATTGAAGCACATTTCATCACCATAGAACATGATGAATACCTGCTGAAGAAACTCATAGACAATCATGAGTAACCACTACTCTGTGAAAAAAAAAACGACCCTTATCAGGGCCAACCCAAATGTCTCGAAAGAGAATATACCTCAATTGTCACCATTTCTTTCAAATTCCATTCAAATTTTTTTTTTTATTAAAGTATGATCCAATGTTTTATAAAAAGTTTACAAAAATGTTACAAAAATGTTACAAAAATAAAAATGTTACAAAAAAAAAAGTCAACAAATTCGGCTTGAATTTTTTTTAATTTTACGCAATTCTGATATGTCAATACAAAAGTAGGTCAATCCACCCCAATGTCAAGGCCAAAGGCAATGCTATCCAACTCAGGTCAAGGTTAAACTTGAATCATTGGATAGAAATAACGTTCTCTGATTGGTGTACGCTAACAGTAGAAAGTAGGTCAATCCACCTCAAGGCTATAAAAGCGCACCGCATCAAGCATTCGGTCATATTCTCGCTGCACAACCATGGAAGAAATTCAGCAACTGATTGAATTTGTCCACGAATTGATGGGGTTGATCGAACGACAACGCAATGAGTGGAGACAACAGCAAGACCATATTGCAGAATCCTTTTTTGAGACAACAGATGATGCAACACGATGAACATGATGCCTATATGCTCATGGAAATCAGGAGATGTTGAGACAACAGCAACAAGATGAAGATGAAGATCATAAGCAGATGTTACAAGATGAAAACGATGTCATCGTAATCAGTGACGATGAACACGATGTCACCGAAACCAAGCACGATGTGGACAATGTCACCGAAATCTAAAGAAGAAACAAAACGGCCCTTTTCAGGGCCAACCCAAATGTCTCGAAAGGACATTTTACAATTGTCAATCCCCCTTTAACGTTAAGAAGTGGTCCTCCTTTACTATAGTATAGATTCGGTAAATCTGTTTTCATATATAGTACCATTCGGTACTATAGTATAGATTCGGTACCATAAGTACAAAAAAAAAAAAAATATGGTACCACGGTACCATAAAAAAAAAAATTATGGTACCACGGTACCACAGTGCCACCCTTCACTACTGTCACCAGCTTGTTTAATTTAGAATTGATTTCTTATGGAGTCACCAGCTTGTTTAATTTAGAATTGATTTCTTATGGCGTCACCAGCTTGTTTAATTTAGAATTGATTTCTTATGGCGTCACCAGCTTGTTTAATTTAGAATTGATTTCTTATGGCGATATGGTGAGAAAGGAAACAATTTTTGGACAGTGTCTGCAAAACCAAAAATGTACCTTTCAATCTACGGCAACTATTACACATTTCATTTAGATACAGCAGAATATAACTTTAATAATTAAATCGTCTACCTACAAGTTTATTATCTTTAAGCCCTTCGTTTCTATGTCTTGTCACTTGGATATAACATTTAAGAGTTAAGTTAACTCTCGGTTTTATCTGTGTGCAACTCACGCTTAACTGATTAGAGTAATGCTCATATTTAAACGCAAAAGAAAACCGAACAAATGTTGGAATTGTAGTCAAAAAAGGATACGTTATAAAATTTAACTACCAAAGACTGCAGCTTGTTTGTTTTAACAGATGGTGCAGAACAATCCTTACCTGCAGAACCAGATCGGGGTGTGTTGTCTTCCGGACAAACTGCAGGCCGACAAGTAAATTTAAAGTATACAGTTCGAGTTCTGGATCCATTTCATGATATTCTTTTCATTGCGATGTTTTTCGAGAGCTATACCAAGGAGGTAGTAAAGAATGTTACAATGTGTGAAGGCGAAGCCTTTGTGACGTTTCTTGACGCTAAAGGTGAGCTTAGGAAACAAAATGGTACCAGTTATAGCATTTTAATAAAGTCTTACTCTTGGGAATGAATTGTCGTAACAGCACGGATAATATACGTCATTTAAACCATTTGTCTAATAAAGCTTCAAAAAGTATTAAACTACTTTTTTTTTCCAATTCTTTTGAATAACTTAAAGTTTTATATGGTATATATACTGATTATTTCACCATTACGTCATTTTAGACAAAACATGCAGATCATAAAAATGCAAACGTGACATTTTAATTCCAATAGCGGATTATAAAAAAAGGCCTTGTTGTTGTTACTTTCCTCATTATAAACTAGACCATGCATGTCTTAAACCAATCTCAAATAAAAATTGAGTTGTCGGCATTACATATTTGCAATCGAAAACATGATCTTTTTTTATTAATTGCTTATTTTTTGACAAAGCTGTTATGACAGCGTTATAAAATACCAAAAAATGGCTCTTGTGGTACATGCCTTGCCTTCTCGGTCAATAGATATCTTTAATTAGATTTTAACTAGCTACATGAGGTACATATATCTTTGTGTAGATTTGTATCCTAGCTATAAACAAACAAGACAGTTAAAGTATTGTTTTGTCTGTTTATATTCTGTATTCTTATTGTGTAAAATAGGAGCAGAAAAGGCCTTGAATGTTCCTACGATTATGGCTGGACAACCTATCAGTGTTTACGCAGTGGATCCATCTGAACAACACTCTCAAAACATCCATATGCAGACAGATGATAAAGCCTCGTTTGAAAAAGGTGAGGACAAAGGCTTTGACTGTATTAAATATATTTGTTATGAAAAATAGATCACTGTTTTAATCTCGATGTATATATATATATATATGGTATATATATATTTTTTTTTTTTTGCTGACCATAATTGTTTCTCCCACATATATTGAATTGTTTTTTTTTAAATTATATTCAGAGGCTGTCACAGTGTGTCTCTGATATTGTGCTTTCATTTTAAAAATTTTTGTTAAAGTCCATGTTTAAGTCTTGACATTTTGCATCAATTTTTGACCGATACATCTTACGTTCAATTTAATTATCAATACTTTTTACGTTCGTTTATTTATCGATACATTTAACTTTCGATTTATTTTTCGATTTGTTTTACTTTTAATGATTTTATCGATACATTTTAGTTCAATGTATTTATTGATACATTTAACGTTCAAATTATTTATTCGATACCCTTTTACTTTCAATTTATTTATTTGATACATTTAACGTTCAATTTATTTATCAATCATTTAACTTTCGATTTATTTATCGATACGTTTTTACTTTCAAAGTATTTATCGATACATTTTACGTTCAATGTATTTATCGATCATTTAACGTTCAATTTATTTATTGTACATTTTACTTTTCAAATTTTTTTATCGTTACATTTTACTTTCAATGTACAAATACATTTTCAATTTTACCAATACATTTTTTTTCGAGTCCGCTTGAGATTTCATTTCCTATAAAAATTCCCACATCTTGTGTTTTACGTTGTTTTTTCCTTATAACGTGGGTTTCCCCGTCGACATTTTTTTACGTTTTTAATATCAGTAGTTTTATATAATTTTGTTTAAAAAGTATTT
>CM037785.1:42239142-42289142 GCA_021229015.1 Solen grandis
AAAGTAAATTTTAGAATTTTTTACAAATAAAAAGGACCCTTCAAAACTCTTTTTGTTTAAATTTTTTTCCCTTTAAAATTTCAAAAGGTCTGATTGTGAAAAAAGTAATAGGCACGACAAATTTTGGAAAACCCAAATTTTAAAAATTATTTTTCCCCTTTACTTTGGTCTTAATTTTTAAAGAAATTATTCTAAAGCAAAAGCAAAGTGTAAAATAGTCAAAAATTTTAAAATATATCAAGTTAGAGACTAACATTTTCCCCCAAGAATGTTATAAAGTATAAAAATTTTTCAGTTTGTGATCAGCCCCTTCAAACGCGGGAAGAATTTTGTTGAATTTTTTTTTTGGTTTGGGTATGGTGGTTATAATGTTTAAAGAAATTTTTAAAAGAACCCGGGTATTAATCCCTTTGGATAGTAAACTTTTAAACGTAATGGTCAACGATAACGACGTAAAAATCTCTTTAATTATATTAAAAAAAATACCCTTTTTTTCTTCAATTAGTCCTGAAACACTGGCTCCTTTTAAAACGGTTGCGAACATAGGTTTCATTGCTGAAAAAAAAAAAAAAAAAAAATTAAATGTGATTTTTTCGCGAAAGTCCAAATAATTTTTATTTCCCTTTAACGTAGAATTTTAAATTTATACAGTGACTCTATAAAGAACCTGTTTTAATGTTGACTGATATATTTTTTTTATGAGCCCCCCAGATTTAAACGTCTGCTGTTTTTCAGTGAATTTTGTTGGTCTTTTGATGGAACCCTTTTGGATTTTTGCCCCACTATTTTTATACCATAGTTTTATAATTCCTTTAAAAAGTAAATCTATAACATTATTGCATATAAAGGAACAGGGCTTCGGTACTCTCGCCAAAATAAGTAAATTAGAGTTCAATTTAAAAAATGAATTAATTTTCAAACAAAAAAAAATTAATTATGATAGATAAAAACGGGTCTACATAATACCTTTTTTTTTTCTGGTACTTTCGAAGGACAAATATTCTATAAAAAATTTTAAGAATAGTTTTCAAAAATTTTTATAATAAATGTAATAAAACACATGCACAAAAAGAATGAAATATGTAAAATAAAAGAAAAAACCTTACTTTTTTTAAATACAAAGTTGGCAACAAACCCCTTTGCGGAAAAAAATAAAAAAAAAGACTAAAAAAAAAAGACATTGCTTTCATGTAATACCCGGGGAGTCAAATTTAGCTGGAAAAGGGTTTTTAAATACCCCTGATCTTAATTTTTGCAAAAAAAAGTAAAAATAAATTTTAAAGGAAAGAAAAATGGTTTATTTTAAAAGCAATGCACATTTTTATGGAAACCCGATAATGAAAGTGTTTTTTTTTTTTTAAAATAAAACATCAAATTTGCTTATTTTTTTTTCCCAAAAATAATTTTCATAAAAAATTATTATATATAATAAATAAATTTTGGGGACCAAAATTATTTAAGGGCATTCAAATCCCCCGATTAATCCCTAAAATTATTTCTCACCTGTGGGAGCCGCACGTAAAAAGTACAATCCCCCCTTTCTGCTACTAAATATATAAATTAGAATTGGATTAAGGTTCTAGAATTTTACGCTCGCCTTTTAATCTTCGCCGATTTAAGTTTTTATAAGAATCAAAAATTAAAAATTTTGAAAGAAAGAAAGAAATTGTATTTAGCTTAAGTAATAGCTCATCGCCTACATACAGTTAATATAATAAATTGGATGTTTTTACAATGCACCCGGGGTACCATTTTTTTTTTATGATTTTTTAAATTTTACTTTGAATTAAAAGCTATGATTTAAATTTTAAAAAAAACCCAAAAAAACCCTTTTATGGGAGTGAAAAAAAATAAAATAAACAAAAAAAAGAGCGGAGAAAAAAACCCCTAAAATTCATAACAAAACAAATATTAAAATTGATGATTTTTTATGTTTTTTCTTAAATAAATAAGCCTATAAAAACGAAAAGTTTGCCCAAATGCACAAAATTAAAGCACACCATCATAATATAAGTAGCTATATACTACTTTTTATAGGTAGCTAAGGTTCTTTAAAAAGACATATATAGTCATGAATACTAAACACAACACACAACACACACCACAAAATTTCGGGTGTAAAATTTGGAATAAACTTTATTATCATCCCTTATTTCCCCTTTTGTTTTTCCCGATTCCCAATCTGAAAGCTTTCAAAAAATACAAGGCCAAATTTTTTAACAAGGACTTTTTATTCGTGTAAGTAATGAATAAATTTTGCCCTATTTTTATTAGTTAAAAAATCTAGGGAAAATTTTAATTTCGAATTTCGCTAACAATGGGGATTTAATTTCAAAATGAAATTTTCTTGACGTCTTTACTTAATCAATAAGCAGCATCAGTTTGTGATTCCCTTCGTTTTAAAATTAAAAGTCGAATTGCTTATGACCTTTTTTTGGACTAAAAGGTTTATTCAAGGGAAAAATTCACCGTAATCAACCCCATGTGAACACATACAATCCCACTTTTCCCCTACATACCGACATACACGTGGTGATTGCAAAAAAGGGGGGATCGTATCGCAAAGAAACTGAAAGGGGATATCATGCCATTTAAATGATTTGTTGTAGGGATGCTAATTTTAAATTTTCGATTATTTAGATTTTTAAAAAATATTAACGGATAGAATTTTTTTGAGCGTTTGCCCTAAAAATTCATTAGATCATTAAAAAAATTAATACACCAAAATTTAAATTACTTTGTTTTTTTAAAAGTCCCCAAACGTTTTTTGTTTCTTTTTTCTTTTTAATTTTCGTAATTATTTACTACATTTGCATTTAAAACCCCAACAATAATTAAAATTTACACTGTAAGTACGCCACAAAATGAACAATACGTCCCCCTTACTGCGCACCCCCCAAGGTCATGATGCCGAACATTTCCCCTATCCCAAATTTTCAAAAAATTTCTTGCAAATGTCACGAAAAAGTAGGGTGGATTTTTGACGTAAAAACTTTTTCACAAAGATTTTAAAACACTAAAAATTTCAAAGTAAAAAAAAATTTGACTGGAAAAAACGTTATGAAAGGGAAAAAAACGAAAAAACAAGAGGTGGAATTTTAGGATAATGGGAAAAACTTCAAGCGTGGACTCGAAAGAAAAAGTATTGGTAAAAAAGAAAAAGTATTTTTCATTTAAAATTAAAAAAATTCGATAAATAAAAATTTAAAATAAAATTATCAAAAAAATTTAACTTAAATTATCGATAAAAAATTGAACGTAAAAGTATCGATAAATACATTGAAAGTAAAAGTATCGATAAATAAATCGAAAGTTAATGTATTGAAAAATAAAAATTTAAGTTAAAAGTATCGAAAAAAAATTGAAAGTAAAATGTATCGATAAAAAATTTGAACGTTAATGTATCAATTAATTGAACGAAAAAAGTATCGATAAATACATTAAAATAAAAAAATATCGATAAAAAATCGAAAGTTAAATTAACGATAAAAAAATGAAGTAAAATGTATTGAAAATTAAATTGGAAGTAAATGACGGTCCAAAAATTTTGCAAAAAGTCAAGATTAAACATGGGCTTTAACAAAAAATTTTTAAAGAAAGACAATATCGAGACACACGTGACACCTTGAAATAATTTAAAAAAAAAAACAATTTAATTATGTGGGGAAACAAATTTTGGTCAGCAAAAAAAAAAAAAAAAAATATATTTAAAAATTTAATAATTAAAAAATAATAAAATTATTAATAGTCAAAACCTTTTTCTTTTTTAAACAATATTTTAGAAAGTTTGTTATTTTTAAAAATTTAAATTCTTTTTAGTTTTAGAGTGTTGTTCAGATGGATCCACTGCGTAAACATGATAGGTTGCCAGAAATTTTGGAACATCAACCCCTTTTGCTCTATTTTTCACAATAAGAATACGAATATAAACAGACAAAACAAACTTTAAAGTTTGTTGTTTTTGCTAGGTCAAATTCAAAAATATTTTACCTCATGTAGCTAGTTAAAAACTAAATTTAAAAATTCTTTTTACCCGGGAAAGGAAAACATTTCCACAAGAGCCATTTTTGGTTTTTTATAAAACGTCTACAGCTTTGTCAAAAAATAGCAATTAAAAAAAAAAAGATATGTTTTCATTGCAAAAATGTAATCCGAAACCAAATTTTTATTTTTAGATGGTTTAAGACATGCTGGTCAGTTTAATGAGGAAATAACAACACAAGGCCTTTTTTTTTTTAATCCCTATTGGAAAAATGTCAGTTTGCATTTTTATGATCTCTGTTTTGTCTAAATGCGTAATGGGGAAAAATCTTATATACCCTATAAAACTTTAAATTATCAAAAGAATTTGGAAAAAAAAAAAGATTTAAAACTTTTTTAAGCTTTATTAGACAAATGGTTTTTTAAAAGGTATATTTCGTGCGTTACGGGCAATTCATTCCCCGGGGAAGACTTTATTAAAAACTATAATGGTACCTTTTGTTTCCCAAACCACCTTTAGCGTCAAAAAACGTCACAAAGGGTTGCCTTCACCCAATTGAAAATTTTTATACCTCCTTGGAAGTTCGAAAAACTCGCAATGAAAGAATACTGAAATGGATCGAAATCGAACTGTATCTTTAAATTTATTGTCGGCCCGGGGTTTTTTCGGAAGACAAAACCCGATTGGTTTGAGGTAAGGATTTTTCTGCACCATTGTTAACAAACAAACTGCAGTTTTGGGAGTTAAAATTTTTTAACGTTTTCCCTTTTTTTTCTACAAATTTAATTTGTTCGGTTTTCTTTTGGTTTAAATATGAATTTCTCTAATCAGTTAAGGTGAGTTGAACGATAAAAGAGGTTAAAATTAACTTAAATGTTTTATCCCAAATGCAAAACATAGAACGAAGGGCTTAAAGATAATAAAATACATAAAAAAAAAATTTAGGGGTGTGCGGTATTCCCGATATTCGGTGTATCGCGTTTTGGGCCTGACCGAACGTTGGGGTACGTTGTGAGACCTTACGATATATTTTTTTACAAAAAATTTGAAAGTTTTTAAAATTTTTTTGTCTTGTCAATTGTTTAACTTTTCAAAAACAAAACACTCATTTAGTTGAAACCCAATTAAGAATTCTCTGTATGAAAGGTTGAGTTTGGAAAAAAATCAAATGGTGTATTTTAAGCGCGGACACATTGCCCAATTCTAATCGAGATCGTTGACATTTCAACGGAGAGTAGTTTTAAACTTATTTTCGTAATTTGATACTAAGGACTCTTTCTTTTACTTAATATGCTTTGGTGATGCGTCGTTCACGGGCCTGAAGTTAAAATTTTAGACTTACCATACGTCTTATCTATGATTCGATGGCGAGTTCGCTGTATTTAAACTGTCAAAAAAACATTCCTTATGATTTTCCCCAGAAAACAAAAAAAAAAAAAATCAAGCGTGAATGTGCGGGAAGGCTGCTCAAAACATGGGGGAAAGAATTTAAAACCTGTACTTTAAACAGATATTGAAGCTGGTTTGGATAAAAGAACACACCTTAATCTTTGATTAGTGAGAGTTAAAATGTCTGATGCTAGAGAGCAAATTAAGGGCCATAATCATTGCACTGACATATCACCCAAGAATTTAAAAAATGATCGTTTGATTTAAACTATCTTTTTTCAATTTTCGATTTTCAAGAACCCCTAAATCTACAATTTAAAATTTTTTTAAATTTTTGTCGAAATTTTAAATTTGAATTTTTCATGTTTCTTACATGTTATGTAACCTTAAAAACCCCTTAAAGTTTTTTAAAACATCTGATAAAAAGGGTTCGATAATTAAATTTTACCATACAGTTTAAAATGTTTCAATCCCAGAATATGAAGTGCAGAGCACTTAAACTAACCCTTTTTTACACCTCCTATAAAAATTTTTTGGGAAATGCTGCCAAAACTGACACTAAAAGTTTTTTTGGGACGCAACTCCGTTTTCAAATTGACGTCATTGAATATGAAAATCATTGTTTTTTCAGGGAAAAGTTACCGCCCCCCTTAGGGCCTGCTTTTAAATTTTGTTCTAAAAGTGATTTTCGACAATACATGAATAAAATAACTCAGGGCAAACGATAACGAAAACGAAATAGACGAAAATAATAAAGCAATAGCACGAAAAAAACGACGGTGTGTGATAAAACGATACAGTTTTGGTTTTCACATTTTCAAAACATTTTTTGCAATGTCCAATTAGTTCCCTTTTTTTGTGTTTCAGCTTTAATTTTCAAGTACAAGAAAATTGCCCTGTTCTGTCCGAATGCAAGGAATTAAAATTTTCGCCTAAATTTGAATTGTGTCAGGGTTGGTAGCTCGATACCTGTTAGTTCAAAATTTCTTTTTGGGCTTTTCAAAAGGTAAAAAAAACAGACCCCGTAAAAATTTGTGTTTCGTCTGTAAAGCTTAAATTTGTATCCCAAGGCCGGGGTTCGAATCCTGCCCCGCTTCACATTTTTTTTACCGGTTACATTTTGTCCAAAAGGGGCCCTTTTCAGTATATTTCATCTGTATAATCCCCCTTTGGGTTTTTGTCAAAACATAGAATATTTTCTTCTTGTGAATTAAGGGACCTTTCCCCAAAGCAGCACGTGGCCCTAAGTAAGAGATTTGAGAAGTGCCCAACTCAAATCCTTTGGGCTGCACTTACTTTACCTGATTTTTTCTCTTACCTTTATACATGTGCGCTTTGTTTAAAATAAAGAAAAGACAATAAATATTTTGTCTCATCCATTGACCCAGGCCTATTTAAATTTCAGTTTTTGAGGTGGCTGTTTTTTTTCTGGCCTTTCTTTAACCATAAAGTATTATTGAATCTTTTCACAAGCGGTCATTTTTCAAATTATTATTTGACGACTCTTATAAAACCATTTGGGGGTATGGTTAAAAATGCTAAATTACTTCCTAAATGAAAGTCTCTTGAAAAAACTGTGATGATTTTTTGTACGATTTCAAAATATTAACTACCATTGTTCATTTTTTTTTCCCCTGGGGAAGTGAAAAATTTTTACCGACATAAAATATCAATGCAAAGGTCTCTGAAAAAAGCTTAATAAATGACTGCTTATAAATTAAATTCAAAATTTTTTTGGATTATTAGCAATTTATGACCCTTTAGTTTAACGTTTATGTAGGTCCAGATGATTAAA
This sequence comes from Solen grandis, assembly GCA_021229015.1. Taxonomy (NCBI): domain Eukaryota; kingdom Metazoa; phylum Mollusca; class Bivalvia; order Adapedonta; family Solenidae; genus Solen; species Solen grandis. Next base: position 42,246,309 of record CM037785.1, read on the forward strand.
AATATTGGACATAGCAAAAATGATAACATAACACTAGCCGGTCATCGATGTTGATTAATAAATTGTGAAAACTTTCGAAATCGTGTAAAATACAAAATTTTAGAAAAATTTAAATTTTGTAATCCAAATTTATAATATAGTCTTATCAACAGCGGAAATAATCTTCAACGTTAACTGCATCGCTTTTTGGTTTATTTGTTAAAAAGTAACTAAAATACAAAAATAGGATGGTTTTAAAGGCGTTCTCTTTTTTCTCTTTTTTAGCGGAAAAATTGTTTTTAAAATTTTAAAAAATGTACTTTAGACTATAGAAAAAGATTTTGAATTAAAAAAGGGGGTTACCTGCCTTTTTTGGGGTACGTTGATAGTAACATTTGTTACTTATAATGATTGTTCGTTACAAGCGAAAATACTGTCAAACATGCAGGGGAAAACAAAGAGTTTACAATTACATTAGGTCTAAACCAAATGTATACACAAACTCCCAAAAAGCACCAAACACATCTCAGAAAACCCAGTTAAACTTTGTGAACCCGGTTTTTTCAGATGAAAAAAATTTTTTTTTTGTTTCCCCCCATACCCAAAATGCAGAATAGTGGCGGACGTTAACCCATTAAAACAAAATCTCAAATATCTTAAGGATGTTGAAAAAAAATTTCAAAATTTAAAGAAGTAAGTTTAAAGACATTTCAAAAGTATTTTTCCAGAATTTGAATTTTGAAGGTCCAAGTATCATATTTCAGGGTTCTTGGGTTCTTAAATTTGGAAATCATTTGTAGGTAGCGGAAAACAACTGTGTCAAGGGTTTAAAATGTTGGGCAAAAACATTTGATCTTCAAATTCAAACATTTAACCCCTTGTTGAAAAGTAAGCATTATCGAGACGACGCTCAAGGAATTATGCTTAGCAATTTATTTCGAAAGTACAAAAAAAGCAAGCAGGTCTAATTTTAGAAAACGTGGTATTTCTTAAAATTAAACTTTGAGAGGAAACGGCGCTTTTTTCAATTAAGCAATCACAAAAGTTTCACATATATTAAGAATTCGTGCCGCTGTCTTACGAGATTGATCTCCCATGCATGACGTCCGGGATTGAATCCATTCTAAAAAATTTTTTTTTTGTTGCTTTATTACATTTTACTTTTGCTTCCTTTTTTCCTGGTATATTTTTACAGTTTAAAGTTTTTCAACAGTATTTTTTAAGTTTTTTTCTTAAACAGTTGAAAATTTAAAACATTCATAGAAATTTAAAGAGTGTTTCTTTCCCACTATTATAGCTTTTAAAGTGTATTTTATTGAATCTTTTAAAACCTTCTACGTTTTTTAATTTATATATATGTATTGTTTTCATACTTTCACATAGCACAAAAAATGCATTATTTTTTGTTTTCTGAAAAAAGCTTTTTCTGTCTCCAAAATAGTAAAAAAATTTTATGGTCCGTGATTACTTTAACTAATAATATGCCCTCACAAAAAAGGGGACATCAACATTTTAAATTATGTGTAGTTGAAAAACTTAAAAAAGCTTTTTTGATTTTTTACCCCGTATTTAACATACATCACCTTTTAACCTCTCTGTTAAACTAAAGATAAAGATTGTACTTAGATTCTTTTTTTTCGCTTTTTTTAAATCATTGTTGCTTCGTATGAAAAATACCAACACACCCATTGGTGACGTTAAAGGGTTAATAATAAACAAGCACAAAAAGGCATGTTTTGTTATTAAATCAGCGATGAAAAAATGCGCCGTATCAAAAATTTTTATTCAAAAAAATTTTAAGATTTTTCTTTATGAATTCAATATTTTTCTCTAAGCTGAAAAAAATCCCGTGGTTTGTCTTGACGTAAAGTGAAAGCGTTTGTTAACTTGTTTTTGTGCGGGGAGAGTTTGCTACAATAACTTTCGTGATAAAGACACTAAAAAAGCAAAACCATGCCGCGAAATGCTTATTAGTTTAAACGCTATTTTCGTAAACCATCTTCGACGAAATGGGAAAATAAGGGACAAAACCCCTGGGGGCACCTTCGGTATCGAGTCTTACTTTCGGGTTTAGCGTTTTGAAAGACCATGAAGTTAGGGCATGCGCGAAAAGTAAAAAAAATCTAAAAAAAAGGGTTTATCGTCCAAAACGTTTCAATACCCTGTGTGACGAATTCCCCGTGATGGGAAAAACCAACCCTTATTTACAAATTTGGGTGACATTCTGATGTAGATGTGTATCATAAACGTAACCCACCATATATTTTAAAAAATTAAATATTTGTCAATGACCACATGTGAACGAGTTGATTTAAATCGAAAAACGTGGGAAAATGGTGTTAAAATGGAAGTTAACTACCCGCTTTATAAACTTTTTCTTACTCTATTAAAAAAATTTAAAATTTAAATGCATTTTTTGTTTTGGGGAAAAACATTTTCCTTTCTATATTTCAGAAATATTTAATAAATCTAAAGAAACAAACAGCAACAAATTTTTTTAGATTTAAATATTGTTTTTCTGAACCAAAAATTTAAAGCTACAGGTTTGTTGTTGTTGTTTTGGGGGGTTGTGTGTGTTTGTGTGTGTTTGTTTTGTTTTGTTTTTTTTTTTAAAGTTTATGTAATACAATACCCAAAAAATAATAGCCCAAAAGACAAAACCTCAAAAAACGGATTAATGCATACATTTTTAAAAGTTTTTAGCAATAGACACCTGTTCGTCCAAATAGGTATGCCGATCAATGCTAACCCCTTAAAAAAAATCGTATTTTGGTTTTAAAAACCCACAGTTACGGGGCCCCAAAATGTGATTTTAAAAATTAAAACAGAAAAATATACGAATAAAAAAACATTGTGATGTGTTTTAATTTTCAAACACACACTACCTTTTACAAAATGAGAAATGAATTTTTCCCAATTTTCTGTTTATCTACCTTATTTGCTAACCCATTTTACATACAAAATTTTGTTAGTTTCCCTATGGGCGGATGTCCACTTTTTGCGAAACTCCTGCCATTTTTCATAGTCCCTTGCTTCTGGCCTTAAACTCAATAAAAAAGATATTTTTCTTTTTTTCAGGTGAGCACACATTTTATGTAAATTTTATCATTTTTTTTTAATTTGGTTGAAAAAGAAGCAGTAAAAAACACCAAATTCACAAATGTGCGAAAAACCCACAAACCTTTCAATAGAATCAGCCCTATAAGAAATTTAAGGCCAGCTTATTATCGTTTTAGCAATTACAGTATAATTTCTTTTAAAACCCGTGTGGAAAAGGGTTGAACACAACCAACTAGAAGTAAAGTAATACCTTTGCCGAAATTCAAAATCTCGGTATGTTATACTTTCAGATCATGATTTGCAATTTTTGAATGGACGGAAGCGACATTTTATGTTACTAAAGAAACCAGGCCCCTCATAATCGTCGAAAAATAAAAACATATTTTTCCCTGATATGTCTTTTTGAATTTTCTGGGAAATTCAAAAAAAAGTTTTTCCTTTTTTCCCCTTTAGAGGGGTTTTGGGCTTCCGAACTTTACCCTTTTAATAAAGACTTCAAAAATTTAACCAATACTCTTAGTTGTATTATGTGATAAACGGAATAAAAAATAAACTCTGGGTAAAATCGAGCTTGTTTTCTTTCCCGACTATGCACAAACTATGTTTACAGACATAATTGTCGTGTCTTTTCAATGTTAAAATCGCAAAAGGGAAAACAGTCGCTTAAACATTTTTTGAATAAAAAGACATTTTTTTCAAAATGTATTTTTTGTATTGAATTTTGTTTTTCCCCGTAAGTGAACATCAAGTTAAGCAAACTAAAATATGCAAAAATAAAAAAAACAAAAATTTGGTTTTTTTAAACACATACACAAATAGTACGTTTTTTTTAAAGTGTGTAAAAGCCATGACGCACTCTAGTAAACTTGTTCAATAATTCACATTATGCGAATAAAAAAAGTCTGTAAAAAAAAAAAAAAAAAATTTGACAATACTCCTTTTCAAAAAACCCCAAAAATGTATTTGTCAAATATGCATATGACCCTTTTGATTTTGTAAGACATAGTCATACTAGGGGGCCTGATTCTTTTAAAAAGAAAATTATTCTTAAATTTAAAATTTTTACAATGGTATGAAAATTTCCCTTTAAATTTTTAATTTTATAAGAACAGTGCAAACAATCCTCCCATCATAGTTTCGTTCTTTCTACGCAACTTTTTTCAGATACCTGATAATTTAAAGTTTTTTTTTCTGTGTTTTGTCAGCTTTTTAGTGAAAATAAAGACCTTTCCGTTCTGTATCACACCCAGCGAGCCCTGAACAAACCGAAAATGCCTAAAAAACAAAAATGGTAGTTATGAATTGCAAATTTTTAAATTTTTTTTAATGATCTTAACCCTTCCCCTCATAAGGACCCCATGAAAAAAACCTATGCGAACGCATAAAACCAGATCACCCTGCGAGTTACTCGCGGGCTGATCGGGTTTTTATGCTGTCGCTTCCTCTGGTCTGGAAAGGGGAAATTTGAAATTAAATTTTGGAAAAGGTTTAACTGTGGTTTTGCGTGGCTTTATGTGGACCTATGAGTGCGTCAAAAGGCAATGAGGGAAAGGGTAAAAAAAAAACATGTAACCCCCGGGTTAATGGTAAGCTTGTGTTTATTACAGGAAAATTTTGGTTTACGTTATGAACATAAAGTTAAATTTTTTATTGGTTGTGAAAAATTTAAACCGTCTAGTGTTGTAAAATTTTATCGCGCCAATATCTTCCTTGCACTCATGTAAATCCGTTTGGAAAACTTTAAAAAATCCAAATCATTAACGATTTTCCCAGTGAAAAATTGGCCCGATACCTTTTATCAGAAAACGTATTATAGAATTTTGGTTTACGAATGAAAACAGGCACCTTGAAAAAACTCTTTCTTGTTTAATTTTTTTCCTTCAATATATCATTTTTACGTGTCGATTGTGAAAAAAAGAAATAAGGCACGACAACTTTGGAAACCCCAAAATTTAAAGATTTTTATATCCACTTTACTTTGGTCTTAAATTTAAGAAATATTATTCAAAAATGCAAATGCAAGATTTAAAATCAGTCAAAATTTTAAAAGTATTTAAAGTATAGAGACTTAACATTTATCCCCCACAAAATGTTATATAATTTAAAAATTTTAAACCCTTTTTGGACGCCCTTCAAACGACGGAAGTTTAACGTTGAATTTTATTTCGGGTTTGGGGGTTTATGGTAGGTTGTTTAATGTTAAATGAATTTTAAACAAAACGGCTTTTCACCACTTATGGATAATAAACATTTTAATGAAATGGTCAACGATAACGACGAAAATATTTTTTTTAATTATCATTAAAAAAAAACCCCTTTTTTCTTCAATTAGTCCACTAAACCCTGGTCCTTTAAATGGGTTTGCAGAAACAATAGGTATTTCATCTGCTAAAAAAAAAAAAAAAAAAAAAATTAAATGTCGCATTTTTCGCGAATGTCACAAATATTGTATTCCCTTTCTAACGTAAAATTTACACTTTATACAGGGGACTCTATAAAAACCCCCTGTTTCTAGTGTGACGATTATTGTGTAATGATGCCCCCAGTTTAACTGTCTGCTTTTTTAAGGATTTATTGGGTATTTAGTTTGGACTTTTTATTACGCCCAAACCATATTTTCTATACCATATTTCCCATAAATTTCCTTTTAAACACGTAAATCTAAAACAATTATTGATAAAAAGGAACGGGTTGGGTCACCTCACCAAAATAAGTAAATTATGATTTCAATGAAAAAATGAATTAACTTTTAAAAAAAAAAATCTTCAATTTGAAGAAAAATAGGGATCTACAAAATTACCATTTCTTTTTGGTACTTTCGAAGGACAAATATTTTAAATAATTTACAGAATATTATCAAACTTTTTGATAATAAAGAAATAAAACACATGCCAAAAAAATGAAATATATACAACAAAAAGAACAACATTCACTTTTCTTAAATACAAAGTTGGCAACTCATTTCGTGGGAAAAAAAATAATAAAAAGAACATAAAAAAAAGAAATATGCTTACATAATACCCGGTTCAAATTTAGTGGATAAAGGGGTTTAAATTCCCACATGATTTTAAATTTTTTGAAAAAAATAAGTAAAAATATATTTAAAAGGAAGAGAAACAATGGATTTATTTTTAAAAGAAAACTGCACATTTTTTATGTGACCTAAATAATGAAAGATGTTTTTTTTTATTTACAAACTAAACACATCATTTGCTTATTTTTTTTTCCAATAATAATTTCATAAAAAATTATTTCTATAAATATTTATATGGGACCATACTTATTTATGGACATTCAATCGATGATTTAAACCCTATTTATTTTTCCCCGAGGCACCCCGCACGTGAACACGAAAATCCCGCTTTTGACAAAAACAAAAAACTTTAATGGTTTAAAGGGTTTCCAGAATTTTTCGCCTCGCCATTTTAATCTATCGCCGTTAAGTTTTGATAAGATATAAAAAAGAAAAATTATGAACAAAACAGAAAGAAATTGTATTTAATTTAAAGCATTTTTAAGCTCATCGTCATACATCACAGATAAAATAAAATAAATTGGAGTTTTGAAAATGCACTCGGAGATACACATTTTTTTTAATGTTTAAAATTTTTACTTAAAATTTACAAAGCTATAGATTTTATATAAAAACCAAAAAACCCCGTTCATGTGGGGTGAACAAAAAAAAAAAAAAACAAAAAAAAAGAGAGGGAAAGAAAAAACCTGGCAAAATTACGATAAACAAATAAAATTTTAAAAAAATTTGTTGATTTTTTACTTTTTGTCAAAAATACATATCCCAATTAAAAACGAAAAAAAATTGCCTAAATCCCAATACTTAAACGACAAAACATCTATAATTTAAGTAGCTATATCTACTTTTTAAGGGTACCCTAAGGTTTTTTTTAAATGACTATATAGCATAAATACAAATCACACCCCACACACACAACACACACAAATTGGATGAAACATCTTCGGAATAAACTTTCATTATCTAAAGTAATTTCCTATTATTTTTTCCCCGTCTTAATCTAAAAGCTTTCAAAAAATACGAGAAAATTTTTTTAAAAAGGGACTTTTTATTGGTAAAGAAAAAATAGAATAAAATTTTGCCATATTTTGTTAGTTTAAAATTTAAATATAAAATACGAATTGCGATACAATGGTTTTTAATTCAAATTGAAATTCCTTGACTGTCTTTACTTAATTAAAATTTGCGACATTTTGTGATTCCTTCGTTTTAAAAAACCGTCGAATTACTTTGCCCTTTAAGTGGACTACGGTTTTTTAAAGGTTAATATTCCGAAATCAGACCCTGTGAACACTCAACCCCATTTTCCCTCTACATCACGACAAAAACCCTGGTGATTCAAATAAGGGCATCGTATCGCAAAAAACTGAAAGGCTATCATCGCCTTTTAAATATTTGTTGTAGGCAGCAAATTTAAATTTTACGTTATTTAGATTTTAAAAAATTTTAACGGATAAAATTTATTTTTTTTGGCGTTCGCACTTAAACTATTGATATTAAACTTAGATTACATCCAAAAACTTAAAATTACTTTGTTTTTCTAAATGTCCCCAAAAAGTTTCTTTTCTTTTTATCTTTTAAATTTTTTCGTGCATTATTTAACATTTGAATTTAACCGAACAATAATTAAATACCCCTGAAAGTACGCCCAATAAAAAAGAGGGCCCCACTTACTGCTGCCCACCAGGGATCATGAGCCGAAAACATGTCCTACCCAAATTTTATCAAAATATTTCTTGCAACTGCACAGAAAACAGTAGGGGGGATTTTTGACGTAAATACTTTTTCAAAAAAGATTATAAATCTACTAATAGTTACAACGAAAAAAAAAGTCGTGGAAACCACGTTATAAGGGAAAAAAAACAAGGGAAATACACAAGAGTGTCGGAATTTATGGGGGATAATGAAATGTTTAAAGCGTGGCCCGAAAAAAAGTATTGGAAAAATTGAAAATGTATTTGTACATAAAAGTAAAATGTTCGATAAAAAAAATTTAAAGAAAAAGTATCAAAAAATTTAAATTGAACGAAAATTTTATCGAAAATACATTGAACTTTTAAAATGTATCGATAAATACATTAAAAGTAAAACGTATCGATAAATAAATCGAATTAAATGTATTGATAAATAAATTAAACTTTAAAATTATCGATAAAAAAATTGAAGAAAAATTACGAAAATAATTGAACGTAAATGTATCAATAAAAAATTGAACGAAAAAATGTAGAAAAAATTACATTAAAGTAAAACTATCGAAAAATAACGAAAGTTAAATTATCGAAAAAAAAAAACAAACGTAAAATTTGATTGAAAAAAAAAATTGAACGAAAGATTATCGGTCAAAATTGATGCAAAATGTCAAGACAAAAACAGGGATTTTAAACAATAATTTGAATGAAAGCAAATTAAGACACACGTGCAGCCTCTGAATAAAATTTTAAAAAAAAAAACAATTCAATATTTTGGAGAAAAAAAATTTAGGGTCAGCAAAAAAAAAAAAAAATTATATAAAAAAAAAATATTATATATATTTACAATCAGATAAAACGTGATCTTTTTTCATAACAAATATATTTAATACAGCAAAGCCTTTTGCCCTACTTTTTAAAAACGAGGTTTATCCTGTTGCATATGGTTTTTTTTAGAGTTGTTCAGAGGGATCCACTGGTAAAATATAGGTTTTCCCCATAATTTGGGAAACCAACCTTTTTTCCTATTTTACACAAAGAATCAAAATTAAACAGAAAACAATACTTAATGTTTTGTTTTTTTATAGCTAGGATACAAATCTACACAAGTTTGTACCCATGACATTAAAAATCAAATTAAAAGATACTTTTGACCGAAAGGGAAGCAGTACCAAAGAGCCTTTTTGGTTTTTATAACGTGTCAAACACTTTGTCAAAAAATAAGCAATTAATAAAAAAAGATCATGTTTTCGATTGCAATATGTAATCCCGACAACTAAATTTTTTTTTGAGATTTTTAAGACATGCATGGTCTAGTTTATAATGGGGAAATAACAAAAAAACAAGGCCTTTTTTTATAATCCGTTTTGAATTAAAATTCACTTTGCATTTTTATGTTTGCTTTTTGTCAAAAATGACGTAAGGGTGAAATAACAGTATAATACCAAAAAACTTAAGTTTATTCAAAAAAATTTTAAAAAAAAGTATTTAAAATACTTTTTAACTTTAATTGAAAAGGTTTAAATGAGTTTTTATCCGGCTGTTACGACAATTCCCCCAAAGAGTAAGTTTTTATTAAAATGCTATAGGGGCCCCTTTTTTTTTCCTAAGCTCATTTTTCGTCAAAAACGTCACAAAGGTTTTCGCCTTCAACTTGAAAACATTTTACTCCTCCTTGGATAGTTTCCGAAAAAACTCGCTTTTAAGAAAAGAAATGGGAAGAAGGGATACTTTAAATTTACTTTCCCTCGGCCGGAAAAACCACCCCGACGGTTCGGGGAAGGTTTGTTCTGCACCACTTTTAAAACAAACAACTGCAGTTTTTGGTAGTTAAATTTTATAACGTATCCTTTTTGACTACTTTCCCAACATTTTTCTTTTCTTTTGGTTTAAATATGAGCTTAAACGTTAAGGGGGTTGCACACAGATAAAACCGAGATTTAAAATTTAATTTAATTTTATACCCAAGTACAGACAAGAAAGAAGGGTTAAAAGATAAAAACTTGTAGGTAGACGTTTTAATTTTTAAAGTTTTTTCTGCTGTATCAAAAAAAATGGTAATATTTCCGTAATTGAAAGGTACTTTTGGTTTTTGCAGACCAGCCCAAAAAATTGTTCCTTTCTCACCATATGCCAAAGAAATCAATTCAATTAAAACGGGGAAAAACCCCAAAAAAAGAAAATCAATTCAAAATTTAAACAACGGGGGCGTTGTGAAGGGGTGGCACGTGGTCCCGTGGTACCATAATTTTTTTTTTTTGGTCCGTGGTACCAATTTTTTTTTTTTTTGTACTTATGGTACCGAACATATTTAAAGTACGAATGGTCTATTATAAAACAGATTTATAATGAAAAAAAAACTAAAGGGGCCACTTCTTAACTTTAAAAGGGGGATTGACAATTGTAAAATGTCCTTTCGAAAATTTTTGGGTTTGGGCCCTAAAAAGGGCCCTTTTTGTTTCTTCTTTGATTTCGGTGCATTGTCCACCGTGCTTGGTTTCGGTGACATCTGTTCTCGTATTATTACGTGACATCGTTTTCATTTTGTAAATCTGCGTTTTTCTATGGTTATGATCTTATCTTCTTTTTGTTGCGTTGTCTAACTTCCTGATTTTTTCTATAGATAAGGCATCATGTTCTCAAATCTTTTTATTTCCATGTTTTTAAAAAAGCAGATGGTATTCGCTATGGTCTTCGTTTCTCCATCTTTGCGTTTCGTTCGATCAACCCATCAATTCGTGGCAAATTCAATCAGTGCGAATTTTTTCCCAGGGTTGTGCAGCGAGAATATGCCCGAATGTTTGATGCGGTGCGCTTTTTTTGCCTTGAGGTGGATTGACCTACTTTCTAGTTAGGTCACCAATCGGAAAACGTTTTTCTACCCAAATGATTAGTTTAAACCTTGACCTGAGTTGGATAATTGGCCTTTGGCCTTGACTTGGGGGGGATTGACCACTTTTGTTTTGAATTCAAAATTGCTGTAAAATTTAAAAAAATTCCCCGAATTTGTAGTGTTACTTTTTTTTTTGTAAAAATTTTTTGTAAATTTTTGGAAATTTTTTTAAAAAACTTTGGAATATTTTAAATAAAAAAAAAATTTAAATGGAATTTGAAAGAAATGGTACAATTGGGTATATTCTCTTTCGGACTTTTGGGTTGGCCCTGAAAAGGGGTTTTTTTTTTTCAAAGGTGGGGGTTATATATTGTCTATGAGTTTCTTCAGAGGTATTCTCTGTTCTATGGGATAAAATGTCTTAAATGTATTTAAAGATATTCGTTTTTAAAGTTATAAAAGTAACATGACTCTTTTGTCTATGATACTCCGAGTGTTGTTGTTTTTTAAGCGTACGTTGGTATCGGGCTTGTGTTTAAGCGAACGTTGGTGTGGGCTTCTATTTTGCCCATGTCAGATAGCAGTCGTTAGTTATATGTGCTTATCCATAGCACAGTCTGAAAACAAAGCATAAATTCTTTCTTTTGTATTTTTTATTACTTGGTTAAAATTGAAAAAAATGTCCTTTCGGACACGGGGTCCCCTGAAAAGGGCCTTTTTTTTTTTTTCTCTACTTCTTATTTTTTTTGCAATTTTGTATGTCTTTACAATGGGCCCCAAGTCCAGTTTAGAAGGGGATCCACCTTATGCGGACTTTTGGGGATGGGGAAAAATTCCCCCTTTTTGAATTTTAAAAGGTTTTTCCCACCACCGTTTTTTTGGGGGTTTTTTTCATTTGACCCCGAAAAATTTTCCTTTTTTTATTTTTCGGGGGGTGCAAATTTGGTTTGGGTGTTGCCACTTTTTTTTTTTTTGTTTTTTTTTTTTTTTTTGTAATGTTTTTTTGGGCTCCCTGGTTTGGGGCTGGGTTGGGTTTTTTTTTTTTACGGTTGGTTGGTGGGGGCTGGGTTGGGTTTTTTTTTTAACACCGGGTGGGAGGTACGAGACTGATCCCTGGTGCAGCTTCGTCACTCAAAAAATCAGCGCCTGTAGGCGTTGTTACGGATCAGAAGTTAGTAGCTTTCCAGGGTTGGGTGGGGGGTATGAACTGCAGTTGTTTTATAGTCTTGAGTGGTTGGGCCAAATTTTTTCTGTTGGCGTACCCCAAATCAGAGAAGAAATTTTCCCCATCAATGATTCAAGTTCGACTTGCCGAGTTGGACGCATTGTCTTTGGCCGACGGGGGGGTGGATTGACCTACTGACCTATTTTTTTCAAAAACTATAAGTTTTTTTTAAAGAAAGAAGAAATCACAAGTTAAAAACCCCCTGGTTTTCGAAAAGGTGGGTGTTTTAGGGAGGGGGAGGAGGAAATAACAAAAACCCCAGGTCAATGAGGACATTGTTTGGGTCAGATGTTCGCCGGCTTCAAAAGTCCCCTTTTTTGGGGGCCCTATCAAGTGTATCCCTGGCCTCCCTGTTTTTTTCGTAAAAGGGGCCCTACGTGCTTTAGCCTTTTATGGTATAGGGTTTACCCTGATTTTTCAGGTTGTGGGATGATCGGAAATTAGGATCCAAAAACCAAAAAGGCCCCTTTTCGGGGCATCAAACTATATTCGAGGGGGAATAATCACAATTGTTAATGTGTAAGAAACAACAAGAATCAAATCAGTTTAGCCTTTTTTGAACTCTAGAAATTGCAACAAAAAAATATGAAAAAACAATTGAACAATGCAAACACGAACAACAAGACATAACACTTTAATGAAAGTAAAATGGGGTCCAAACTATTCGCAGAAATTCAAAACACGCAGCCATCTCCAAACTTTGTGGATGTTTGCGTGTTGTTTGTTGGTGCTAATTACACCTTGTCTTCTTGCCTTTGTACATTGAAAAGTTTGGGAAAACCAACATCCCACATTGGAACGTTTTGGGGGTTTTTCGGGTTTTTCTTAAAAAAATTTAAACACACCTCGAAAAAAAAAAGCAAACAAAAAACAAATGTCCCCCAAAATTTGATCCCAAGTCATGGTTCCAAAAGGGGAGTTTTAAGAAAGTTTGTCAAAAATAGTGGGGGTTTTTTTTTTAAAAAAAAAAAAGCATTATTTAAAAACACCCCCAAAAATTTTCCCCAGGGGTTTTGGTTTTTCAAAATTTTGGGGATTCCCCAATTAGCTTTTTGGTTTTTCCCTTTTTTTTATCTTGCCATCCCTTCAAGGGAATTTTTTTGGTGTATCCAAAATATTCCCAATCGCCCTTTTTACGTTTATTGTTTTGCCCCCGACCAAATTTGGTATTTTTCATTCCAGTTTTATTTTCCCCCTTTAAACATTTGCCTCAGGGGTAACCATTTTGTGGGGCTATTTTCCATGTACATAGTTTTTTTAATCACTGAGTCTGACCCCCATTTTTTTCAAACAAAAAAATGGGGTTTTGGCTATTGGGGGTAAACTTTTAAATCAGTTTTTTTTCAGGTTTTTAAAAGGGGGTGTTGATTATCCCCACTGCTGGGAAATCTTTTAAAACTTTTCCCCTTAAGGTAACTTCGAAGTTGTTTGGGCCAGTTTCCGTTTTTTGGAATTTCGTGGCCCCTTTTTTGAACCCCTTAAATTTTATTGACTTGTACCCCTAAAAATCCCTTGTGGGGGCCAAGGGCGGAAAAAAGAAATGATTCCCCCGGTTTTGTTTTTGGATGAGTTTTTTCTGGGGTTGGCGGAAGCAAAGCCCCCTTTAACCTCAATGAATGAAAAGTTAACCCAGGGGGTTTTAAAAGGTTTTGTCTTACAGGGGCCTGATGATTAAAATTTTTTTGGGGAAAGTTTGGGAAAATTTTTGTCTTTTTCGCTCCCGCCTTTAATTCAGTTAAAAGGGTTTTAATGGGGTTGGCAAAACCCCTTTTGTTTTTTCCCAGGCCGAAAATACGTTTGGGCATTGTCCTTGAAAAAAACTTGATTTTTGCCTTTCCCAGGAATTTAAAGTTTTTTAGTCGGCGAAATTACCATTAGTTGGCCGGGGGGTTTTAATTGGGCCCTACGGGGCAGGCAAAATTGAACTGTCCCTTAATTATTTTTCCTTGTTCCAAAAAGGCCTTACGGGGGGGGCGGGATCCCCGTATCCTAACCTTGGAATTTTTTGTCTTGAAACCATTTTTAAAGAGGGCCCCCCAAACCAGCAGCTGGGGGATCGTTTTTTTTTTTAAATTTTCCCAAAAACTTGAAAATATTTTTTGATTTTAACCCGGTGTCAGGGAAAATTTTTTTTTTGCCCGGTTGATTTTTTGTCCTTTAAAAAAAAGAAATTTTTTTACCCTAAAATATGGAGAAAATTGGTGGGCAGGTTTTTTTCGGACCTCCCTTTCCAAAAAGTGGGAAGTTATTTTTTGTAGTTTTCCTCACACCAGAAGGGGTTTATCATTTATATTTTCTTCGGAAAAAAATTTTTTTTTTGTCCCTTTTTTCGGAAAACAAAAAAAAGGGAGGAAACTCGGGGAAAATTTGGTTTTCTTTTCCACTTTGTCAAACTTTCTTTTCATGGAGGGGAAAATTTTTGCCCAATTGTTTTTACCTCCAAGACCCTGTTTTCTTTTTTCAACAAAAAAATTGGGGGAAAAAAATTTTTCCCTTTTTTTTTTCCCTTTGGGTAAAAGAATGGGCCTTTTTAAATTGAAGTTTATACCTCCCAAATTTTAAATTTTAAAAATTTTTTTCCCCCTTTTTAACTGTCTTTAATTTGGGCGTTTTTTAGGGTTTTAATTTTTTAAAGTTTTTAGAGTCGGCGGGCACGATGGGTTTACCGGTAAATTTTCTCCTTTTCTTGAACAGGGCCCAAACCATTAAAAGGGCCCCTAAGGAATATTGTCTTTTTTTTAAAAAAACCCCATCGTTTTCCCCCGGGAAATAAATTTTTCGCCCGGTTTAATTTTCTAAATTAAATATATTCGCTTGATTTAATTAAAAATTCAAAGGTTTTTTATTAGATCTTTTGTTTTTTTCAAACACCGCAAAAAAAAGGGTTACCCCCTTCAAAGTTGTTCTCCGATCGGATAAACAAAAAATTTTTCTTTGGGAAATAAGTCTTGAAAAAAAGTTTCTTGCCGGAAAAAAAAATTTTCCCCCAATTTTAAGGGGGTGGTGGTTAAGCGCTTTACCCTTTTTGTAAAATAAACCCTTTTTCAAAGGGGAAAAAAAAAAAAAAATTTTTTTTTGGGAAAATTGGTTTTTTTGGTTTTAATAAATTAATTGTGGAAAAGGGGGGGGCATAAAAAAAAATCAAAAATATTTTTTTTGTTTAAATTGTTTTTACTTTAAAGGCGGATTTTTATTTTGTCAACGGTTTCCTTCCCCCTTCCAAGTTTTACTTTGGGGAAGCAAGAAGACCCCAAATTTTTTTGTAATAAAGGTTTTTTTAGTTGGCCAAAAAAGGTTGTTTTGGGGCAATATCGTTTTCGTAGGTGTTAGAATTTTTGTTTTTTTTAAATTTTAAATTTTTTTAAAAAAAATTTAAGAAACTATGCCAACCCAAGTTCCTTTTTATGTTAAAAACCTAAAAAATGACGTAAAATATCAAACTTTCCCGAAATTTTTTGGATTTTTTTCCTTTTATAGTTTTCTTGAAATTTTTTTCCAGACATTTTAAACCCTTTTTTCTTTTTTTAAAAAGCATTTTTTCC
Organism: Solen grandis; assembly: GCA_021229015.1. NCBI lineage: Eukaryota > Metazoa > Mollusca > Bivalvia > Adapedonta > Solenidae > Solen > Solen grandis. Next base: position 42,261,667 of record CM037785.1, read on the forward strand.
AATTTAAATTTTTGGATAAACCCCCCCCTTAAATTTTTTTCTTAAAAATTTTTTCCCCCCTTTCCCGACGAACTAAAAACCCCTTGTTAGCTCCTTTTAAATTTTTTTTTTTAAACCTTTTAAAATCCCCAGTTTTTCACCAACCATTTTTGGTAAAGTTTTGGGCCAACCCTTTAACTTTTTGCCGGGGAAAAAGATTTCAAATTTTTTTTTAAAAGCCAAAACCACCCCTTTTTAAAAAAGTTTTTTCTTATTTTTTTTTTAGGGAAAAGTTTGGGGAAACCTTTTTCTTGAACCGTTCAGGGACGGGCCGGTTGTGGATGCCAATTTGAGTAATTTAAAATGATTTTTGTGAGATAAAAAAAATTTTGTTTTTGGTCTTGAAAAATTCCAAAAAATTGCTTTGTTTCTTTTTGAGGAAAAAAAAGTTCCCTTTTTAAAAACCCAAAAATTTGTTAAAAATTTTGGCCTTTGTCGTTCAAAAAGGGGTGGTTTTGGTTTTTAAATTTAAAAACTTGTACCTTTCCGTTTTGTTTTGAGGGGGAACCCCAAACTTTAAAACCTTTAGAAAGTAATCAATGGGGAATTTTCCCCTTTTTTTTCAATCCCTCCACTTTCCTTGAATTTAACCTTTTCCCAAATCTGTGAGCGAAAAATTTTTGTTTGTTTTAGAACTTTTTTCTTTTCTTCCCCGTTTCTCCCAAAAAATTTTAAGTTTTTTCCTGCCCTTTTAAGTCCTGAATTCCCTTTAAAACTCAGGTTACATTTAAAAGTCAGGCAAAACCCCTTTAAAAAGGGTAGCAATTAATTTTCTCCTGTTTCCCCCTTTAAAAAAGTTTTTTCTTTTTGATGGGTGGCTTCATAAAAAACCCTTTTCCCCCCCTTTTTTTTATTCTTTGGTTTTTTGGTTCCCGCGTTTATTTACCTTCTTTTGGGTTTGTCTTTGCCAAAAATTGTTCCCCTTGGTTTTTGATTTCCCCCAAAAATAATATTTAAACTTATTTGGGCTTAAAAATTTTTTTCCCTTTCTCACCATGTTTTTAATTAATTAATTTTTCGATTTTTTAAAAAATGCCTTTCCCCATGGCTAAACCCTTAAAATTTTCTTCAAGGTCGGGTTTTTCCCTTTTTTTGTTTTTTTTTGTTTTTTCGTTGGGCAATTTGAGTGTTTTTTAGTGAACTTGGGGAAATAAAACCCCAAATTTTCTTTTTCTATCCAAGATTTTGTAAAACTTTTTTTCTTTAAAGATGATCTGGGTTTTTTAGGGGTGGGGGTTTTCCGGGCTTTTTTCTTTTTTCCTTTTTTTTTGGGAATTATCTTTTTTTTTTTCCCCCTTCCCCAAAAAAAAAAAAAAAAAAAAAAAAAGCTCCCCCTAAAAAAAAAAAAAAAAAAAAAAAAAAAAAAAAAAAAAAAAAAAAAAAAAATAAAAAAAAAAAAAAAAAAAAAAAATAAAAAAAAAAAAAAAAAAAAAACCCCAAAAAAAAAAAAAAAAAAAAATTTTTTTTTTTTTTTAAAAAAAAAAAAAAAAAAAAAAAAATTTTTTAAAAACGGGATAAGTTTTGAAAAATTTCAAGGAAAAGGGGAAAAACCCAAATTTTTGATTTAAATTTTTTTTTTAATGAAAATTTTTTTTCGTAATTCATTTTTTTTAAATCAAAAGGTTTTGAAAAAAAGGGGAAATTTTTTAAATTTTTTTAAAATTAGAAAAACCAAAAATTTTTTGGGTTTTTAAAAGAAAAATTATTCTGTAAAAAAGAAAAATTTTTGATGTTTTAACATGGTTTTTTTCCTTCTGGAAAAAGATGATGAAAAGGGTTCCTTTTTTTAAACCCCGGAGTTTTTTAAAGCGTTTGAGCACCAAAAGGGGTTTTTTCCCCGCAAAACCGTTAAAAGGGGTGGAACTTGGTTGGTTCTTGTGTGAAAAATATAATGTAATTTAAAAGATTTAAAAAATTAAAGGCAAACAAGCCGAGGGGGGAGAAACTTTTTTTTTTGTACCCCCCCGACCTTCAAAACCCTTTAAAAGGGTAGTAGGTTTTTAAAAAAGGGGGAAAAGTTATCTTTTGGGGGTCCCCGAGTAAAAAGTGAAATATAATTTTTTTTGGGTTTTTCGGGTTTTTTTAAAATTCTGTTGAGGAATTGCTTTTTTTGTTTTTCCCACTTGGGGTTTTGTTTTTTTTTTTTCGGGTTTTTTTTGGGGGTTTTTTGGGATTTTTTTTGTTTTTTTTTTTCCCCCAAATTTTTCCCCTTTTTTTTATGAAGAGTTACGTGGGCCCCCGGAAATCCAACCAGGGTTTTAAATAAAGGGTTTTTTTTCGACCAATGGATCGCAAGTCTTAAAAAAAAATTTTTTTCGCCAAAAACACCTTTTTCACATTAATTTTTTTAAAGGGGTTTCACAATAACCCCAACTTGAATCCGTTTACGCTCTTTGGTTTTTTGGGGTTTTCCCCCTAAAAGCAAGTTTTTTCAAGAGGGTTTTTTTCCATGGAGGATTTAAATGATTGGGGTTGTCCCAAATTTTTTTTAGGAACAAAAGGGGGGTGAACCCCAGAACCAAATTTTTAAAAAATTTTGGTCTTATTGGGAAAAGCAAGATTTAAAAATCCATGAGGGAATTTTTTATCTTGATAGCCCCAAAAAGGGGGATTTTGGTTTAAAAGGGTTTTTTAACCTTTAACTTTGTGTTTTTAAAAAAACCTTTGTTTTTAAATTTTAAAAAAAGGGAGGGAAATTTTTTGGATGAAAAATTTTTTAAAGGGGTTTGTTGGGAACCCAAAATTTAAATTTTTCCTCATTTTTTCTCAAATTAAAAAAATACGAGGGGGGTAAATTTTCGTTATATTTTCTCCCAGGGGGACCCTATTAATTTACAGCTTTCCCTTCTTGTAAATGTGGGTAGGAGGTTTTTAAACCCGAGTTGTTTTAACATAAATAAAAGGTTTTGTATCAAAAAGTTTTTTTAAAATTTATTTTCCAAATTTTTTTTTAGAGAAAATTTTGTTTTTAAAAATAAAACCATTTTAGAGGTTTTTGGGGAAAAAAAAAATTAAACAAAAAAATTTTTTTTTTTAAAAATAAAAAAAATTGAAAAAATCGAAAAAAATAAAAAGAACAATCATGATTTTTTTTAAATTTTCCGAATATATGGTAATTAAAAGATTTAAGTTTCAACTTCGAAAAATTTCCCATTTCTTAAGCCTGTTTTTGATTGATTCCAAAAAAAAGGAAAAAGTCCACCCATGGATTTCCAATTGGGTAGTTTTTTTCCAGGGAAAAAGGGCCCCTTTTTCAGTATCTGTTACTTAAAAGGTGTTCCCGAGGGTTCGCTCCCCCCAAAAAATTTTAATTGTAAATTTTGAATTTCAAATTTTGTTTTTTAAAAAATTTGGGGATGTTTCAAAAAAATTAAAAAAAATTTTTCAAAGTGTTGGGGGGAGTCGTAAAAAAAGAACCCGGGTTTTGTTCCGGTTTTTAAGCAAACTGGCACGTAAAAAAACTTATTTTTTCTTTCAAGTTTTTTTCAATTTTTTCCCAAACCCCGTTTTGGTTTAATTTAAAAAATCCGTTGAAAACCAATTTTTGCTGCTTAATAGCCCCCGACACAAAAACAAAAATTTTGGTTTAAAAAAGGGAAAAATTTTTGGGGGGGTAAACTTTTTTCCCAAGGTTTTTAAAAAAAAAAAAACCGTTCAAAATCAAAAAGTTTCTTTTAGCTTAACGGTTTTAAAATTTTTTGCATTTTTTGGAATGCATCTAATTCAAAGCACCCCGTTCGGCGAAAATTCAAAAAATGTTTGGGGTTTTAAATAGGATTTCAAAATTTTTTCCCCGCCCCGCTTTTTTAAAGAACCTTTTTTGGCCCCTTCATTTTGGTTTTATTTCTTAGGGATTTATATGATATCAAGTTCGACTTTTAAAAAGGGGAAATTGCCTAAAATGCTTTTAACATGAATCCAAAAAAGAAGTTTTTTTTTGCATTTTGTTATTTCCTTTTTTTGATTAAAAAAAAGTTTTTTTAATGGGTTTTTTCAAGCGTCTTGGGGTTTATGACTTTAACGAACCTAATGGGGGGTTTTTATGGTAGGGAATGGGAAACAAATATTTAAAAACGTCCACCCAAGTTTTTTGGGGGGGAAAATTAAGGAGAAAAAGGGGGAAGAACATCCCTGGAATTTTAAATGAGGGGCTTGGGCGTTTTTTCCCCGGAAAACCAAAAAGTGTAGATCGAAAATTCCCCAAGTGAAAAAAAAAGGGGGAAAGGGTTTCACCGGTTTCCCTTTGAAATAGGGGGGTTTTAAATTGTTTTGGCATTTCCCCCCCAAGTTCAACAGGGGCAAAGCCTTTTTGCCCGTGCGGCCCCCCCCGAAAAAAATTTTTTAAAAAGGGGGGCCCCTCATTTTGTTTTACCCATTGGGAAAAAAAAATTCTTTTTCCCTTTTTAAAATTTTTAAAAAATTTTGTTTAAAAAATTTTTTATGCGTCCCCCAATTTGGGAAAATTCCTTGGACCCCAAAAAAAAATTTGGGGGATTTCCCCCCCCCCCCCCCCCCCCCCCCCCCCCCAGGGTTAGGTACTGAAAATGCTTTCAGGTGTTTGCATTTTTACCTCTTTTTAAAGGGCGGCCAATTAAAATAATTTTTTTAATGAATAGGTTTGGGGGGACAGGGGTTTGGGGGGGCCCGAATTTTGAGTTGACAACCAATTTTTTTAAAAACATTTTTAAAAGGGGGGTTGCCCCGGGGGGAGGTCTGTTCCCAAAGGATTAAAATGTACATCTTTTTTTTGGGGGCCACTTAGGACAATTGAACGGTTTTTTGTAAAAAAAGACCCCCGGTTAAAATTTTAAAAAAAAAACGGTTCAAGATTGTATCGGCAAATTTTTCTTTCTGGGAAAAAAAAACCCCACTTCAAAGTTTTTGTAATTTTTTTATCCAAAAAAAAGGTTTGGATTATAAAAGTCCGTTTAAAGTGTTTACATGTTTTGGGGCTTTTGAAAGTGGCCCGACCCCCGAATTCCCATAGGGTTTTTCTCTTTGTGGAATCCTAAAAATAGGGTTAAAATTTTTTCCCCCCCCCCTTTTGCATGGCAATTTTATTTAAGGAAAGGGTTTTATAAGAATTTTGAAGTAGATTTTTTTGGAACCCTTTAAAAAGAATTAACCGGTTTTTGGGGGATTAATTTTAAACCAGCTTATTCACCTTTAAGAGTGGGGTTAAAGGATCAATTTGGCATCCCAAAATTTTTTTAAAAAAATTTAAGATGTTTAATTTTTTAGTACTTTTTTCACCTAAAAAAAGTTTGTGAAATTTTTATTGCCATTTCAAAAAACCCCCCTTTATTTATTTTTTAAAAAAATTTTTGGGGGAGTCCCCAAGTTTTGTATTTCGGGGCATAAAATAAACCATTTTTGCCCCTTAGCAAAAATTTCGGGGGGAAAGGAAACATTTGGGGAAAACCATGAGTCAAACTCCTTGTGGGGCCCCCTTGAAATTTTTTTCCACTATAATTCGGGGGTTCTTTAATAAATGCCCCAAAAAAAAATTGATTATTTTATTTAAATATTGGCCCCCTTTGAAAAGGGGTTTAAACAAACCCCCAAAAAAACCACAAATTTTTTCACAAAAAATTTTTCCCCCTTAAACTTCCCCCTTCCAAACTTCCGGGGGTTTTTTTAGGGGAAAAAACTACAACAGTAACAAAAAAAAGTTTTGAAGTTCCCCCAAAACAAAATAAAAAAAAAGGGTGAAAGGGCACTTTCTTTTCCCTTTTTTTGAGGGGGGGAAAAACGAAATTTTTCCCCCCTTTCGCCCTTTTTTTTAGTGGGGAAAAAAATGGTTTTTTTTTGCCCCCCCAAACCCCCCATTTTTGAAACCCCTTTTTTAAATGTTTTTTGAAGCCCCGGGTTTTTTTTGATCAAAATTTTTTAAAATTTTTCCACGTAACAAAAAAGGACCCTTTTTTTGGGGGACGGGCTAACCAAGTTTTCTTCAAAAATAGCTTCCCTTTTGTTTTAAGTTGTTAAGTTTCAAAAAATCCCGGAAACCCTTTAGTTAAAAAATTTTTTACAAGAAAAAAAAATTTGTTTTTTTAGGGTGGGGGTTTAAAACCGTCCATTTTCTAAAATTTTGGACCCTTTGATCCGCGGATAAAGGGGTTTTAAATTTTTTTTTTCTTCTATTACCCGGGTTTTTGAAAAAGCCCCAAACCAAAAAATTTTCTTTTTCTTTCTTTAAAAAAATTTTAATTGTTTTAAAAACCTTTTCCAGGTGACTCCTTTTTTTGGGTTTTTATCCCTTTGCGTGAAAAAAATATGTTGTTTTTGTTTTTTCCAATTTTTTTCTTTGGGCAGTTTAATCTTATTTATAAATTTTTTTTTTCGGGAAAAAATTGGGAACCCCCCTTTTGGAGGGCAAATCTCAAAAACCGTGGCTTTTATATTCTTTTCGTTCAAGGTATTCTGTGTTTGTCATTCCGTGAAAGTGGTCCAAATGTGGTCGGGTGAATTTTTGGAGGAAAATTTTACGTTTATTTAAATCTTTTGATAACTGTTACCTTTATTAAAATTGATTTAAATTTAAAAGGGGTTTTTTTTTTTTCAAAAAAACTGTTAAAATGGTTTTTTAAAATTTTTTATTCTCTGGGTGGGATGGAAAATTTCCCGCATCTTTTTTTTTGCAGGGGTCTATCGCCTTTTTATCCACTCTTTTTGGTTTAAAAAAAAGGGCAAAGTTTTTTTAAATTGTCCCCCCATTCACCTTAAATTCGGGGTTTATCCCCTTATCCCCCTTAAATGATAATTTTTTTCAAAACCCCAACACAATTTTTTCGGTGAAAGGGAAAACAATACATGACAATGTCAACAAAAAAAAGACGTGAAAGAAAATTTCCCAAAAAGGGGGTTTAAGGGGTACGGAAACTTCAACACCCCCAAAAAAAAGGGGGTTCAGGTAGAAAAGGGGCATTTTGTTTTAATTCCCAAATCTGTCAAAACGGGGCCCCAAGGATTTTTCCCCTTCCCAGAAAGGAAAGTGTACGTCCTCATTTGCAAGGGGGGGAAAAAAAAAGGGGGGTATTGAACATCCCCGACACCAGTTAGGGTTTTGGGGCCCCCTTTGGGAAAAAATAGAAAACCCAGAAAGCAAAGAGGCCAAAACCCCACGTTGTCCGAGGGTCAAATCCGGAAAGGGTAAAGAACCCCGAACAAAAAGTCTTTAACCTAGGATAAAAACAAAGTTTTTTGTTCTTTATTCTGTTCCATTTTTATTTTTACTGTATGACAAGTTTTGCCAAAAAAAAATCATGAATTTGAATTATCCTTTCTCTTTTTAATGGGCTTATTTATTGGAAAGGCAAAACTTTCCTAAATCTCCCCCTTCCCCCTTTTTTGGTTTGAGGGGAAAAACCCCCACAAAACCAAAAATCGGGGGTAAAAAAGGGGCCCCTTGCCCCCCTCTTTTTACCCCCCCCTTTTTTTTTTTAAAAATTTTTCCTTTTTTCCCCCCCGGGTTTTAAAATTAGGGGAAGTGCTCAAGCATTTCAAAATAGCGAAAAAAAGGTTGTAGGTCAATTTAAAAATGTCAAGGCCCGGTCTTCCCTCAGGGCAAGGTTTTTCATTGGTTAAGTTTGGGGTTTTAGAAAAACGAAAGAGTAACCTTCTTAAAAAATTTTCTTTTCTTTAAAATTTATTTTTATTTGAAAATGGGGCCTTCCCCGTTTACCCCACTTGTAAAAAGTTTACTCCCGTTTTAAACCAAACCCCCACATCCGACAAGGATGGATTCAATTCCCTTTTAAAAGGGGGGGGTTTTTATGTTTTTCCCCTTTTTGGTGGTAAACCCCTTAAAAAATCGGGAGAAGTTTCTTTAGGGAAAGGTTAACCCTTTTTTTGTTCCTTTGGAAGGGGGATTGCATGGGATGGCTTTTAAAATGGTTTTACCAAAAATTTAAAAAAACAAAAAACCCCCCTTTTTTTTTTCCCCCAAATTTCCGGGGAAATTTTTGCACCCCCCCAAAAAGAATTTGGGCCCCTTTTGAAATTTTTTTTTAATACAAAGGAAATAAATGTTTTTTTTTAATTTTCATTAAAAAAAAGGGAAAGTTTCAATATATCCATTTACATGAAAGTTGGCCCTAAGTAAAAAAAAAAAAAAAAATAAAAATTAATGGAAAAAAAAAAATAAAATAAAAAAAAAAAAAAATTAAAAAAGGGGGGCCAAAAAACCCCCCCCTTTTTTAAAAAGGGAATTTTAAAAAATTTTTTCCCAATTGAAACCCGTTTCCTTTTATCCCAAAGCATTGGTTTCAGTTTAAAAACAAAGTTTTTACATGAAATTAAAAACCCCAAGGTTTTTTTCCCCTTTAAGTACCCTTTTTTTTTCTCTCCCCCTTTTGATTTGGAATATGCTGACGCAGTTTGTTTGGGGGATGCCCTTCTGACTAGGATCAGGGATACGGGCTAGCCCCTGAAATCTTATATTGGTACACAAAAATACCCCGGGGTAAATGAATTCAAAATTTCAATTATTCATCTAGAAAGTTATGGATCTGACACGAATTGTTATTTCTTTTAAAATGTTTAAACGAGTTCTAAAAATGTACTAAGCAAGCTCTGCGGACTAATATCATTTTCATGAATCTTTTATCGTTTGATCTATAGTAAAAAATATAATCCATCACCAAGAAACCAGTTTCAAATAATAACTGAATATAACGATTTAACGTGTGTATTTCTCAATCTTTTTCAACATCGTATGAATAATGCATTTATTTGATCAAAATTAGTAGCATCAAACACATTTAATCCAGTTGTCCCCTTAGTAATGAACAGATTGATATTGGGCACCAGATTTTATTTGAACAGATAAAACCGCACCAGATACCTTAACCCTTTCCCTCATATAGACTCATTTTGACGCACTCAATAGGTACCACATAAAGCCTGATCTGCAGAAAACCACAGTTAAACCTTACCAAATTTAATTATAAAATCCTCATTTCCAGACCACTGAGGAGCAGCGAACAGCATAAAACCTGATCAGCCTGCGAGTAACTCGCAGGCTGATCAGGTTTTATGTTGTTCGCATAGGTCTTTTCAGGTAAAGCCTGATCTGCAGAAAACCACGGTTCAAATATTTACTAATATGGGGATTAAGCAATATATATCATATGTGGTCAAATCCCTATTAATGCAACTACCTGTTCAATCCATCTCTTTGGGTCTAGGCTTAAATAGTTTGAATCTTCTCTAAAATCCTGTAGATAAGTTTTGTGTATTCTTTAAAGGCATTTCTTTTCCCTCTCCCCATTAAATAGTAATACAAGGACGTGTTTTTATCTTTTTTTATAAACTGGTGTTCATTTATATAATACAGCTTAAAACATAAACTTGGGAGATGATTTAAGTTTTGCAATTTCATTAAAAGCGACAAGCATAACAGGTTAAACATGGCAACTCGTGCTTGAATTTTCTGCTCAGTAAAACAAATATAAACGTTGTATTTCAGTTTAAGACAAGTACCAACGAAACCTTAACATTAATTACATATACTTAATGTTATGTAGTAAAGTTCTTTAGTGAAGGTTTTGGAATTAAGATTGTATTATTTTATGTACAACATAGTGGGCGTATACATTTCGATAATACACCTTTAACTCTCAAATATATAGGGGAAATTCACGTTGTCTTCTCCCATTCAGTACATGTCTATTTTTAAGAATGAACGGCCTAAACCTTTAATACAAATAAATAAATTCATGGACAACATATAATAATAGGTATTTGACTTTTTTCTTAATTCAAACTAATTTTGTAATGTAAAAATGAGAAATGAGAGAGAGAGGGCGGGTGGATGAAGAATGAGGAATGAGAGAGAGAGGGGGGGGGGGGGAGAGAGAGAGAGAGTTAGAGATAAAAAAAATATCGAATATACTAAATAAATAATGAGGCCAATACCAAAAAAAAAACGTATTTCAATAGAGTTTATTGTCTCAAACTCCGATTTCGTCCAAGATGTTGCTTCCGTGTAATAACTTATTTTCCGGGACCTTTTTTTCTGCAGTGTTCGCTCGTGTGCTCTCTATGATAATCGTAACTTACGCATATAGAGCGGTGATATCGGCTTTACTCGGATACTTCTGCATTCATACTCTAATTGTAAAGATTTTTTATTTTAAGTGCATGCCCATGTAACTTAAATCCCCCTTTCCGTCTTTTGTTATTTACAAACCGTGTGCATTTAAACATAGGGGAAAAATACACATATTTGAAAGGTATGCATATTAAACTACGTCCTGTTACATTGTGTGGTATTTAGAATTTATATTTTACCACGAGTAAATGTGCTGATATCATATTGCAGAATAGACATAAATTGTGACAAATTGTGGTTGCAATGTTTCATATAGGAAGTAACTAGGTCTACATGACAAATATAAACGTGCATGCGATTATGATGACCCCCTCCCTCCTCTCTCCCTCTCTCTCTCTCTCTCTACATACAGAGAGAAGAGAGAGTCTATATGTATTGAATATAAAAGATTTATTAATATATATTTTAATCACATAAGACGGTTTCTTAATATATTCGAACGACAATAAAAAAGCCTGTGCAATTTTCAAAGCTTACGAAAGATTTATTTATTATGAGAAATCTCTCTTTGATACTTTCTTAATACTCTTAATATCATCTGTGATATATGTTCTGTGGATTTATTAAAACTTGATAAACATATTTTCTTGATGATTTTGTGTTAACAATTCTGGCGAACACGTGGTACATTTGTAAAGAACTAGATATCAGTAAACTACTGTTTTCATTTGTTTGTTTTTTTATTGCGATTGCTGTCATTACGATAATAAAATAAACATGTAAACCGTGCTTACCGTGTATCGCATATCGCATAACGAAAATCGCAGATCGTGGATCGCATAACGCATGAAATCGTAACGTATTGAATCGCACAGGTGAATCAAACCTGATATCGCACATCGCATGTTGCATATCGTATATCGTTTGTATTTCAATCGTATTGTTTGACAACATACGATAGCACCACTTAACTTGTATTCCATGAGTAAATAAACTTAAATTGTCATTTCGTAACATTCATTAGTATATACTAGTTACGACTGGGAGAACGGCATGTATACAGCGAAAGAGAGAGGGGCTATTAATCTATACACCAGTAAGTTTAATAGCAACATACATTGACACCTAAGAATTACACCCGGAAACAAATACTTCCAATTTACTATAACCACTACTGCTTCTACTACTACAGCTACTGTTAACGATGAATGATAACTTACGATCAGTCACGTAGGATTCTTTGTCGTGTACGTCTTGAATACTAATTGATATTTAAGTCAATTATTCAGTCTTTCACACAATGAAGTGTATCAGATAGATTTATGTTACTACTTTACTCTAGACGAACAATCCTCGATCAAATCACAGCACGAACAGTTTGTCGTCTGCGGCGGTCACACTTATATAAGATGGGCTTATGTAGTGTACATGTATACACGTGTATACAGTTCGGGCTTGCACTGTGATTGGATGCGTATTTATAGAGACACATCGTTCGGGTGCAGCATTGCACTGCAGCAATGAAAGATTCATTCATGTATGTTTTTGTTTGTTTGTTTGTTTGTTTGTTTGTTGTTGTTGTTGTTGTTGTTGTTGTTGTTGTTGTTGTTGTTGTTGTTGTTACATTTGCTCATCTAGTTTGTTTTCATATTTAATATTTTCCAAAAAGAAATTTGAGTGTTTTAATTAATAATATTATTATAATTATTATTATCATCATTATTATTATTATTATTATTATTATTTTGCGTCGGTAGTTTTCCACTTTTATGTAAATGCAATGTAATGTCTCCTTGGTTGAGCTAGGGTTATTATATGCATTGCATTGTTTAACAGCTTTGCATTTCAAATGACCCGAATTTGTGTAAAGCTAAATATGGATGATCGTCCTTCAATTCAGATTTAAATCTGCATCTAGTGCAATGAACACATTTTTATCATTCATTTCATCTAAAAAAATTAAGTACGCACTGATTATTCCCATTTGCTATATAATCATAAATAATTAGAATGTGTCAATAAACTCCTGTAAGCTCCTGTAAATGGATGAATTTAATATTCTCCATCACGTTTTATATCCCAAATTATATTCCAGGTAACTGATGAAAGCTGCAATATAGTCAGTCAGCATACTGATACTGATAATCAACACTATGTCTAATGGACCGACTTATGAAAGATACATTATACAAAAATGGTGGTGCAGGTGTGAGTAAAATGATGCATACGAACACGTCTTCCTTGTCTGTGCGACCTTGATCTAAGAAACAATATGTACAAACAAAGTATATTTGTTCATACGATATGTTTGTATGGAATTCATATGGCGATGTATGTTATTGGGATGGAGAGAGAGAGAAAAAGAGAGAATTGGAATACAATTGAAAATTGCTATTAACTTTAAATACATATTCAAACTGAAGAATAAAATCAAACAACACATTCGTTATTAAATATTTAGAAACGGCAAACAAAATGTTCGGGGGGTCAGTGATCATAGTCTTCACTTTTTATGGACCAAGGTTTGCAAAGGAGGGTGCAAGAGGATTGCAATAAATGCTAGAACAAACATTTTTAAATATTGGGATAGGATAAAAGCATATTACAAAACAGATAAGAAACTGTTCTTGTTCTAAATGGATCATGGTATAATATTTGAAAATGAGGATGAAATGTAGATTAAGTATCAATACAGAGAAAACAATGTAGATTCGTAAAGTTTAGTAATATTTTGACAAGTTTCTGAATGTAACATGAATCACATTCTTCACACCTAATTTTCAAAAATGCAAAGCCAGCCTTTTTGCAGCTGAATTATTTTTTCCTATATCTAGTTATTCACTACGATATACATTAACTGAACATGCACAACTATCATTACACTTCGCAAGAACACCCCCCCCCCCTCCCAAAAAATAAATTAATAAATAAATCGAACGTAACTAACATGCATACACATGTCTAGACTCTTGGCAGCTGTTGTGCAGTTGAATTAAAATTATGTCACTATTGAATATGTCTGATAAATGTTTGCTAGTATTTCATATAGGTGCTCACATCCGATATACGAAATAAAAATATTCATTATTCATTTAATTCACCATACTATATGTTAGGTGTATGTGTTAACATTTCTTATACAGGCTTAAATCTGATTTGAAAAAAAAAATCATGTTCAAGTGCAAAATGTATTCATAACTTCCGCTTTCGCCGTAGTTTTGTGGTCTTGATCCCGTAACGTTATGGACGTGTTAGCCTTTTATATAAATGCAAAAAATCTGATAGGAATAAAGAAAAATAGACTCACGCTGTATGCTGATGTCCAGGAACGATACTGGATGTTGTGGAAAAACAAGAGCAGGTTATGTGCGTCTCGAGATATGTACAGTCATTGATTGGGTTTTGATTGGATTGCTTCAGTTAGAGGCATGGTAATCGGGTGCAATGCTGCTCTTAAAGCATAGATCATGTAAAATACACGCATGACATGTCTATTTATATTAGTTTTAATAGTTTAGAATTATGCCTATACAATCGTAAATATGTGTATATATTTTCTAGGACGAATTGAGTTAGATAAAGATTTTTTTCCAGAAGAAAGTATATTTATGAATGAAAGTTTGAATTTTATAAAATCATACTAAGAAATAATTGATTGTTTTCTTTTTCCCGTTGAACACTAAATGGATTTAAACAAGATATATACAAAAAATGACTCTGGTTAAAAACGTACATATTTTTACCTAAATAAGACAGATACTCGGCATTATAATCTTAGATATGCCACCATCTTTGTATTTATAAAAATCGGGAGTTACAAGTTTTGAAGAATAATTCGTCTGAGGAGAAGTTTTGCTATGCACTTATGTGTTGATTGGTTAAAGGGCATGAAATTGGGATATTGTCTGGTCCAGACGTTTCCAACGAAAATACCGCCTTGTAAGCATATGATTATCCTACCTATTTCTATATACATGTATACTATATATATGAAACACAGTAAATAGTTTATGGAATGTCTGCATTTGTCTTCTGAATTTCATTTGAATACCTATTTACAAGACATCTCGTAGTTTTACGTTGATTAAGAAAAATAAAGCTTTTACCACTTACATCTAAACTGTACTTTGCGGCTTGGAAAGTCATAAACAATCTTTGTATGTGGTTGGGTTTAAATTCACAACTTTCGCACCGCGAAGACCTTTCGATCCAATAATGCATGATGTATATTTAGAAATACATACATTTTAATACATTGATGTATATAACTTCAAGAAAGCCGAATGGGTGAATTATACCGGGAACACATACATGTTATTTATTCCAGGTTACAAAAAATTCAACACTTAAGCAAGGCATTTGATAAGGGTAGTCTAAGTATATTTATATTTAAAACTTAGATAACGAACGTTGACCCACCTTAATACACACCTAATTTAGCAAAGCAGTAAAATATCATTCATTGCATTAGTATACACTTTTAAAAAAAAAGTCCCGATGGTCAAGGGATTAGAACCACCGACTCGTAAACGGTGAATCTTTGAATTCATCCCTGGCCGCGATATATGATTAATTGGGTCCTGACAAATAACTCTTGGTTGGCATTTTGCAAAATATGTTAGCTCAGTCTAGGCTTAGGATATTGTGATTGGATATTGTGATTGGATATTGATTGGATATTGTGATTGGATATTGTATGTACCATATTTACGGCATAATATCACAATAATGGAAACTTCAGTTTTCTCATGTAGACAAAGTCTCAAAATAGTCTCAAAATAGAATTTTGACGTTAAACAAATGGGAAAAAAAACTAATACACGTGTATTTCAGTATACACTGATTGTTTAAGAGGTAATCACAATAGGACAACTGGATATCTTCAAAACTTCCTTTTATATTAAATTTGACTCAGGTATTAACACGGAAGAAATTATATACTGGTGCGCTTGAGTTGACAGAAGTGTTAAATTGCATGCATAGATGATTACATTTTTAAGAGATTTGTGGATTTTATATGAATCTAAACGTGTACGTTTGATATCGGGAACAACAGAGAACAACAAACAAAGCAAAATAAATTGTTCGGGACTTTCTGGGAGTCGGAAAATATTATCAATGTTCTCGCTGTTCATAGACTTCTCCTTTACGTAAAAAAAAATCGAAATGCGCGTCATATTGGTTATATAATTATCCGATACTTACCATTATAAGTTTCTAAAGGCGATAATGAGTTTAAATGGACGAAAGCCTGGAAGCAAATAAAATAACCTTTCACCTTCTAATCCGGTAGCAGGAGCAGAATTTTCAGATCGTTCACTCATACCAGATACGTGTTTGCATTCATCCCTGCCCAGACATATAAACGTCGGGAAATGGGAGTGGTATCTACCTCTTACTTTCTATACTAGTAGTAAATCAAGTGTATCTCGTTAATATGACTGAGTATAGCATCGTAATAAATTTCCCCAGCATATACTCACATTAACGCAGCTCTCGCTCTCTCTCTCTCTCACTCATATTTCATGTAGTCTAAAATGATAAAACATAGTGTCCGTTGGCAATTAAACAATGTTTTACTTTAACATTTGCAGCGATTAAGGATGTGGATTAAAGTAGGGGTTAATGAATTGTAACTGTAGTTGGTTAGTTAAACAAAGTTAATATATATTTAGACGTTCAGCAATTTCCATTTTGAAAAGCAGCATATGGAAAATCAGCATCTTATGGCCCCGTAATGTCGCTCAACCTTGGAACGTCAGAAATGAGGGTAATCATGGCGAAGCTGATGGTAAGTCCATGTTGAATTCATCATTTAATAAAACTTTGTTCAAGAAAAAGATGTCGAGTTATTTTAAATCCTAAATTATTGTGTTATGTTCAGCCCGGACCAGTGTCTCCTACCCTCTACCATATGTATCTCGATCACCTCTGCGTAGCTTGAAAATAGCAACAGGGAATACGTTCTCACTGAATGAGTTATCAGTTTTAATTTTAGAAAGACATGTATTTGGTCTCAATGAGGATTATTTCCTACCTCTTATATCTAATGCTATGAGATGGATAATTGCTCTCTATGACACCTTTATTTTTTTAACCATAGACGTTCAGCTGATTAAAATATCGAGTCAAATAACATTTGCACTTCAGATTCGTTTGGTCTTTTACCATGATTTGTTGTCTAGATTGTCCTCCATACTTTGCGAAATGTACACAGAGTGCCTCACAAAAAAACAAAACAATGGTGTACCCGATATGAATATCGACAGTACATGTATTGTAGGCATTTGAATATTGTTTATTAATGTTGAATTTAAACTATTTTAGCGTGTTCACTCTAGTTTCCAATTTAGTTGAATGTGGAAACGGAAGAAGTAAACGGAAGAAGAAGTCGTCAAGTTTCGTGTTGATTCATTCTGGAAGGCTACCTGTCGCAGCATCTTTTCTCACCTATTCTATTAATCTTACTGGCGTGGATTCGTGTCCAAGAGTCACTTGATTTTTTTCACGTGAGGAAGCCTTCAATATGGCTTCCGGTAGGTCGATGCTTCTATTCGGGTGCCTCTGTGTTCTCAGTGGCCTCCTCCACATGTTATTAACTAGGCGTCGATATAGGACTAAACTACTGTCTCGGAAAGAGTAAACGCAAACATTATCATGATAAGTTAATGTTGTTAAATAGGAAGATTTTTTTCTTATCTAATATATGTCTCTGATAAGATTTTTGTTCTATTTAGTCTGAACTATTTATCAGCCGACCTGGCATAAACGTTGCGCCACACTCTATGGTTTACAGTAAGGGACAATATGGGTTAAAACCTGGCCAACATCCTGCACTACTCAATTAATTATTTTAAATGAATGATAAATACAATTATAGGTGTATGTTATTAAGAATTTCAATGTTCTTTTGTGGCTGCGATAAATGGACTCAAGAAGACATCACTCCATCAGAATTATTGGGATTAACGTCCCACCAACAGTATTTCAGTCATTTGGAAACGATGTCTACTTGAGACAGATATAGTGCTGCCATACTGCAGTATTACGCATGATACCACACCCAGTCACATCATCCTGACACCGGGCCAACCAGTCCTGGAACTACCTTTATATGCTGAGAACCAAACAAGGGAGCTGTACCAATACCATCTTACGACTTTGGTATGTCGCGGCCGGGAATCGAACCCACGACCTCCCGATTCCGTACGCGTATTTGAGAACGTGTGAACGTCGTTTGCGTTAAGGATCCGAGGGCCTTTCTCATAGAAAAAACAAATAAGTACTGCTACAGCTTGTTAAGTACATACAATCTGAAAACTTCTCACAATCTACCTGATTCTTTTCATCAATTAAACACAATATTCTTCTATTATCATTATACACGTTTGTTTTGCTCCCCTGTATTCCTTAGGAAGAATTTGTCATTCGTTTTGTGCATTTACTCTGTCCAAACAAATCGCGTTATACTAAATTCAATATATGCTGGGGAAAACCGTATATATTATATCGTAATACACTTTGTTGTCAGACTCCACGCAGTGATCTCCCTTGCACGCTCAATTAACAAAAGATTATCCCTTCACAAATGTCACATGATGATGGTAAACTTACAAAGCGGCAGAGGTTTATTAATAACACATGCATGGAAAAACATGATATTTTTAAAACTGAATTCTAAGCAAAAGGCGATATTGATGTTTATTTAAGAAAATATACTTAGCGAAATGACACTCGCAGTAAAATAAAATTAAAATAAATTGAAAATACTAGATACTGTTAAGTTTTACTTGTGGTGGAATGATTATCTACAAGGCATGGTAACTGATGCTCGGAGTTTGCTTTGTTGTGTGCAAACTTCGTTGTGTTGATGAGAAATCTCTTGTGGGCTTAAGTTACTTGTTGAAAAAATATTTTTGTCTGTATAAATAATGCTAAAAGACAAGACCAAAGTTTCGTAAGTTATGCACTACATGTATTTACATGTCCAGATCACGGGAACAAACGGATTGAATAACTATCACACTTGTATACAGTGCTTAATTTACGAAACACTGGCTGGCACATTTAACATTGTTTATATTTGCCAAAAAATAATAATAATAATAATAATAATAAAAGTGGAATCTTACCTTTGAAATGACGTCGTTTTTGACGTCAAACCCGACGTTTTGGCGGGGTGCGCGCAGACAAATCGTCGCTTCTTTTGTAATATTATTGGACTCTAGTTAGACGCTATTGTTACATTTTCACTGTTACTAACCTATTATAGATACAATTAGAGTTTATAAGAGGACCGTTGCATTAGTTATGCAACATCTGTCTCAGTTGTGACTGTCGTGAATACAAATATTTGTTATTACATGTATATAATACATATGGTTACTGTATGGCTGGATGGTAACCAACCAATATATAAGCTGACCGGTCAAGGGTCTAGAGAGATCAAGGGAGACCGTCGGACACAGATCATCCATGGACTAGGTACCTTGGGCTAGGTACGTTACATGGCAGCGCTAAGTCTGAGTGGGCCATGGCCTGTCGTGCTAAATAAAGTGTATAAAGACCAAGGAGGCTCATGTTTTTGTACGGCCATTATACGACACTTTCTTGTTCGATTCATGTAGAAATAAATTCCTTCTGGAATTTGCAAATCCATGTATATAAATTTCATACGTTAGTTTTTACTCAAATTCCCGTAATTCGAATTAAATCTGGACAATAAGCATAGGAAAAATATACTGTTAATTTTCTTTTTTATTTTTAGGGAAATATTACCCGATAGATTTTCATTAAAAAATAATTTTATATAGCATAATCCTTAATAAAAAAAAATCATGAAGGTTAAAGAAAATTTATCAGGCCGTTTTTTCATAAGCAAGAGTTGTCGGAACGACACATATGTGACAGAAATTGCCTTGATCGGGTAAATGTTTGTGGTCAGTAGTGGAAATTCGCATTTTGAGTCCCATACTGACATAAAGTTAACCATATGACCAGTCACTCAGTCCAGTTTGTCTGAATGATTACATAGTTTAAAATATCCTCAGGTACTTCATTTTTACAGAAATGGAGGGGGAAACAAATTTTGGAAACGGGAGAGAGGATTTCAAACATTTTTTTACAGGAAATCCTTCCATGGTTTTTGGATTTTTTTTCTTGTAAATATTCGTTCAGTATGGTTGCTTAATCAAATGCGTAGGTCACTGAGTTCATTTATGAGCTACTGAACATTTTTTATGGTAACTGCCAAATGCTTAACTAGAAAACAATATGTGAAATCTGTAAAACATACTTATCGTAATTCATTTCAAATCAATAAACTAAATAAAAGGAAACGTGATAGATACAAAAAGACGACCTTTACTGGCGATACAACCCTTTAAACGCTGACTTTGTTACCGCTTATATCCGAAGATTAGAGTTAGGCTATATATTTTACACTTTACATTTCCGAAACATTTCGATGGTTAACTGTTTATACGCCCTTAAAACAAGTTAAATAAATATTTTCTTACATAGAGAGCATTGTTAGTAAAAACGTAATAATTATCATGATAATCAAGGTAGTAGTAATTGTCGTTGTTATAAGACAAGAAGCAGTAGTAGTAATAGCAATTGCTGTAGTAGTAGGTTATAAAGTAGTAGTAGTAGTAGTAATTGTAATGGTAGTACTAGTAGTAGTAGTAGTAGTAGTAGCAAAAGTGGTAGAAATAGTAGTAGTAATCTTATTATTAGAAGTTGTAGTAATTATCGTGGTAGTAGAAATAGAAGTAGCAGAAATTGTAGAAGTAGTAGTAGTAGAATAAGCATGTTAGTTGTAGGACTGGTATATTTAGTAGTAGCAGCAGTGGTATTGTAGTATTGGTAGAAAGAGTAATTAAGCAGTGGCAGAATCAGTTGTAAATGCGAAAGAGAGCCTTGCTGATAGGAGTACATGTATTATAACTGTCATTTGGAAACGGACATTCCGTCTCGTGGGTGTTATCGGATAAATTTTTATTACTTTTTTTTTTTTTTCAATTGGTGACTGAAAAATAATAGCCCTATTGAATTTTGAGATGTTTTCTGAAGTTAGTTTTCTTGTGATTTTTTTTAAACTAAAAGAAAATTTACATAATTGAACAGACTAATTCATCTTTGTTAATTTCCGGAAATTCAAATCAAATAAGGAAGAGAAAAAAATCAAAAACGTTCATCTTGTCAGTGATCAGCCAAGCGTACGACCATAGAGTACTAGTAACTTAATTATAATTAATGAACATATGGCCTGATAGATTTTCTTCTTTTAAGGTATGCGCTAAACAACGATTTGTTTGCACACACCCTATATCTCACAAAAACGTCGGTTTTGACGACCCACAACGTCATTTCAAAAGTATGATTCCACCTTAAAATCAAGAAACCTAGGCCCCGATGCAGACAACGCTGTCTCCATTTTGTCGTTGGAGCAGTTTTAAATTCATCCACACGACATGACAGAAATCAGCCACCATAAGTATAGTTCATTGTGTAGGGATATGCGTGTACACTAATTTTGATGACGTCACGTAAAAACTAATAGTATCCTTCTTTCATTAAATCATTTTAAGAACGTTTGGAGAACACAAAGCTCATTAATGGAAAGTTTAACCTCATGTACTTCAAGCTTCATCCTTATCAGCCTTTCGAAATGGAAATGGATAAATGAGACCCGTATGATAAGCCATAATCTATCTGGCTAAAGTACACGATCTTCCAACGGCGACGTAGCGTATATTAAAGAGGTGTACTTAAGTCAGATTGCGCCATACTGAATTGAAGCCTACAAGCTTTTCAAGAAAAAATGGCAATTCTACGGCATATTGTTTTTCTATGGCTCATGTGTTTATATGTTTCACGTAAGTACATGTATACATATGCTTTGTTGGCTGAGAAGGACTGGCTCAAATTATAATATAATTTCTTCTGCGTGTAAAGAAGATTAGAGGTGTTATATTTAACGAGATTCAAAAACTCTTCATATTTTCATGTGATATTTATATATCTTATACATGAGAAACTTTTACAGAAGCCGCCGATTGTCCTGACAACTGGGTTGTATTTGAAGGATCGTGTTATCTTTTCGGCCGCGATGACCATACGTTCATGGACGCTGAGGTATTGATGTGAATTATAATACAAATCCGCTGACACTAACAGAAAATATAAACTTCACAAATCCTGTTTAATAATATGTTTATTTAAATCATTTTAAAGCAATTTGCCACTGATTTACGAAGATGTATTATAAATGACTTTAGTAAAAAAAAAATCTTGTTTTCAGAGATTTTGTAACCACCAACACGGCCATCTCGTGCACATTGAAAACGCTGCAGAAAATGCATTCTTAAAAAGTTTCCTTACGGATTTAAAAGGTGTGTTGGTAGTTAATTTATCTTACAAATTAAATTATCACTCGTATCAAAACGGTATCCACATATTATTTCCCGGCTTTCATTACATTATAATGTGTATCCAAAGTTTAAATGTAGTCTATTTCTATTGATCTCAAACAATACTTGCTGTGTGGAAATCATAACTACAGAATCACATTTACAATACTAGCATTCTAAAGTTCTATTGTGGTCACATGACCTGATGTTTGGATGTCTTAAATTCATTTTAGACCAGCTTCTGAATCTTATCAATACACTAGAATATTGGGGGAAATATTGAAGTTCTTATATTAAACTTTGTAACTTTTTCATCAGAACTGGAAGTTAGGGTACTACGAAAATGGAAAATCCTCAACGTTTATTCAGTATTGGTAATGGGATATTCTGTATTCCTAGCGTCCCTAGCAAGGTTTTCTGAATTAAATTGTATATATCCTTTATTATGATTCTTTCATTGAACACTTTTAACACTTCAATACGAATTAATTAAAATGCAGCCTTAGACCAGTTTTAGCAGAAGGGACTTAGCGATATATATTTACATTTTTATTGCTTATCTAATTTGCCAATGCAGCTCTAGAATAAAAAAAATTCGTTAAAGGTTGATTGGTCCCCAAGCTTTTTTATAAATATACATGTATAGGCAAATTAAGGCTGCAACAACGCTATATTATCTTAACCCTTTCCCTCATATAGACTCATTTTGACGCACTCAATAGGTACCACATAAAGCCTGATCTGCAGAAAACCACAGTTAAACCTTACCAAATTTAATTACAAAATCCTTATTTCCAGACCACTGAGGATCATGGAACAGCATAAAACCTGATCAGCCTGCGAGTTACTCGCAGGCTGATCTGGTTTTATGCTGTTCGCATAGGTCTTTTCATGGTGTCCTCTATGAGGGAAAGGGTTAAGAAGTACCTTTGTAAGAGAAATATGAACTTCTTCATTTTTTGTTATTGTATCCATCTAATATTTACTCATGTATATAATAACACCCACTAATATTATTGACTTATTCATAATATCTCGTATCCCTACAGCTGACAAGCACTGGATCGGACTGACGGACGAAGTTATAGAGAATGTTTGGATGTGGTACGATACTGATACGAAGGCTAGTTATCTGAACTTTGACCAAGGAGAACCCAACCAAGGAAAAACTGCCAATTGTGTAGCGATATTCGCAAACCATCATTACAACTGGGTGGATGAACCTTGCTCGAATCATTTTAAGTCTATCTGCGAAAGGAGGTGAGCACCATGCTATTCCTCAAGTATTTGAAGAGTAGTGTCAGCATAATATACATTTAACAATTAGTGTGTATATACTCAACATCGTATTAGAAGAAAATGTAAAGGAATTAAAAATTGAAACTATGGCAATATTTATAGGTTCACATTAAGAAAGGGGTTGAGTTATCAGAGCAACACTCTTTCAATTTCCTTTACAAAAAATAAGGGTGTTTTAAATAATTGCATAATTTAAGATTCATAAGTATCCAGACGTTATATCTAAGTGATTCTTATCTTATTTCTTAATGATAATAGATAATTACATATCTTAAATAACGAAATTGACTATTTCTCTTACTTTCCAGATTCAACTCAAACGAACATGAAATCGTTGGATGAATCGCTTGATAATTGATTCTAAAAATTAATAAAGATGTTATTTTAATTATCCTGTAGACAATTACAGATATGGAACTTCAAACGACGTGTTTGTTTCCGTTCAAGCATTGTACACATTTCAGCATGTACACATTTCAGAAGTGTACGAAATTAAATTCTTTTATACTAACCAGCACCTATATAATTATAGAAAATGATTGTCAAAACTTAGTGCTGAATAATACTTAAATTCTTAAATCAGGTAAAAATGAATTTCACCATTCCTGTTTTACGAAATATTCAAGTTCGTGACTACGAGTATGTTGACATAAATTGTTAAGTTAAAATCTATTTCTAGCGTTATATTAACGTCATCTGTTTATGACATACAAAACTTTATAAACAGACCATACTCTCTGTGAACTATTGTGATCGCTAAGTGTCTGTCGTTGTACATCGGCAACAAGTTACTTTGAACGCCATCTCCTCTGAAAATGATGAAGCTGATGTCCTTAACAAAAAAGGCTTAAATAATAACCACGTGGCCACGAGTTAGCGAGAACTATTTTTTTTTTTTTTTTTTTGTTAATTTTTTTCTTAGTTACTAACTCGTGGCCACGAGTTAGCGAGAACTGTTTTTGTTTGTTTTTTTCTTAGTTACTAATTCGTGGCCACGATATAGCGAGAATTTTTTTTTTTTTTTAGTTTTTCTTAGTTACTTATTCGTGCCACGAGTTAGCGAGAACTGTTTTTGTTGTTGGTTTTTTTCTTGTTATAACGTGCAATTTTTTTTTCGTTGTTTTTTTTTCTTAGTTACTATCTCGTGGCCACGAGATAATAACTAAAAAAAAAACACCATGTCCCCTCGCAATCTCCGCGCACCGGTTACGTCACGCTACGCTACTTTAACCACTGCCTCCACACAAGTCACGTGATGATAGTTGAAACCATGTGGTCAACACTCATAATGTTATAAATCAATATTATTTGATTTTATTTTTTACTTATCTCATAATCACGAATGTTATTTTCGTGGAATATGATGAAATTGATATGATATATTCAAAACTGAAGGCAAAAGTGAAATAGTAAATCCGACCTATATCAGCCGAAATCTACTTGTGATGGCAGTGGTTATCGAAAAATGTAAGGGGAGGTAACTACTGCGAAGGAGTTTGGTCCCCTCGGTGCTTCCGTAATGGCGTATGGAGTGTTGCAAAACTGTATAAAAAAATATTTGTTCAATAAAATACATATATGGACTAAAAATATATATGTGGACTAAAAATATATATGGATTAAAAAAAATATATGGACTATAAATATATATGGACTATAAACTAAAAATATATAAATTGACAATGATTATGATTGAGGGATAGCCAAATTAAGTTTGTAACAACGAATCTCATTGGGTTGTATATTCCAATATGGCAGCTCGCATCAAAACACGGCCGAGGCTATAGGCACGACGGTCGTGCGGATAAGCAACCTTATCGGCACGACCGTCGTGCAGATAATTTTCTTATTCGCACGACCATCGTGCCGATAAGGCTGCTTATCGGCATGACGTGAAATTGATGATTTTCTCAGTCTTAAAACAAAACTGTCTTTCAGAATGTTAAGTCCAGAATTAACGATTATTTAACGCATACATTCCTCCAGGGAATTCCCGAAGCTTCAGTGATACATCGCCTTATCTACGGAGATATTCCCCCGATGATGTTTCAAATTCGGTGAAGCTCCGGGGCACCTTCGCCGATCATCGGAGAAGGCCCCCGGAGCTTTCCCGATCCATCCCCGATATTTCAAGGTCATTGTTCGGGGGAACATTCAAAGATGCTTTGTGACCATATCCAAAACATAAGTGAACGGACCATCTCCGCAGCCTAATCAATGCCATTGCTCATGGGACTGCCCCTTCTTTTTGGCTCAAACATCGGAAGCCATCGGGAGAAAATCCCTGTATTTCCACATCGTAGACGATTTTCCCCATTCGGACCTAGGCATTAGATCAATGGCCATCAAATTGAAAAGAAATATATCAGTTACAAAATACCCCCAGATACTCACCTATCAGAATGCATCTCCATCATATTAAAAACTTTTCTTTCATTTTTTTAGTCTATGTAACCCTGTATTGAAATGCTATCGCAATTTGTGTGGGGTATACGTATAAAAAGTACTATAAAATCACAAAATGTACATTTATAAATCTATGTATGAAGTCTTCATATTAAAGTTTGATATTTTACCCCATTTATAAAATAGCAACATTACAATTCCTACTAAAGAACGTACATGTATTTTTTATGCAAATTTCTCAGAACAAGCTGTTCAAAAAATATTCATATACTATATCAAACATAAAAATGCACAATTTTATATAGGTTAACCATAAAAATATCAAGTAATAACAGTATACATTACCTGACCCCCTATTTTTAAGCTCAGTAAAAACACAGAATATTATGTTTTGACTGCTTCCAAAGTTTTTATCAGGTATAATGTGAGCACAAACTTGAAATAATAATTATAATTATCCTATTAAGTGTCTTTTTCTATTGCACGATTAATGTATCATTGTGAAGTGAAATATTAATCAGATAATGACAAAAACTATTTGACCAAGTACGTACAATCTCAAGTACGAAAGTGTTTTCCGCTTTACACGAACCTATGTTACTATAGTTATGTTTTATTGAGATACCATCTGCTTTTTAGTCCCCTACCGGTGTTCACACCGGAGGGGACTATAGGTTTGCCCTCCGTCTGTCCGTCCGTCTGTCCGTCCGTCCGTCTGTCCGTCCGCTCAAATCTGGATCCCGCGATAACTTAATAACTAAGCAAGCTAACTTGATGAAACTTGGTATATGACTAGATGGCAATGTGTAGATTATGCACGTCATTTTATTTTTGTTCTTCGACAAATAGTGAAAATATGGCAAAAAATGGATCCCGCGATAACTAAGCAAGCTAACTTGATGAAACTTGCTATATGACTAGATAGCAATGTGTAGATTATGCACATAATTTATTTTTGTTCTTCGACTAAAATTGTGGTTGCTATGGTAACGGAAATAGTGAAAATATGGCAAAAAATGGGATCCCGCGATAACTTAGCAAGCTAACTTGATGAAACTTGCTATATGACTAGATGGCAATGTGTAGATTATGCACGTCATTTTATTTTTGTTCTTCGACTAAAATTGTGGTTGCTATGGTAACGGAAATAGTGAAAATATGGCAAAAAATGGGATCCCGCGATAACTAAGCAAGCAAACTTGATGAAACTTGGTATATGACTAGATGGCAATGTGTAGATTATGCACGTCATTTTATTTTTGTTCTTCGACTAAAATTGTGGTTGCTATGGTAACGGAAATAGTGAAAATATGGCAAAAAATGGGATTGATTACCATATTGAGTCAAGGTGGAGCCGGTAGGGGACTTTATGTGTTGCATACAACACCAGTTACTTGTTAAGATTTGCTTTTTATGGATAACTTTCCAAAATACTCTCAATTTTCACGCATTTTGACAAATCTGGGAATATTCCAAAATGACGTCGCCGGAAAGTAATTCGGGGGGTGTTTTTTTCCTCTATTTAAAAAAAGGAACTTTTTTTTTTTTTTTTTTTTTAGTTTAGTTTAGTTTTTTGGGGTTTTTTTTGCATATAAATAGATGAATAGCAATCAAAATTGTTACATTTAATTAACAATGATACAAGATATAATGAATGAAACTTTTTTTTATGAATAAGAATCACTTTCTGAATCGTGGCGTGTTATGCCGAAGTTGGGCGATCTTTGTTTACATTTGCCGAGTCCATTAGGGTTCCTCTACCTAAAAGCCAAATTATTAGTCCATGGCCATCTATGAACGAGCTGCTTTAATAAGAGGTCAGTTTGACAGTTCCTTGCGAATAGCATGGCATATCACACTTGTATAAGCGGTCACTTGCTGTTCTCACTCGCTGTCTGCGACCAGTGGTCATGGAATGACACATAAATAGTGGAAATGGACAGTCTTTGATTTAATGTCCGAGGTTTGGGCAAGAGAAAATACCAAAAGTCAAAAACCAACGGGTAAATCTTGTTTAAATTTTGTATTCAGATGTCTTTAAACCTTGTTCTTTTTTTATTTTTTTTAGTTCCCCATAGTGCCTATTAGGGTCCCACTGCCTTAAGTGCTAAAATGTAATGTTATTCCGTCCCGCACACAAGCGGCCAAATATCCGTAAGAAGCATCGAAGGAAACTCGATTACAAACGGAAAGTGATTCTCGAGTTCCATGTGGACTAAGACACAGTTGTTATTTACAGCATGACGTCGTTGATAAATGGAAGA
>CM037785.1:42289242-42338152 GCA_021229015.1 Solen grandis
ATACATCCTGACTAACTTTCATGAAGACTGAGCAAAAACTGTGGCTTGTAGAGTGGTCACAAGCAATAGTTGACGACGCTCGACAAACTACGGACAAAAGTAGGTCACAATAGCTCATCCTGAGAACAAGTGCTCAGGTGAGCTAAAAAATCATAAAATAGACACAAACACAACCTTTAAAATCAGACACAGAAGCAAATTCCCTAACCCTCTGAGTCATTTTTAAGAGATAATGGTATAATGTCACCATGTAATTTCATGAAGGTGATTTAGTAAAAGCAAATTCAGGTTACCTTTGACTGGTATGAGGGGCTGCCTGTCAGCTAGCTCCCATATCCTGGAACTGGCCCCTAGTCCCCTCATCAGCTCCGAATAGAAGGAGGTCAGGCCTATAGACATGAGGAGATAATAAACCTTGGTTCACACTTTCTTTCTTCTCCTTATATAGTAATGGCTAGCAATCATTTTCTGATTATTACAGCCATATTTAGACCTTGTGGTCTTTTCGGTTAGTTCAAGACAAGTTCTTATTAATTTATACTCTGTACCTCTCTATGGGTCCTAGGTTGACTCTAGCAGGGTTCAAACTCACTTTCCTTGCAAATCCTGTTTTGCTTTCTTCATGCACTCCTTTTATTCATAACAATCACAGTGTTAAAAAATTTTTTTTATCAATAACTTGTATAAATCTATAGAATGATAAAAAAAAAAATAATAGAACTAAGTTCCCTTAAAAAAGAATGCTTTTAAATCTTAACTTTTTATGAATTCTCTTACCATATTACTGGCATATAACGAAACTATACAATGGTCCTTACCACCGACTGAGACACCAATGTATGCAGCGTAGAGAAGGAAAGGCTGACAAGTCACCGATAGTCAACAGAGACTCACTCATCAGCATGCCTCCAGCATATAGGACAGAAATGATGATGATGTTGCCTGACAGACCAGTCTGTGTGGTAAAGATAGATGCAGTTTTAATGAGGTTGTAAAAATCAGTACATATAGTTTTAAATACCTCAGTAAATAATTTTACGTTTTTGACAAACCTGAAAGTTAAAATCTAATCTTGCAGTTTCAAGTTGAAGCCATATTTTTTGTGGAAAAAAAAAACCCTGATATCATACAGAATACAAAATGTCATAATTTAAAGAAGAAATTTTGACAATTTAAAAAATCCACAGATATTAAATTTGTCAAATAAAGTGAAGATTACTGAATACATTATAATAAAACTAGACCTTACAGCCAGGTAGGAAATAGATTCTAACCATCTGAAATAAGTTTGGTAAGCTGTGTTAAGTTTGAGATAAATATCACATAGATTCTTTAAGACAAACATTTCACATACTGTTTGAGACAAATATTACACATACTGTTTAAGACAAACATTTCACATACAGTTTCAGAAAAATATTGCACAATGTTTGAAATAAATACTATACAGGCTGTTAATGACAAACATTTCACATACTGTTTGAAACAGACATTACACAGACAGTTTCTGACAAACACTATACATACTTTTTAAAACAGACCTTACATAGACTATTTAAGATGACTATTACACAGACAGTCTGAGTCAAATATTCCATTTGAGACAAATATTACCCAAAAATGTTTGAAACAAAAATTGGGCAGTTCATTCTAGTGAACTGGATTTCCCATAATACCCCACCCAGTAATAGTTAAAATTGTACTTACTGATCCCCAGAACACTCCGGAAGCTAGTGCCCGTTTGTATGCCAGTGCCAAAACTTTCTGCAATTCCGAGTCATAGCTGGCTATTACCTGGTCTTCCTTAGCGAATGCTCTGACTGTACGAATGTTGCTAAGCTTTTCTTCAGCCACCTTAAGTGAAAATACTATCCATTACTTGTTAAACACCCTCACAAATGATATGACAGGCTATATAACAATCCCAGCTATCAGTTTCAGATTTACATTTTTAATACCAGTGACCTTGACCCCATTCATTCCAAATACCACCACAAGCTAAATTTCGCAACACCGAAGAATTTTTTGCATATTTTCTGGAGAACCGTAATCTGCATTGAGATATTGAAGTTAAGGAGCAATAGAAAAAAATAAATTGGATTCAAGTATAGCTCTATGTCACAAAGTAAAGGGTTGGGGAGTAATACTTAATGAATGAAAACAACAAAATCAGTTCAGAATTTCTTATGGACTGTCCAAAGAGAGAGAAATATGGCTACATTTTCTCTCTCTCTTTCTTTCTCTCTCTCTATATATAGCTGAAATCATCTTTACCTTATACTAAATAGCAAGAGAAAAAATGAAGATGACTGTGGAAAGAATGGAAACTCAAATAGTAATTTGAAAATATTAATATAAATAATTTACTACTTACTGTAGTGGCTGAAGCCAATGAGTTTTGTACATCCCTTGTTAATTTTTTCACGTATCTTCCATAAACAATTGATGCTATGCAACTGGTGGAACAATACATAAGGCAATCATTGTTAACTTTGGTGATACATAAACCTGAAATATAATTTCAATTATCAAATTATTCATACATCAGATAGTTTTAATTAAATTCTGAAACTTGTTATTGTCAGGCAATATTGACCTGAGACTGATTAACTTTCCGGATGTTCTCCTTTAGTTTCCGTGAATTATTACGATCAAACCATTTGTTTTAAATAGTAGTATGGTTTGCAATGCTTCATACTTTAAATAAGTCCAGGTTGCCAAGTGGTAAGTTAAGCAGTCTTGTAATCACAAAGAAGCAAGTTTGAATCCTTGATGCAAACATTTTTTTTCTGTAAATTCATAATTTTTTTTCACTCATCAATTATTCTTTTCATTATTTGCTGTTTGAGAGGATGGATGAATAATTTGTTAAATTGTTGGTGTCATTTTTATCTATTTTCTTCTTCTTTAATTCAATATGCAGTCGAAAATTTAGTACACCATCTAAAATATTCAACAACAATTTCAGTAAAATTGTGCTATATTAACGTGATTTGCATGTAGAACTACCGGTATATTAAACATGATGGTACCGGTCCTGGTTGCTGAGGGGTTAGAGCGTCCACCCCAGAATTGGGAGGTTGTGGGTTTGATCCCCGGCCGGGACATACCAAGGTCGTTAAAAATGGTACTGGTATAGCTCCCTTGCTTGGCGCTCAGCATATAAGGGTAGTTCAAGGACTGGTTGGCCTGGTGTCAGGATAATGTGACGGGGTGTGGTATCATGCCACATGTCTACCGCGTGATACTGCAGTGTAGCAGCACTATATATCTGTCTCAAGTAGACATTGTCTCCAAATGACTGAAATACTGTCAGTGGGATGTTAAATCTAATAAACAAACAAACATGGTGGTCAAATCATTAAAAAAATATTAAAAATATTTTTGGTCTAAGCGAGATTAAAATCCACCACTTCAGCTTCAAACTCTAGCAAATTATCATTGAGGCTAACAGGGTGTGTGATGCATGAATGTTTCTAATTAATACATATATGTGTTGCACTACACTTCTGAAACCAACAATTGCTGAAGAAAGGTCATTGAATATTTAAATGTCTCAGGTTAATACTGACAGACAATAAAATGTCCAATTATCTTATTGTGTGAGTGTTGACAAAAAGGATGCAAAGAGATTTTGCCATGATTAGTCTAATTAAAATGGTTTTCCTTCAAATTCAATATTCTGATTTCCTTATACAACAATGATCGCTCAAGCCACCAATCAGACACGGTTTTAATAAGACTGGTCTGTAAAACTCATTTTCAATTACTTCATATAGGCTCATTTTGATGCACTTGGCAAACAGAGCAGATCCATGGTCGCCTCTGTTTGCTCATACCATATTGAAGATAAGATTTCCCCCAGTCTGCATGGCAAAGGAAAATCCATAATTTTCATATGCCATTTAAAGCTCAGTCAATAGATATTCATCACATAAGTCGTTATATTTGAACATGAATATTCATGAGGTAAAGGGTTAATTAAGCATCTATCTGATATTGATGAAAGAAGAATGATATGGGGGAGATACAGACTGGTAGGAAAGAAAAAATGAATAATAACTTTTGAATATCTGACTTGAATAACCTTTGAAAAGAAACAAAATGGGCATCATGGTCCTGCTGCAGTGCTGACTCGTGATCTAGAAATGGACAGTTTGAATCCTACTGGAATAGTGAGACACAAAGTAATGGTCTAACTCAGGAGTTGGCCATGGGCTATTATTAAAAATATATTTATTTGCTGTGCTCCTACCCAGAACTTTTCAAGAAGGTATGGAGGAGGGATTCTTTTTTCTAATTTTTTTTTTAACTCTGACAATGGCAAAGCAGAATGGCCTTCAAGATGAAGGGGTGATGTTCAGATGCTTTGTAATTAATCTCTCAGGCCTACAACTTTAACATCTGAGCATAATTATATTATTCTGTAATATAGCACCCAAAACGAATTTCTGTTTCTTAATTTAACTCAAAGAGAAAGAACTACCATCATTCCAATGGACCCTCCAGCTTGAGCAAAAGCTCTAAGACCATCAGAAATGTTGAATGTTAAACAGTTCCCCAACAATGCTGTATCGGATGAGAGACGGCTGACAAGTTCACCAGTTCTTGTCTTGTCAAAGAAACCAATTTCCTGTCGCATCACTGATGAAAACAGTTTATTTCTCATTTTCATAATTATTCTCTCCTCTGAAAATAGAAATACATGTATTAATGTTTATGAATTTATTTGCTCAGATTACAGAAAACAAAAAATAAATAATTTTGTTTTCGAATCAACTACAGAAAAGTGCATAATTATTATTAATATTTTTTTTAAAAAAATTAAATTTAAATTAAAAAAAATTTGATTTTGTCTTATCAACTATGAAAAATTATTATTACATGATATGCTAATTAAAACATCCTTGAAAGCCTAGTATGGAAAGTAAATACATATATTAACCCATTGCTTTCATGGAAAGTATATAAGCTATGTCATAATTGCTAAAACTATCTAAGACTATGAAACAGGACCATAACAATTATGGCCTTAAGCAAAGACATATTAAACAGAGATAGGAAACTCCTGTAAAAGCCAGTGGAAAATGTTGTTTAAGGACACAGCAGATCATTGAATATTGCAAAGTTTCAAAAAAGTATGGAAAGATCAGACGAAAATGTAACCATATTATAAAATAGTAATTTCTCTACAGCAAGGAATTATTTTCAATTTGATTTATTTAAACATTTTAACATTTTTTTGAATTATGATTTAAATGCAACCAGTGTAGCAGAAAAACAAAACATGTTATATAGCTATCATCATGCAGGTACTTTTTTATTTTACATGAAACATTTTTATTTTTTTTTTAAAATAAAATTTACTTTCATATATCTTCGTAGAATAGGAGAGATTTGGAAAAAATGACATTGTGCAAATTGGCCAATTTGTTATGTGCTTCTGTAAGATTTAGACTAATTGTCAATTTTTGTTTAATAGATCTTTGTCGTAAGTATTTAAAAAATAAAAAGTAACCAGACGTACCTGCAATTTGCATCAGATAAACTCTGCCGAAATTTGCTAGTCCTCCAATAATGAAAACCACAAGTAAAACTGAACAGAAAGTATTTAATTTTTCAGTCAAACTTCCATCCTGAGAGGCTGTGTTTATGATGTCTATCACCTTTCCCATACAGAAAGGAACTGCTAGAGTTACTGAACTTGATAAAATGAGGAATCCAACAGCACCTGTAAAAGCATATTGTATTTAAACTGTTTGAATTAAAATATGAGCAATAATAAATCATATTATATACATACAATAAAAAAAGCCAAGAAAATAAGACCATGGGTGTTACTGCAGAACAAACCATTTAATATGGTGCTTAAGTTTTCTTGCAGTTGATTGATATAGCTTTTGTGGTGACATGGCAGTCTGCAAGGGGTATCAAACTTGAATTACAAATTTGAATTCAGCTCAGTACAGTAGTATTTTACTTGTTTTCATATGGGACCCATTATGTAAGTAGCACACGGCTGAAGAGTGAAGAAGGAATGACATCCTAAATAGATCAGATTGAGGGACACACAGAGAATTATTTTTTTTAATTACATTGAAAGCAAATATTGTCCAAATGATATTTTAATTTTTATGAAATATTCAGAAACAAGAATAAAAAACAGTTATTTGTTCAACTTAACCACTCCTGGGCTTGGATGAGTATTTTGCACATGGGAAGACTTCTAGTGAAGATATAACTCAAAACCTTAAACAAGAGCTGTCACAGGGACATATAATTTTCTAAGCTCAAAATGGTGCCATAATTTAAAATGAATTCAGTCTTAAGTTACCTTACATGATGGTTTTATGCCCCTGAACACCTTTATGAAGTTTCAAGTCAATCCTATAAGTTGATTGCTGAGATATAACAGATTTTCTATTTCATTTTCCACCACTTGACTGATCACATGAACTCTTCACACATGTCTTAATTTCATAGGCTTAACCCTTTCCCTCATAGAGGACACCATGAAAAGACCTATGCGAACAGCATAAAACCAGATCAGCCTGCGAGTAATTCGCAGCCTGCGAGTAACTCACAGGCTGATCAGGTTTTATGCTGTTCGCTGCTCCTCAGTGGTCTGGAAATGAGGATTTTGTAATTAAATTTGGTAAGGTTTAACTGTGGTTTCTGCAGATCAGGCTTTATGTGGTACCTACTGAGTGCGTCAAAATGAGTCTATGTGAGGGAAAGGGTTAACTTATGGAATCGCTACCCTGAACTGGTGAAGAGGACATGTTGTGGAACTTGTCAAGAGGTACTGTAAGCACTTGCTTTGGGGATAATGTATTCTGTATTAACCATTATGCCATTGTTACGTTTACAAAAAAATAGCATTTTTCCATGTAATGTGATCTACACTTGTCAAGTTTAATTCTAAGGAAGCTAAAACTTCACAAATATAACAAAAGAAAGTAGAAAATTATTTTCTTAATTTCTACTAATCATCTGTGAACGAGCTACTTTAACGAGAAATGAAGTTGCACACAAAACCTTAACCATGTGTTACTCCTTTGTCAATGCCAAGATAAGTAGGATAGCTTCCCGTTACCTAAAATTGTCAACCATGCATGTGAAAATTCAATACAACATTGAAAATCATAAATAATTAAAAAATAAACTAAATGCCACTTTTCCAATGTTTTTTTTTTCTCACTTTTGGGGGAAAGGGGTCTGGGCCCATAGAGGGGGGAAAAAGTGCGATAAAAAGCTAAGAAGAAAATTTTTCTACTATGTATAATGTAGGTGTTTTATTGTATTTTACACTTATTTAATGATGTTTTATTATATAAATGAATAATAAAAATAACAATATAACATGTTTGAACATTTTCATTAAGAATATAACATTTAAACATGAGACTGCAACAGTGTGTCTATGCACACAATATAGTATGTAAACTGTCATAATCCTGGAGAGGGAAAAATGAAAATGAAAAAAAAATGAGGAGTGGGGAAGGGGTGAGGGGGGCAGGGGAATATATATTCCAGACAGGGAGTAATGCCTCCTATATTCTCCAAATATCTTAACCAAAAAACAAAAAACAAAACAAGAGCTGTAAGAGGAAAGCACGCTTGACTATTCAAAATGCTTGTTGGTAAATCAAATAAAATCTATTTCAATTCCTGCCCTTCATGTACCCTGTATATAATAATAGTCAAAAATGATATACCTTGATAGTCTTATACCCCTAAACAGGTTTATGAAGTTTAAAATCAATCCCATGCCTAGTTACTGAGACATAAGCATAATAACACTGTGCATGCAAAACTTTAACCAAGTATCCAATTTAGAAAAGGGCCAAAATTTGCAAAAGTTATCCTCCTTGGTTTTCCGATGCCCCTGAACACACCCCTAAACTTTCTAGTCAATTCCATAAACAATTTCTGAGATATAAGCTGGATAGTAGCTTGCATGCAAAACTAACCAAAAAGTCTAGGTCAAAAAGTGGTCCTAATCTGCATAATATTCAGTCAAAAACTATCTGCCACTATAGTGTGATACCATTGAACATATTAAAGATGTCTCAAATCAAACCCATGCTTGGTTACTAAATATAAGCATGAAATTCCTTGCATGCAAAACTTTAACCAAATTTTTTAAGTTAAAAAGGGGCCATAATTTGTAATATATTCCATCAAGTGTTATCTTCCTTGATAGTATGATACCTCTAAACATATTAAAGATATTTCAAATCAATCCCATGCCTGGAGTGGATATAAGCAAGAAAGTACCTTGCATGCAAAACGTTAACCAAAATTTCTTGTAATAATATATTCCATCAAGAGTTATCTACCTTGATTGTAATAAGTATGATACCCCTTAACAGATTAAAGATGTTTCAAATCAATTGCATGCCGGATGTATGCACAAAACCAAAAAGGGGCCATAATTGTATTCCATCAAGACTATCTACCTTGGTTGTCTGATGCCCCTAAACATATTCAATACCAAGTCAATACCATGAATGGTTATTGAAATTCAAGCTGGATAGTAGCTTGCATGCAAAACTTTAACCAAATTTCTAAATTAAAAAGGGGACATAATTTATATTAAATTCAGTCAAGAGTTATCTACCTTGGTTGTCTGACGCCCCTGAACATATTCATAAACTTTCAAGTCAATACCATAAATGATTATTGAGATATAAGGTTGATTGTAACTTGCATGCAAATCTTTAATCAAAAGCTGCAGCGCCATTGCCAACACGATGGTGACTACAATAGCTCTTATATTCTTCGAATAGTAAAGCTAAAAACACTTTTTTGTGAGTCATGAATTTTCCTATTTTTTTTGTTGTTATTTATAAAATAAATTTCCAGGAAACAAGTAAAATACCTGCAATCTTTAGCCTCTCCGACTTGCCTAACTGGATTAACTTTTTCAATTCGGATGATTTAGGTTTAACTTTAATCTCTTTGATGCCATCCTTTTCAAACTTGTTTGACAGTTTGCTCCTTGTAAAAGAATACCATCGTTGATTATGTCTTGTCCTACAACCATTATTGGAATGTCTCTGCAGTATATGTTGTATGTTAATGTCTCTGCATAGCACATGCTGTTTCACAGTTGATTTTAGCAGACGGACAACGCTGCCTTTTCCTTGGAGCAAGTACATGTTCTTGCTGTTGATGTTAACTCCTATAGAATCTTAACCTGCTTACAGCTAAAGCTTACTTCGTCCATATGGTCCAAATAATTAAATACACAGGCAAAGCTTCACCCAATGCAAAGTTGTTTAACTCGTTTTTCTTGTTTGACCCTAAAAAATATCGATCATTATGTTCGTTATGCAATCCAAAACCAACCACATTAGATACGTAAAGTTACAGAAACAAGCGCTAGGGCAGGTTCCATCGAAAGTTACTTATTCCTGACTCTCCATGATTTTATACTGTAACCTCTGGTCGGCAATGTCCTGATTTTCATTGCGTCAACCTGTCATCCGCGAAAACTGATTTTAGAAGCTATCCAAATGATATTTATCAAATACTGATTCCCGGCTTGAGGAATTGTTCGAGCCGTAGGGACCCAGCCTCTTGTAATTCGTCAAGGTGCTTTAGCAGCTTTATTTAAGAACGGAATGAAATATTTACTTAAGAATAAAGCGTCTTCACGTTGCCGGTGAGAATATTTGCCAACTAAGAAGCTACTTTCTATTTGGTAGTAACATAAAACACTCTAAACTATTGAATATAGAATACGGAAAGAAGCTAAGAGCACTACATAATCTATCGATTTTTGTTTTTCGCAATAACGCTCCACTTTAATAACAAGATTTTAAGCGATTTAAATAATGATGATTTTAACGTTTTGTATGAGTACCCCACCCACTAATTAGGTACAGCGTGGAATATCAACTGATTGAAAGTGTAAGAAGTTATTTCAAGAGAAACGAACAAAACAGTCCCATTACTTTATTTTAATTACATTTCAAAATGAATCGATGTATCCATATGGCCAATGTAATCGGGAAGTTACCGGGCATCAGAAAGGTATTTTATGTGACTCTTGCGTCCAATGGTTCCACACAGACTGCAAAAGCATTGGTAACTCTACTTATGATAAATTATCAGGGGTGACAGATGATGTGAACCACGGACATTATGAATTTGGATGATGTGAACCTGTTACCAAGACGATGTGAACCGTTTTGGGGAGACGATGTGAACCCTGATATTAATTACTTATATATTTATTTTTTATATATGTAGGAAACTTGTATTTGAGTTTTGATTTACCCCCTCCACACACACTAGATACGAAATAAAAAAAGGCTTTTCCTTTAATTATAATTGAAACTACCCATTAAGTGTTATGTTCTGTTCAACTACGTTATTTAACCCGCCCAACTTATTATCAGGCAAGTCTATGACTTAATCATGAATAGCACACATATTTAATATTAGATTTTCCTTAATTGATGTTTGATAAGTAATGTTGTTAAGTGATGATTGATGTTAACACCTTTATCTTTATACCTGTGTTAATCAGATGTAATTGGTAACGGCGTACTTTGAAAGCCTGTATAATTCGTACAAACATAATCAAATCACATAAAACATTAATTAAAATGATTATTTAAGCATTTTAATACACGCAATAGTTTTATAAACTGGTTCACATTGTCTTATGAAATGGTTCACATCATCCTGGGTACAAACCGACAGCAGTTCACATCGTCCAAGGTTCACATTGGCCAAGGTTCACATCGTCCATAATTCAATTATCAGACTCCCAATATAGTTGGTATTGCCATCTTTGTGGAAGTAATAACTGCTCATCATCTCTTGTAGAATCACTAGACTCCCTGAGTGACTCCAACATTTATCAACACCTTACTTGTAATACTATTCAACCAGATATTACCCCAGACAGCTCATATCTGTCTACTAGGTTAACGTATGGCACCCCATTGCAAAAACCTACCCCTCAAGCTACCTCTTCCCCGATTTTGAAACCTAAAGCTAGTACAAATAAACCTCAAAAATTTAACAGAAGTGAATGATCACTGTTCTGAACATCAATTGTAGATCCATAAAACAAGAAATGATAAAGTTTGGTGAACATTTTTGTTCTAACCAGTACTCTGATCCTGACCAGACTTGGAATGCCTTCAAAGCTAAACTAAATAGCCTGTGTTCAGCCCACATACCATCAATAAGTACCAAAGCCAGACAAGATCTTCCCTGGATTAACCAAAACATAATGAGACAAATATGGTGACGAGACAGACTTTATACCAAAATCAAGAATAAAAGTAAAGCAGATCCTCAGTTACTCTCCTACTTTAGGGCACTTCAAGCTTCTATTAAAAAATAAATCTGTAACTCATTTTTATTGGTCATATCTTGAATCAGTTATATTTGAAGGTGACTCACAGCCAGGCAGAAATAAGAAATTTTACAGCTTAGTTAAACATAACAAAACAGAAGTCTGTGGTATATCACCATTAAAGTCCAATGGTGTAACCTACACTGACCCCACTGATAAAGCCAATATCTTAAATAGTCAATTTGAATCTGTCTTCTCTTGTCCCCAGCCATTATCCTTGAAACAGATTTGTTCAAGGCTGGTAAACCCATCAGAAAGTCACATGCCTCCTATGTAAATATAACTGTAGAAGGTATTGATAAACAACTGTGTGGTCTCTCACCAAATAAAGCAAATGGCCCTGATCAAATTTCACCCCATGTTCTTAAAGAATTGCACCACTGAGATTGCTCCTATCCTCTGTCAGATCTTCGGGTTCTCTCTTCGCACAGGTATCGTCAGAAGCTACCATTGCTCCCATTATAGGAAAGGCCCTAAGCCTAAACCCAGCAATTACAGGCCAATCTCTCTTACTTCTATTGCGTCTAAAATAATGGAACATATAATTGATTCCAGCATGATGAATTATTTTGACAGCCAAAACATCATCAGTGCTCTCCAACATGGGTTTAGGTCAAAGAGAAGTATTACTCAGGAATAATATGACAACTTAGAAAACGGACAACAGACAGATGTAATAGTAATGGATTTCTCTAAAGCATTTGACAAAGTGGACCACCATAAGCTTATCCATAAACTTATTAAATATGTTAGACTCACAGACTGTAAACTCAGGATCATGTCATTTTATACAACCGATCACAAAAAGTGGCAGCTGATGGTCATCTCTCAAAGGAACTCCCAGTGTTATTTGGTGTTCCACAGGGCTCGGTTATTGGTCCATGTCTATTCCTGACTTACATAAATGATTTACAAGATTAAAGCCCGTTTATTTGCTTATGCCACCATAGTTTACCTGACAATACCTTCACAAACAGACTCACAAAACTTACAAAATGACCTTCATAGACTGGAGGACTGGGAACAAGACTGAGCCATGGATTTTAACCCTGATAAGTGCAAGGCTCTCTGTATTTCTCATAAGAAACATCCTGTTACCTTTCCTTACACCCTGCATAACACCACACTAAAAACTACAGAATCAGCAAAATATCTGGAGGTGACCATTTCCAAAGACCTAAATTGAATATGCAACATTACATCCAAAGCCAAAAACACACTCCAATTTATTAAAAGAAATATCAAAACCAAAAACAAAAAGGTTGAGGAGGCAGTCTTTACAACATTATGTAAGACCCCAGGTGGAACACTGTTCAATTATCTGGCACCCCTAGCAGAAACATTTGCCTATAAAATGAATAGGGTACAGAGAGCTGCGGCCAGGTATGTCTGTAACAATTAGGATTTTACAAGCAGCGTCACCCATATGTAACCAGAAACCATCAAGAAGGATTAGTATAAGTTGTAAGAACTTTGTTCCCAATCAATGTAAAATAAAGGAAATTAAAGTAAACGACACTACACAGCGAAATGAGATAGGGCAACATTATTGCTTTTTTTTTAGCCCCTTTTCATTTTGTGACTGCCTCAACTTTACTGGAAGACTTGCATATTCTTTGCAAGTTCGAGAAGAGTATGATTTTTGTGAGAGTATATTTGTACTGGTGCATTTTTTTCCTTCAGGTAAAGAAAATGACGGATCTTTCACAGTACACCCTTCCCAATAGCACTGGAGTTTGTCTTCTTGACTGTGAAACTGCTTTTAAGAATCTCACTGACCAGGAAAAGAAATATGCTCATTATATATCCCAGGCATCCTGGTACGGGGGTCTCATAGTCCTTGTGCAGGTATGCATTAAAAAGCTTTTACCTCAGAAATATAAATTCATATTTTACACCATCATGGGTGGACTAGCCACTTGTCTCATAATTAACCTTTACTTCATATAGTCTCATTTTGACACATTTGAAAATGGAGTAGACCCTGTGGGTCAGGGGCGCCTCTGTTTGCTCATACAATATTGTAGCCCAGTTTCTACACAGTCTGTGTAGAAAGAAAAAATCATGATTTCATATACCATTTTAAGTTCAGATAATTAATATTTATCAAGTCATTCTCTGCAAATTTTTGTCCATCACAAAACACTTCATTTTAGCCTAGTGAGTTTGATAAAATTCACATTAAGGAAAATTTCACAATACTGACATTGGAGACTTTCTCAATGCAACATGACATTTAAAAAAAAAGCATACAAGAAACTTTTATGGTCACTGTTACATCTTATTTCTTATGGTGTATGGTAAAATAATAATTATATCATCTATATGTATATTTTTCTTCTTTTTTTATAGGGGCTGATCATAGGCATCTTCTCCTCTTAAATTGTTTTTTAAATTCATGCAGCTTTTGCTGAAAAAAATCTCTTTAACTCATGTTTTTCTTTCACAAACTTTAGAAAATGGCACTTTCCTTCCCAATCATCAGAAAAGAGACCTGATATTTGTCCCATGTTTAACAAAACCAAGTATTGATAATTCCAACAGTACCTGGTAATGTTCTGTTCTCTTTCAGACGTCCCCTGAGGCACCAGGTATATTTGTTCTCCTGCAAAAAGTCTTCCGATCACAGCCTGTCAGTGAGCTACAGAGACTTGCCACAGAGAACGGACTGTCAGAGGAGGAATTTCAGGTTTGGGAATATTAAATGTCTCTTAGACTGCAAAATCAGAGGATTCAATTAAATGATTGAAAATATTTAAATGGTTTCTCACTACTACCTTTAACCCATATCAACTTGAACTCTAAAAGGAGCCTGTCTGATCAGGGTCTCCTCTGTTTGCTCATACAATAGTGTAGCTCAGATTCTACACAGTCTGGATTTCAAAGAAAAATCCTCGGTTTTATATACCATTTAAGGTTTTGTGAATTAATATTCATCAAATCATAAATTTGTTCATGAATATTCATAAGGTAAAGGTTCAAAGAAACTCAACAATGTAGTGGTGGTGTACAGGATTTTTAGCTCGACTATTCGAAGAATATGAGAGCTATTGTAGTCGCCCTGGCGTCGGCATCAGCGTTGGCGTTGCAGCTTTTGGTTAAAGTTTTGCGTGCAAGTTACTATCATCCTTATATCTCAATAACCGTTTATGGTATTGACTTGAAAGTTTATAAATATGTTCAGGGGCATCAGACAACCAAGGTAGATAACTCTTGACTGAATTTAATATGAATTATGGCCTTTTTTAACTTAGAAATGTTGGTTTAAGCTTTGCATGCAAGGTACTTTCATGCTAATATCTCAGTATCCAGGCATGCAATTGATTTGAAACATCTTTGATATGTTTAGAGGTATCATACTTTCATGATAGAAAACTCTTGATAGAATATGTTACAAATTATGGCCCCTTTTTAACTTAAAAATTTTGGTTAAAGTTTTGCATGCAAGGTACTTTCATGCTTATATCTCAGAGTCCAGGCATGGATTGATTTGAAAATCTTTAATATGTTTAGGGGTATCATACTATAAAGGAAGATAACACTTGATGGAATATATTAAAAATTATGACCCCCTTTTAACTTAAAATTTTGGTTAAATTTTTGCATTCAAACTACTATTCAGCTTATATCTCAGAAATTGCTTGTGGAATTGACTAGAAAGTTAAGGAGTGTCTTCAGGGGCATCAGAAAACTAAGGAGGATAACTTTTGGACTGAATTTTATACAAATTATGGCCCTTTTCTAACTTGGATTTTTGGTTAAAGTTTTGCATGCACAGTGTTATTGTGCTTATGTCTCAGTAACTAGGCATGGGATTGATTTTAGACATCATAAAAATATTAAGGGGTATCAGACTATCAAGATATATCATTTTTGACTATTATTATGTAAAGGGTATGTGAAGGGCAAGAATTGAAATAGATTTCATTTGATTTACCAACAAGCATTTTGAATAGTCGAGGGTGCTGTCCTCTGACAGCTCTTGTATTGGTAATAATGGGGTAGTCTTGCTTAGAGAGTGTTTATAGGAATTTGTGTGAACCAGATAGCTTGTTTTCCATTTGATAGAAAGGAAGTTAGTTGATTGAGGTATTTCAAACCAAGAAGTTTATTTTGAACATATCTGTTGAGTAACTTTTAATATTTTTTTTCTAAAATTTTGACATTTTTGTGCTTTGATTTGAACTTCAAAAACTGTCAGTGTTTAAATAGGTATTTATATGTCCCCACCACTTTGTGGCAAAGTAGTATAGTGTTACTTGTGTCTGGCTCTTGGTCCGTCTGTCTTTCCTTCTGAAACACATCAGTTTTACTTAACATTTTTTCTGCATGATTGGAAATGCACTTTGTTCCCATTTGTGCATTTTGAATAGTTTTCTTGTAAGCGAGGCATTATATTTTTTAAGATTTTCTCACATCTAATGAAATATGATATCATATGTATATCACTTTGATTTCATGCATTTTTCAGGCCTTCCTGACATATGCTGCAGCCTTTTACTCCAACATGGGAAACTACAAATCCTTTGGGGACAGCAAGATCATTCCTAATCTGCCAAAGGTATAAATATATATTTTTTTTTTTTCTGGTTTCACTGGAGGGGACTATAGGTTTGCCCTCTGGATAACCGGAAATCTGGATCCCATGATAACTTAAAAACTGTTTATGATAATATTATGAAAATTGGTATATGAATAGATGGCAGTATGGAGCTTCTGAACGTCACTTTGTCTCTTTTCTCTGACCAAAATTCTGGTTTCTATGGTAACATAAATATTATGCACCTCAATGGTAGGTGACTCATGTGTTGCGTGCAACACCAGTTACTTGTTTTTTATATGTTCATTCAGATCTCATGTGTAAATGTTATGGATAACTTTTTTCATGAATTGGGTATTTAACCTATGACTTTTATATGAATTGAGTGTTGGTGCAATTTTTTTTTTTTTTTTTTTTTGACAAATGTGAATAGGGTACTCTGTATATAATGTCTCACTTACGTCCATTGTTTCAAATCTGGATGTTCACAACTGATTCTGGGGCCACCGTGGCCGAGAGGGTAAAGTCGCTGACTTTAACACTCACTCAGCCCCTCACCGCGTGGGTTCGAATCCTGGCAGGGTAATTCGGATTTTTATGTGAGGAAGCCTTCCAGCTGGCTTGTGGTAGGTCGGTGGTTCTACCCGGATGCCTCCGTGCATTCGGGGTCTTCCTCTACCTATAATTAGCTGGACGTCGCTATATGACTGAAATATTGTCGAAGCGACGGTAAACCCAAATAGTCAAGTCAAGTCACAACTGATTCTCAGACGTACATTATGGCTGTACCCGTTAATACAAGCCCTGTATATTTTGTATATAACTGCCACCATTTTTAATGAGTTTCAAAAAAAAAATTTGCTTTTTGTTACCCTATGATTTTAAAAACTACTGCTTTTTTTGCCAAAATTATTTGGATAAATATTCTGCTTGTCTATCACTTTGAACATTCATTTTCATACTGAATAGATTACTAATATTTAAATTGGCCCTGGATGGTTGGGTTAAAGATTCCTGGCTCCAATTCCACCAACAATACTTAGTGCTAAGTAATACTTAAATAAGGTAGACACCCTTCTTATATTATGAAAAATTCAAGTCTAATATGACATCAGTTGTTAACCTTAATATCAAACAATGTGTGTTCAGAAATTATTTATCTGGATATTTTGTTAAAGAAAAAAGAATAATGAAATTCGCCCT
Organism: Solen grandis; assembly: GCA_021229015.1. Taxonomy (NCBI): domain Eukaryota; kingdom Metazoa; phylum Mollusca; class Bivalvia; order Adapedonta; family Solenidae; genus Solen; species Solen grandis. The sequence continues at coordinate 42,306,366 of CM037785.1, forward strand.
AAAGTATTTAAGTATTACTTAGCACAAAGAATTATTGGTGGAAATCGACCCTGGTTAGAATTTCTCGAATCTATGGTTGTAGATGTTCTACAATGTTTTATTTTATTTTTATTTTAATCATGGCTGATTTATATGAAAAAGCTCTTAGTTTCTTGTAATTAATGAGACAATGTTGGAAAGAAAACAATAAAGTCTGCTGTAAGATTACAAAATATTGAAAATAAGACTTGTAAATTATATAGTGAGAACTGTAAACATTTAACATTTATCTGTTTCCTCTTAAACCATACGACAAATGCTCAAAGGAAAGTCAAATTCGTTGTTCCCATATATTCTGAGGAGCTTACACAATACTTTTTTCACATATTGGGTTTATAAATATTTGTAGTGACTTTTCACAAACAAACACTTATTGTTGACAGTTGTCATTGAATTCTTCAGCAGCCATATTGTTAATTCTCAGATTTAATTATCTTTTGAAAAGAAGCAACATTTTTGCAATTACATTTAGAGTATGCTAGTATATGTACAAACATTAATGCAAGATTACTTTTATTTGTGACCAGGAGAAGTTTGAGGCCCTGGTGTTGGCTTCAGCAGCCGCCAAATCAGACCCATCTGGCTTGAAGTCCCTGCTGGACTCTGTCTCCTGCAGGATGTTCTCCCTAGAAGGCCGACATAAGGAGCTTGGTCTAGGGGAAAAGGTAATGTTTCATGATGGTCTTTTGCCTCAAATTGTTCTTGTGTTTTAAAAAGTCAAATGTGCTTGTCAGTCTTTGATTATAAGGTTAGTGCAATGTAGTCATTGGCCAGGCCCTTTTGGTTTTTGGAGGGTTTTCTTTTCCCAAACTGAATAAAATGATGCTTTTGCTCCCCAAAGTATAGAATTAAGACCCCTTGCAAATCATTAATTTTTGTTGACATTTAATTTTGTTGATGATATACTTGAGGGAACTTCCAGGAGACATGTATTTGTGGATTTATGTTCTAGAAAACATGAGGTCTATAAAATGAACAGGTTTTGTGGGGCTTGATATTTGTGGATTAAATCCTCCACGAAAATTAAAATCCAAGAAAATTAATGTCCCATGAAAATTATTGATTTTACATTACTATTTTACAATGATTTTACATTTTATATGCATTTCCATGAATATTTATGTTCATGACAATTTTCATGGCTGTTGTACAGGGAACCACAACTTATTTCTCTGAAAACTGTGATCTCCAAGATGCAGAAGTTGCTCAAGAATTTCTCAACGACAAAGATCTCAGTGGTTACAACACACGGCTGTTCAAGAAGACGGTTGGCAGCCAAGTTGAATATGAGGTCAAACTGGCCTCTGTTGAGAGAGATGGTAGGTGGAGGTGGTGTTATTGTTATCTCTGTATTACTCAGATTACACCGTATAAGGCTGTTCACTGGGCCAAGTGGTTTGAGCAATAGCCAATTTCATTAAAATCAGCTCTGTTTTTTTCAGTGGTACTTTATGCTACGAAGATCTGAAACAACCCTTGAATATTAATAAAAAAATAATGAAATCTGCAAAATCAGAATTTCCGTTAGTAACATTAACTTATATTAACAAATATTCTTGAATTCCCCCATAATTGCAAGGTCATAGTTTTGACACAGAAGTCATGAAAAAATGCTGGTATATCTACCTTGTGCTTTGCTGTCAGCATAAAAGGATAGTTCCAGAACTCTTCTGCCTAGTGTCATGATAATGTCACCGAGTGTGGTATCATGCCACTTGTTCACAGCATAAAACCGCAGTGAGAGAGCACTATATCTGTCTCAAATTCCCCAATGGTATGTACTTATAAATTTATTGTAGCAATTTCCTTGAATAAGGGCCTTAACATGTATTTACATGTGACCTAAATGGCAAACATTTGCTGGCTTTGCAATCTTTAAGTATATTAAAGATATCTTCAAGGACTTAGAAAATGCCCCTTGTATTAAACTTTGATATTTCATGTCATATACCCCCAGATACCAAGTATACAGAAACTTTATCGGAGTCACATTCCTCGGTTGATCTGTCCATTTGTATATATGATTTGTCCGCCCTTGTTCTTGGCTACCTTTGGTGTCGGATTTTGATCAAACTTTACAAGACTGATAAGTGTTAAGCCTAGTTGTGCATATTGTTGGCATGTCATGATTTGCTCAATTTTAAATGAGTTATTTCCCTTTGTTATATTTTTAGCTCGACTATTCGAAGACTATTCGGCATCAGCGTTGGCATTGCAGCTTTTGGTCAAAGTTTTGCATGCAAGTTACTATCAACCTTATATCTCAATAACCGTTTATGGTATTGACTTGAAAGTTTATAAATATGTTCAGGGGCATCAGACAACCAAGGTAGATAACTCTTGACTGCATTTAATATGGCCCCTTTTTAACTTAGAAATTTAGTTAAAGTTTTGCATGCAATAGAAAATTTGGTTAAAGTTTTGCGTGCAAGCTACTATCTAGTTTGTATCTCAATAACCATTCATGGTATTGACTTGGAAGTTTATGAATATGTTTAGGGACATCAGACAACCAAGGTAGATAACTCTTGATGGAATATAATACAAATTATGGCCCCTTTTTAGCTTAGCAATTTTGGTTAAAGTTTTGCATGCAAGATACTCTCATGCTTATATCTCAGTATCCAGTCATGCGATTGATTTGAAACATCTTTAATGTGTTTAGGGGTATCATACTGTCATGGTAGATAACTATTGATAGAATATGTTACAAATAATTGCCCCTTTTTAACTTAGAAATTTTGGTTAAAGTTTTGCATGCAAGGTACTTTCATGCTTATATCTCAGAGTCCAGGCATGGGATTGATTTGAAACATCTTTAATATGTTTAGGGGTATCATACCATAAAGGAAGATAACACTTGGTGGAATATATTAAAAATTATGACCCTTTTTACTTAGAATTTTGGTTAAATTTTTTAATTAAAGCTACTATCCAGCTTATATCTCAGAAATTGCTTATGGAATTGACTAGAAAGTTAAGGAGTGTCTTCAGGGGCATCAGAAAACTAAGGAGGATAACTTTTGGACTGAATTTTATTCAAATTATGGCCCTTTTCTAACTTGGATTTTTGGTTAAAGTTTTGCATGCACAGTGTTATTGTGTTTATGTCTCAGTAACTAGGCATGGGATTGATTTTAGACATCATAAAAATATTAAAGGGTATCAGACTATCAAGGTATATCATTTTTAAGTCAACTATTCGTAGAATATGAGAGCTATTGTAGTCACCCTGGCGTCGGCGTCAGCGTTGGCGTTGCAGCTTTTGGTTAAAGTTACTATCAACCTTATATCTCAATAACCATTTATGGTATTGACTTGAAAGTTTATAAATATGTTCAGGGGCATCATACAACCAAGTTAGATAACTCTTGACTGAATTTAATATGAATTATGGCCCCTTTTTAACTTAGAAATTTTGGTTAAAGTTTTGCGTGCAAGCTACCATCTAGTTTGTATCTCAGTAACCATTCATGGTATTGACTTGAAAGTTTATAAATATGTTCAGGGGCATCAGACAACCAAGGTAGATAACTCTTGACTGAATTTAATATGAATTATGGCCCCTTTTTAACTTAGAAATTTTGGTTAAAGTTTTGCATGCAATAGAAAATTTGGTTAAAGTTTTGCGTGCAAGCTACTGTCTAGTTTGTATCTCAATAACCATTCATGGTATTGACTTGAAAGTTTACAAATATGTTCAGGGGCATCAGACAACCAAGGTAGATAACTCTTGATGGAATATATTACAAATTATGGCCCCTTTTTACCTTAGAAATTTTGGTTAAAGTTTTGCATGCAAGATACTCTCATGCTTATATCTCAGTATCAAGCATGCGATTGATTTGAAACATCTTTAATATGTTTAGGGGTATCATACTTCATGGTAGATAACTCTTGATAGAATTGTTACAAATTATGGCCCTTTTTAACTTAAAAATTTTGGTTAAAGTTTTGCATGCAAGGTACTTCATGCTAATATTCAGTATCCAGGCATGGATTGATTTGAAACATCTTAATATGTTAAGGGGTATCATACTTTCATGGTAGATAACTTTTGATGGAATATATTACAAGTTATTTCCCCTTTTTAACTTAAATAATTTGGTTAAAGTTTTGCATGCAAGATACTCTCATGCTAATATTCAGTATACAGGTATGGGATTGGATTTGAGACATCTTTAACATTAAGGTATCATACTTCATGGTAGATAACTCTTAATGAAATATGTTACAAATTATGCCTTTTTTAACTTAGAAAATTTTGGTTAAAGTTTTGCATGCAAGTTACTTTCATGCTTATATCTCAGTATCCAGGCATGGAATTGATTTGAAATATCTTTAATATGTTTAGGGTATCATACTATAAAGGAAGATAACACTTGATGGAATAAATTAAAAATTATGACCCCTTTAATTAGAGTTATGGTTAAATTTTTGCATTTAAGCTACTACCAGCTTATATCTCAGAAATTGCTTGTGAATTGACTAGAAAGTTAAGGTGTGTCTTCAAGGGCATCAGAAAACAGGAGGATAACTTTTGGACTGATGCAAATTATGGCCCTTTTCTAACATGGATTTTTGGTTTAAGTTTTGCATGCACAGTGTTATTGTGCTTATGTCTCAGTAACTAGGCATGGGATTGATTTTAGACATCATAAATATATTAAGGGGTATCAGACTATCAAGGTATATCATTTTTTACTATTACTATGAAGGGTAAGAATTTAAATAGATTTCATTTGATTTACTAACAAGCATTTTGAATAGTCGAGCGTGCTGTCCTCTGACAGCTCTTGTTGACTATTATTATGTACGGGGTATATGAAGGGCAAGAATTGAAATAGATTTCGTTTGATTTACCAACAAGCATTTTGAATAGTCGAGCTTTTTATTTTATTTTTTCCTTTTCTCAGCTACCTTTGGTTGGATTTTGATTTAAGTAAAGAGTATTAATAAGTACAAAGTCAAGTTGCACATATCGTCGGCACACCATGATTCCTTTGATTTTGAGTGAGTTATATTCTTGAATGTATTTTTTCCATGCCATTTCTCAGCTACCTTTGGTCAGATTTTGATTTAACTTCATGGCATTAATAACTATTAAGCTTAGTTATCTTGGATTTTGATTTAGCTTCAAAGCATTGGTTAGTACCAAGTTCAGTTGCGCATGTCGCTGGTACATCATTACTGGCTTAATTTGTATGAGTTACGGTCCTTTGTTATATTTATTGAAGATATTTTGTCCACACTATTTCTTTGCGACATTTCATTTAACTTCACAACAATTAAGTTTTACTGACACACTGACAGAAAATAAGCAAGCCACTACTTAAGTCTAAATCTTAAACTTTTAATGTCAGTATCATTTGATGTATATAAAATAGGGAGATGCACCATGTTTATTGTTTTTCATGCAACAGCTGGAAAAGTGCAAGGCTGTCCAAACAATCTGCTAGGATCCCATCAGTTCACACCTAAAGGTTGGGCTAGTCCAGCAACATTCCAAGTTACCAGGGGAGACTACTCTAAACTGTTGGCTCTTGTGGTGGAGAACCTGGAAAAGGCAAAGGTATTCAAACTTAGTAATTCATCATCATCATCATCATCATCATCATCATCATCATCATAACTCCCCTAATATTTATATGGGAAGACATAATTGTTTTTGGCAGAGTTGTTTTCTGTCTGTCCATCTGTCTTTCAATTTCTCCATCTGTCTTTCACGCTTTTTGTCTGGAGCATAATTCAAAAAGTATAAAAGCTATGAACTTGCAGTTTCACAGGTTGATGGGTCTCATAGAGGAGAAGTGCATCGACAAGAACCGTAACTCTGTACATTATTTTTTGGAGCTAATTGCGCATTATTTAATTTTTAGCTCACCTGAACACAATGTGCTCAAGGTGAGCTATTGTGACCGATGAATGTCCGGTGTCAACATTTAAAAAAACAACATCTCCTCCTGAACTACTGGGCCAATTTTCATAAAACTTCACAGGAATGTTCCTTGATTGGTCCTCTTCCAAAATTTTTCAAAGAATTAAATTCCATGCCATATTTGCTTACCATGGCAACAAGAAGAGGAAAAATGTGAAAACTTCAAAAATCTTCTCCTCCAAAAGTACTGGCTGGATTGCAAAGATTGTTTTGCACGGGTGTTCTTTGGGTCACTTTCTACCAAGATTGTTCAAATTATTTGGATGTGCTAAAACAAAAATCTGTCCACCAAGGGGTGGAGCCAGTTTTCCTATATGTACAAATTTGAAAAATTCCTTAAAAAATGCATCTTCTACTCAGAAACTGTTTTTTTGTTGTTTTTTTTCAGAAGGTCAAATCTTGTTAAGGGAATAGGTCACCAGGTCAAATCTTACCCAATCTTTTTGATGTTATTTGAGTGATCTAGGACCACTTGTTTACTGTGAACTTTTTTAATTGTTAAATACATTTTTATAGCTATATATACTACTGAGTAGGCTAGGGTCGGACCAGAACATTGTACTTTAGAAGGTAATGGACATTTTTTTAAAAGCTTTCCCACAGCTGTCCTCAAACCAGCAAGCTTTGAATCAGGGGTCTGGTCCTCTACCAATGTACATGTGTAAAAACAAATGCTTATTCACGTGTAAACATGCATATTATTTTATATCTATGTAGACATTTGCATCCTGTAAAAATGAAGAGAAGATGCTGGAAGGATACATCCAAAGTTTCACAGAAGGGTCAATCCCCGCCCACAAGGATGGCTCCAGATTCTGGATCAAGAATAAGGGACCAGTCGTTGAAACGTGAGTCCATACTCTGTATCATTTCCTTTTGGAACAATCTATTTTTTGTAAGATTGAATTTATTTTATGTGGTCATAAACAAGACTCTGGTATTTTGTGATGTGTTTTGGGTATTTAAGCATCAAATGATGTTACCTCTTTCCATAAAGAATGATTTTGCATGCTTTGATATGTATATAAGTGGATCAGTGGAAGTTTATGTCGCGGATTTGCAAAAATAAAGTTGAGAACCTTAACTGCCTTACACCAAACAAGGACATGATATTTGCTATATCATGAGCATTGCTTCGGATTATTACATAGCAGTTTAGGCAACTCTTAAAGTAAAAAGTGCTGGTATGTTCTGTAGTTGTATGGCTTACACTCACTAACATTCCACTAGCATCACATTATTGAATGACCAGTCAGATCGTTTTATTAGTAAACAATGCCAAATATTCACTGATGTTTTGTAGCTTTTCTTGACACAGCCAACATACAACATGCAACATATCATGACAGTGAAGGAGTTAAATGGTCTCAAAATGTATCTGCCCTCATAAGATACTTTAAATTTTTAATATTTCCATGCTTTGTGAAAACTAAACAAAATATTAGCACTTAATTTATTACTTAGTTTCTTATGCTCATAATGGATCAATTCATTTCTTGTTTTTTTCTTTCTGTTCCAGTTACATTGGTTTCATTGAGTCATACAGAGATCCCTATGGAGTAAGAGGAGAATTTGAAGGTTTGGTTATTTCATTGATAGATACCAGTATATAAAATTGAGTTGTTATAATTGTCCATTGATGGAACCTATTTTAGTATTTATTTATTGTCATATGTCACCAGAGGATGCCAATGCCATGTTTAATTCCATTACAAGAGGTCAGTCTGCATCAGTACTACTAGAATAGTGATCCTTTTTATTAGAATACCTAAATTTAGCAGCAAATTCAAGTTATCAGACTCACTCCGGAATACAAACACTTTTTTTTGAAGCTACAACTGTAGGTAAACATTCTTACAGTTAAACATGAATGAATAAAGGTCTATAAAAAAAATCTTAGACTTAATATTTCATGCACTGTATGCTTTTTGCAATGAACACCATGTTTATACCTACATGGAAGAACTCATTGTTGCTAGATCCAGATTTCCTCTATTTAATTATTTCTCCCTTTGTTATTTATATGCCACAATGGTCAAATCATTTATCATACATTTTATCTACATATTTTCCTAGCATGAAAAATTAGCTAACAGGTGAAATACGTGTTTTATCAATTAAAATCCATATCTCACATTGTGAGTGATATTGATCTGCTGGAACTACTTTTCTTTACTGTATGTTGCAGCAGTTAGCTTAAAATAAAAAGAAAATTTGTTTGTTTTGAGTGAATATGGAATATTGAGTGAATAGTCTTTAATTACTAGTATGAAATTATGTCAATGTGTATGTCAGTGATTAGAATATGTTAAAACTTACATAAGTCAAGATTCTGTACTTTTGATCCTCAGATACGAGTACATGTATTTTATTCTTATTGAATTTGTTAACCAAAGAAATACATGTAATATAGGAAATAATTTTGAACATGTGTACCTTGAAAATAAACACTTCTATGTCATAAGCTAGTGGTCAGTTGACCATTTTGAACTTAATTGCTTGCAGTCTTGCTGATTTATAATGGTTGCAAAGATACCTTTTTTTTCCTCGTGTACAACAGCCATTAAGGTGTCAAGTACCACAATATCATGCGTGAATTCTTTCAAATATATTGTGCCCTTAAACCGTAAGAGTTCAAAAAGAAACAGAAAAAAAAAAAATCTTTTAAGTGGAAGTTTCATCTTGACGTTTTTGTTAAAAAAAAATTAGGATAATTAAAAAAAATAAAGCAGTCAAACTCTTATTGGTAAATAATCCTGTACTTGTATTTCAAGTATGTATAAATTGGCATAATTATTTACAAATTTTTATTTTATCAGTCAAGGAAAAATATTTTATAAATACACAGGCAATACAATCTTTGTTTGATAAGGCAGGGTGTCATTATATCAGGTTACAGTTTTCAATGGTTTATCAGTGGTATTTATTGAAATTTATTATTTCGAGCTTAAAATGAAACAAATGTATACATGTTACATGTTTTATTTGTAAAAATGATTGCAAGCAATGGTAAAGCAATAAAATGGTGCTTAAAAAAAGAATTTTGAGTGACATATGCAGAGTAAATCCTCTACTTTTATGTTTTTCAAAAACATCTAGGTCTGTAAGATTTGCAGATCACTTACTTAACAATGAAAAATACATGCAACACACAGTTAAAACAGTTTCATTTTGTGATTTCAAAAAAAAAAAAAAGTTTTTAAGTTAACAGAACATAACCATATTTCAATCGGTTATGTATCTTATTGTGTATGACAACAACGATAATTAATGACAATTACATCTTAAGTCTATACCAAAATGCAAACAAGTTTTAAGCTCAGTCTGTCAAGGTGAGATCATGTGATCAAATACAAGAACAAAGATCCATAAGATGTTGGTTAAACAAGTGTGAATACACATCGTTTATTCATCTGGACCAGCAGACAAGTCATGTCAGGTGACCTTAAAATCAGGGTTTAAACATAAAGAACATATAAGGATGATTCGTAATAGGGACGCTGTCGAATATAGCAAGTTGTTGGATAAATCAAGTTTAACTGTATAGTATGGTGAATATTGCAAAATTATCCAAACGTTATGCAATACATGTATATCACCATATTAATTTTGCTGCAATTTCCATCTCTTATAGGGTTTGTGGCAGTGGTTAATAAGGAGATGAGTGCCAAGTTTGGACAACTAGTGGAGAATGCAGAACACCTCTTGGCCCTGCTTCCCTGGCCCTCTGCATATGAGAAGGACCAGTTTCTCCGCCCTGACTTCACCTCTCTCGATGTTCTCACCTTCTCTGGGTCTGGAATCCCTGCTGGGATCAATATTCCAAACTGTAAGTAACTGGTTAACCCTTTACCTCATGAATATATTCATGTAAAAGTTAATGACTGAATGAATATTAACTGACTGAAACTTTTAACGGTATATGAAACTGGATTTTTCTTACGCCATGCAGGCTGTAGAATCTGAGCTACATATTATTTGAGCAAACAGAGGATACCCTGATCAGACAGTTCCTATAGGAGCTGTCTGATCTGGGTCTGCTCTTCTTGCCACTGCATCAGAATGAGTCTGTATGAAGTAAAGAGTAAGGGACTATAGTCACCCCTGTCCAGTCCTCATTGTCCTCAGCTACTTCACTAAATACAGAGAAAGCTGCTGTTGATTTCAGGTGGCTGCAGTATACAGTGAAACCTGTGAACAAAAGTCACTTAAGGGAGATTGAAAACTGGCCTTTATCCAGAGATCACTGTTAAAATCTCTACAAATTTAAAACTGGGAATCAAGTCACTGAGCTTTGTTCATAAATTGACTGTTATTCAGAGGAGATAGCTGACATGTTTTTACGGTATTTACTCTATCCTGGTTACTTGAAATTGTTTTAATTTTTATAGAAGGTGATAGCTATTAAATACAGTTGGGATAAATTTACCCCTCAAAATAATTCATTAAAGAAGCGCTCAGCCAAAACTCCTTGCTTTGACCAAGTAGCCTAAACATCCTAGTAAGACAAATATACATGACATTGTAGAGGCATTTAAATGACTTATTACTTTGCTGATAAGTTTCATTTTAGTATGTATCTTTCAAATGAGTTTAAATAACATATATGAATACACTTCAGAATATTGTTTTAACCCTTTCCCTCATAGAGGATACCATGAAAAGACCTATGCGAACAGCATAAAACCAGATCAGCCTGCGAGTAACTCGCAGGCTGATCAGGTTTTATGCTGTTTGCTGCTCCTCAGTGGTCTGGTAATGAGGATTTTACAATTAAATTTGGTAAGGTTTAACTGTGGTTTTCTGCAGATCAGGCTTTATGTGGTACCTATTGAGTGCATCAAAATGAGTCTATATGAGGGAAAGGGTTAAAGAAAAATGTTTGTATCTAATCTTCAGACAATGACATCCGACAAGATGAAGGCTTTAAGAATGTTTCCTTGGGCAACGTCCTTACTGCTGGCTACAAGGACACCAAAATCACATTCCTGGAAGAGAAAGATAAGGTCTGTATGTTTACAGGCATGAAATTTGATCATATATAACCTATCAGGGAAAAAAAGTACATTGTACTTATAAAATATCATAACAAATGATTCTGAAAGAATTCTGGATGGATGGTTATGTTGAATTGTTGAAAAATATTAAAAACAACTTTTAAGTGGAGACTACATTTTTATATAATAAGTAAAAAATTAATAGGACAATTTTTTGATGTTACTCCTTCATTTAGGTGGTCCTAAAGATAGCAATGCCACTTACTTTTAGTATTCAAATCTGGAAACTGGAAATCAGGTATTTATTGTTAACATTGTATGTAAAAAAATATCACACTATTCACAGGAGCTGTACGGGAAGCTGAAGGTGGCAGCATTTGAGGTCCAGGTTGGATTACATGAGCTGCTGGGGCATGGCAGTGGTAAACTCTTCATCAAGGTAACTTATGGTACATGTATATACCTGTGTATGGTAAGCCTGTCCCTCCCAATATATGGTATATATCAAGTGAAGACGAGACTCACGACGTAGAGTGGTATCGGTTAACTGAGCTGAATCGCTCTGATTCTAAATCGGGTTGCCAGCAGATTTTATGAATTTGACTTGAGTACAATATATGGAAAATCAACGATTTTAACCCCAAAGTAGGGCGCACACTATCTATGGGTATGCACTGTCTATGGTTTACAGTATGCTAAGCCTGTCCCTCCCTACCTGAAGAATGAACTGGATTAATCTTTTATTTTGGATTTTGATCAGGCAGAGCATAAAACATTTTTCAAGCAAGTTGATATTTCATTTCTCGAGATGTATTCTGAATTGTGGCAAGAAAATAAAAAATGGCTCAAATGTAAGCCACAAGGCTAGACACATTCTGTCTTACTATATGTATGTGCCCAACTGTAATACTACTACTGCTTTATATAATGTACTCTTTTTAAACACATGTCCAGGTGACTGAGTGTTTAGTGCATCAAACCTTGATATGAGAGGTTTTTGGTTTGATCGCAATCTTTGCAGTACCAAAGTCATTAAAAATGATATCTGTGTATTGTCTTTGCTTGGCACTTGGCATATGACAGAAGTCCCAGGACTGATTTGCCAAGTGTCAAGATAAGGTGACTGGCTATCATACTTTTTGTCTATGTTGAGAAAGACAAATACCTGTTGTATAAATCAACAAAGATTACTGTTTATTAAGGTCATAATGGTAAGATAAAAGTACAGATTCCTGGCCTTTTTCGTGGTGTACCATGGATCAGATGTTCTAATCTATTCTCAACTGAAAATTCTTGCAAGTCACAAAGAATTCCTATAACTATTTCTGGATAACTGGTTCAGAAGCGGGAAGTTTTGTGAAAAGTTTTCCCAATTAAGTGGAATATTTTGTATTCCCAACCTGGATTGTAAATTCACATTAGCTTTTCACACCATCCTGGATGTCAGCAGTGAAAGTTTATGCTTAAATAATACATGATGTTATAAATATAAGCAGGTGAGAAAAAATGTGCAGCCAGACCAGGACTGGAACCCCTCGCTTACCGGGCGAGTGCTGTATCATCAGAGCTACCGGATCACTTACACAAAGCTTTCACCAATTAAGGGTTACTTATAGGCCGTTACATACTTCCCTGCTTTGGAGTTCGTCCCCAAATATACTGTACAGAGAACAAATTGCTATGTTCCTGATGAATCCAAAGGCATAATATACTGGAGAACTATACAGTAATGGCCCCACTTTTGGCACCAAATACAACCAGGTGAGAAAAAATATGCAGCCGGTTTGAACCTTGGACCCCTCGCTTACAGGGCGAATGCACTACCAGCTGAGAAACCGGGTCACTTATACAGATCTCTCACCGATAACTGTTACTTATAAGCTGTTACACAAACTTTTGATCTCAGATAAAAATAGTTCTACCATCCCCGGTTACAAAGTGGTGAGTGTGTCCATCTTGCGTGTGGGAGGTAATGGGCTTGGTCCCCGACTGCAACATGCCAAAGTCGTTTACAACGATACTGGTAGCTTCCTGCTTGGTGCTAAGATATATACAGGGAAGTTCCAAGACATTGTCATAATGATGTGACTGTCTCAAGTAGACATAGTCTCCAAATGACTGAAATACTGGCGATGGGAAGTTAAACAAAAAACATCTAAAGTTGTTCTGTAATGATTTGACAAGAGTTTTTTTTTTCTTTTATAATTATAGGATGCCAAAGGTGAGTTCAACTTCGACATTGACTCTGTAAAACATACAGAGACTGGTCAGAAGGTAGGTTTTATTTTATTTAGATTTAAGGTAAAGTCCCTGTAATGGTTGGCTACATTTTGGACCTCATGGTCTTTCACGGAGATAACCAAGGTTTCCTAATGTTTCATTAGGGTCCCTTGGTTATCTTGGTAGAGGTTAAGTAGTCCAAGATGTAGCAGGACCATTACAGGGACTTTACCTGAATGAAAACCTTTGATGAATTATTTTTAATTTTGAAACCAAATGTTGGAGTAGAAATGTTTGATAAACCAGTCAAAGTGTCCGAAAATTACAGAAGTTTGAGAAATGATTTAATATATGTTGTTTATAGAGTGGTAGATGAAAATTGAACAACATGCATTTTTGTGCTTGTTTTTTTATTTAAACCTTTATAGACTCATTTTGACATCTTTTCAAGGGCTGTCTGATCAGGGTCTCCTCTGTTTGCTCATAAAAAATTGAAGTTTAGATTCTACACAGCCAGCATGGCAAAGAAAAATCCATTGTTCCATATACTATTTTAAGTTCAGTAAATTAATATTCATAAAGTCATAAATTTATTGATGAATATTCATGAGGTAAAAAATTAATTTATTGATACCATGATGTATTTACACATTTAAATCTCTGCTTGAATCATCAGTACACATGTAATCAACAGTCATGTAACATCATGACAGCCATGAGTGACTGTATGTTCATGTGTGTGTATGTGTGGTCAGGTGACTACCTGGTACACCAGTGGAGAGACATGGGACAGCAAGTTCACCACCGTGGCGGCCTCATACGAGGAGTGCAGGGCAGAGTGTGTCGGTCTCTACTTGTGTCTATCCACAGACAGTCTCAGGTGAGAAAAGACAAAATATGGAAAATATTTGAACACAGATTATGGGCAGGTTTTCTTAGGAGAGCATAAAGAGAGCATGGTGTAAACATTTTATCTAGGTAAACTTAGACAGTGCCATGTAAACACATCTCAGACCATGCAGGAACCTATGCAGATGTACTCATTGCATTTAAAAATCATTTACCCCTGTAATATCTAAGCATTTCAGTTGTTGGTTTTTAACACATTTCAATTAGTGCTTAATTGATACAGACTTTGTACACCCAAAATATGTCTATCATGAACACATGTGAAGATACACACGTCATTTGACAGGGTATAGAATTATGATAAAGGATGTCATTACGAATTGGTTACACACACGTGTGTGCATATCTGTTCTAAACAAAAGAAGTATATGAGATGTCATAATAGAAAAGGCCATCAAAGGGTAATTATTTTATACCCAGGTACCAGCATTTTCAACCAAAGCAATGGGTACCCAGTTATCTCAAAATACGAAAAGTGTGTGATCTGAAAATGAATGAAAATTTTTGTTAAAATAGATCATCCATTGAAAGCCAGAGGGGCTCTCATCAGCATATGTATATATATAAGCCTGATAAGCCCTTCTGACTTTAACCCTTTCCCTCATATAGACTCATTTTGACGCCCTCAATAGGTACCACATAAAGCCTGATCTGCAGAAAACCACAGTTAAACCTTACCAAATTTAATTGTAAAATCCTCATTTCCAGACCACTGAGGAGCAGCGAACAGCATAAAACCTGATCAGCCTGCGAGTTACTCGCAGGCTGATCTGGTTTTATGCTATTCGCATAGGTCTTTTCATGGTGTCCTCTATGAGGGAAAGGGTTAAATGGATGAGGTAAGAAGTCTTATTTTCGAAAACAAGTAAACAGTTTCAATGTGCCTTGTATTTACCCAATTTTTACCGCTATCAACTCATGATTTGATTATATCTCCAATGGCCATGCAGGATTTTGGTCACGAGGATGCAGATGGTGATGACATTATCTACATCAACTGGCTGAACATGGTGCGTGCAGGTCTGTTGGCACTCGAGTTTTACTCCCCGGAGACTCGCGCTTGGAGGCAGGCTCACATGAATGCCAGGTAACATTATAACTACTGATCCTTATATACAGATCTAGGATATTTACCAGTATGGGAGTAGGTGAAATGAGGTGTTTTAGACTGAGTTATACTGAGTGCACTTATTGAGCTGTTTGCTAATTATTACGAGATATTCTAAGATTTTGTTCAGATTTACATTTTAAAACTCCATGTATAAGTTTTATTTATTTTATAAATAAGTATTCTTGACATTTTTTTTTCTTGTTGGCAATGATGTTGGTATTTTCAAGGTTTTGATTGATTGATTGAAGAAACCAGAGTATTTGCAGAAAAAGCAACTGTCCCTAAAGGTGACAGGATACCCTACTACTTGCAACATCAGAATGATATATGATCAAACTCATGTTGCTTTGGTGAAAAACCTGTGCCTTATCTGTAATGCAATCTGGACAGTTTACCAATACGAAAATGTGTTATTGATTATATTTTTGACAGTAAAATTACCTGAATATTTAGAATTAATAATTGAAAATCACAAAATTATATGTTTGATTTGTATTTCAGGTTTAATTTTTTTAAAGATAGAAATGCTTTACTGGTATCTGAGTGAATGTCTATGACACTGTAAATTTGTAAAAAATATATTTTAGTGTTTGTTGTTTAAAATAATCTTTTAAGTTCTTCTAATGTATCATTCTCAAATAAATTATATCATGATTTTGTTGGTTATTTTTTGTACAATTCAGTTTACCACTACATATGTTCTTTCCACAGGTTTGTGATATTGAGAGTACTACTGGAGGCAGGTGAAGGACTCGTGAAGATCCAGAAAACTGTCGGGGAAGACGGCAATCCGGACATTATTCTCACTCTGGACAGAACCAAGATCATACCGATTGGTAAACCAGCCATCGGAAAGTTCCTCACCAAGTTACAGGTACTGCATTTGTAGACTATTTAACTATATTTGATATACACTGACGGAAAGTTATGACCAATCACTTTTTAAATTATATGTTTTGACTGACTTTTGAGGGTAGCTTTACATCAAAGCTTACTCAGCCATTGTGATTCACTACCACTTTCAATGAAATTTTGCACATATTGTTCACCTTTCACATACCCGAAAATGAAATAAACTTGATTCTTACAATTCCCAAGGTTTTGAGATATTTCATAAATTTAAAATGATCAGTTAGAACTTTCCGTCAGTGTATATCTATTACCATCAGTTACCCATTTTACATTTTGTGGTATCATGCTACTTTCTAAAGCATGATATTGAGCCAGCATTTTATGTCTCATGTAGACAGTCTAGAAACGATTGAAATGCTCTCAGTGGGATCTTAAATTCAAGAAAATAACACATTTAGTTGCAAAATGAAATACCAGTATTACTCAATTACTTAAAACAGAACTTTATGAAGCAATTTGAAATAGTCTAAATGTGTATAAGTTTGATTTTTTAACAAGTATAAGTGAAAACGTGTCTGCTTTGTAAGTTTTATTTCTAATATTGATTTTAGATAACACATTTCTTTTAAAGCAACCCAACATTGGAATTTATTAAATTTTTTATGCATATCTAATTATATTGATAAAACCATAATATTTCCCATGTTGCATTAAGATAACACATATGCCTTTTTTTCTGTTTTTCTTCTTTGTAAAGCAAACCAGCTTTGGAATTTATTAAATGTTTGGTTAATATCCAATGTTTTTTTAACTTGTATCAATTAAACCATAATATTCCTCCATTTTTAGCTCACCTGAGCACAAAGTGCTCAAGGTGAGCTTTTGTGATCGCCCTTCGTCCGGCGTCCGTCGTCGTCCGTCGTGCGACGTGTCGTTGTGTCGTCAACAATTTGCTTTAAACGACATCTCCTCTGAAACCACTGGACAGAATTTAATGAATATTGGCAGAATGTTCCTTGGGTGAGGCTCTACAAAAGTTGCTAAAATAAACTTGATCCATGAAGAACTCTGGTTGCCATGGCAAAAAAGAAAAATAATTGAAAACTTTAAAATCATCTTCTCAAAATACTGGCCAGATTTTAAAAATAAATTGGTAGAGATGTTCCTTGGTCAACTCTACCAAAGTTGCTAAAATTATTCCGATCCGTAAAAAAAACATGGCCGCCAGGGCGGGGCTTATTTGCCTATTCGAATATGAGAAAACCTTTTAAACAGCATCTCCTCTGAAACACTGGACAGAATTTGATTAAACTTGGCAGGGATAATCCTTGGGTCAACCTTCACAAAAGTTGCTAAAATAAACTTGATCCATGTAGAACTCTGGTTGCCATGGCAACAAAAAGGAGAAAAAAATGAAAACTTTGAAAAATCCATCTTCTTCAAACTACTTGCCAGATTTTAAAATAAATTGGTACAGATGTCCTTGGGTCAACCTCTACCAAATTTGCTAAAATTATCCGATCCGTAAAAAACATGGCCGCCAGGGGCGGGCTTATTTGCCTTATATGTATATAGAGAAACCTTTAAACAACATCTTCTCTGAAACCACTGGACAGAATTTGATTAAACTTGGCAGGGATGATCCTTGGTCAACCTTCACAAAAGTTGCTAAAATAAACTTGATCCATGTAGAATCTGGTTACCATGGCAACAAAAAAAAAAAAAAAAAAAACAACTTTAAAAATCATCTTCTTCAAACTACTGGCCAGATTTTAAAATAAATGGTACAGATATTCCTTGGGCCAACCTCTACCAAAGTTGCTAAAATTATTCTGATTCGTAAATAAACAAGGCACGCCAGGGCGGGGCTTAATTGCCTTATAGTATATAGAGAAACCTTTAAAAAATAATCTCCTCTGAAACCACTGGACATATTTAGATTTAACTTGGCAGGATGATCCTTGGTCAACCTTCACAAAGTTTGCAAAAATAAACTTGATCCATGTAGAAACTCTGGTTGCCATGGCAACAAAAAGAAAAAAATATGATAACCTTTAAAAATCATTCTTCAAAACTACTGGCCAGATTTTAAAATAAATTGGTACAGATGTTCCTTGGGTCAACCTATTTATCTCAGGTGAGCGATTTAGGGCCATCATGGGCCTCTTGTTAAACATACTGGTATTTTTCTTAGGATTTCAAAATGCGTTTTGATTATCATTGGTAAAAATGTAACCATCAGGTGTACAAGAGTACAGGAGATGTGAATGCTGGCAAGGCTATGTACGACTTCTACTCGGACGTCCACGATGCAGAAGAACCTCACTTCCTGTCACTAAGAGAGATTGTACTGGCCAGGAAACAGCCACGGAAAATGTTTGTCCAACACAATACAGCTGTTCAAGAAGGTTTGTTGACTTTCATTTTCATTTTTTGATGAAGGAAAAATTTGGGAGTTTATGAGTGATATAGATTAAGTATAAAACAAAGCTGTAATGAACAATTAAGACAGGATATGGTTTACTTGCTTTTATAGGATCGACGTTTCAACTCAATACGAGTTTTCTACAGGATACTTTTATAACAAAATCAATTCACTTAAGTAGAAAAAATAGGGGTTTTCTGATCATGTGGTCAATTGTGTCAGTCTTTTTAAGTAACAAAATCGGTACAGGAAAAAATTAAATTTAAGATGTTAATAGTGAATATGATGTAAATAGGGGTATTAATATGAATTGAAGATGCCATAGATAGAGTAAATGAATATGTCTCTTTTTTGTACAATTGTACTGACCAATTCATCCAAACATAATGTGCTATTGCTGTCAGAGTTAGTGGGTTCATCTGAGTGATATAGATGAAATAAATTTTGTTAGTCCCCTACATCAGAGGGGACTATAGGTTTTCCATCCATCTGTCTGTCCCTCTGGAAATCTAGATCCGGCGATAACTTGAAAACTGTTTAAGATAATATTATGAAACGTGTTATATGAATAGATGGCAGTATGGAGATTCTGCATGTCACTTTTTTTTCTCGGACCAAATTTTTGGTTGTTTTGGTAATGGAAAAATTATGCACCTCACCAGTAGGGGACTCGTGTTGCAGGCAACACAAGTTACTCATTGATTTCTATATTAGATTGTTCTTATTACACTAGTTGTTGAAGAAATTATTTACTTGTCATTTTTATAACCTTCAGTTGGATACAGGGTATTCAATGACACACAGTTTTGTGCATTTTGAAGCAATCTAAGAAGAAATGACCCCAAAATTTCATACCAATGCGCTAACAATGAATAACTTGTAATTAAGTCTTCCATAGTTTGGAGACTAATTGTTTTTACTCCGTTTCTTCTTCTTATTATTATTCTTTCTTTCTTCTGCCGGCAACTTTGTACGGCCATATCTCGGAGGCCACTCAACCTATCTTTATATAATTTCACACACTTATAGTCCTCAGTGAGTAGTGGTACCTCCCTGATTTTTGTAAATGTGGGGTCCAAGGGGGTCAGGCCCCATCCTGTCAAAGATGGATTTTTGCAAAAAAAATGTATTTTGGTTAAATATTTCAAATTTCCATCCCTGAATCATACGTTGTTTTTTTTGTGCCTCATAATGAGAAGAATTGAATAGTACTACTTTGGTATCCCCCGAGGTCACCCAGGGGTCAGGCCCCACCCCCTCAATTTTACTTGTGACCTTATATCTCAAAAACTGTTCAGATCCCCACCCGTAAATCATATGTATTCTTGTTCCTCATGGTGAGACAGATTGTATGGTACTTCTTTGATTGTTCACATGAGTCACCAAGGGGTCAGGCCCCACTTCGTTTGCGAGACTTAGTAACAGTTCACTGTTACAATTATTACTTGTTTTTTTTTTTTTTGCTTGCTTAACAGATTAGTAGGCCTCTATAACAAGATTGGTCATAAAACAAGAACCAATTATAATACATAGTAATAAGTATTTAAACTAAGCATGTCCACCCCAAATTTTTAATGACAGACAAATTCTAACCATTTGGGGGACATGTGTCAATATTAAACCATGAGATAAACTTAAATTTGCAATTTAGTTTTTATCAATATTCCATCTTTCACTAAATATTGCTATAAACTAGCAGTCACATACATGCAAGGAAGAAAAATACTGTCTTGATTACAATGGTTTAACGCATGAGGGGAAAAACATTTTAAGATCCCATTGGCTGTGTGGTTAGAGTGTCTTCCCAGGAATCAGGTGGTCGTAGGTTCGATCCCCAGCCATGACAGATCAAAGTCGTGAAAAATGGTAATGGTATAGCTCCCTTTGCTTGACACTCAGCGTATAAGGGTAGTTTCAGAAATGGTTATCCCAGTGTCAGGATAATGTGACTGAGTGTGATATCATACCACAGGTCTACTTCAGGATACTGCACTGCTATACATGACAGTATTATATGTATCTGTCTCAAGTAGATATAGTCTCCAAATGACTGAAATACTGTTGGTAGGACGTTAAATCCAATAAACAAACATATCAAAACACAATTTTTTTTACCATAATTTTTCATTACTCTTAAAATCAGCTTAATTGCTTGCTTTGTTTGCTCGTTTTTTGTAATGATATCAATACACCTGATAAATTTCAGATGGAAGCATCAGTTTGAAGAGTTACGAGTCTACAGCGGGCGGCCTGATAGAGTCCTTAGTGGACAGGTTCCCCACAACGGAGGTGGATGACATCATGTGTGAGTTGTGGGACAAGGATCGACCACACTTCACTCTTTGAATGGCAAACTTCCTGAATCAGCGCACAGGAATTCCTATCAAAATTCAGTTTGTGTTATATGGAGTTCCAGTGCACATAAACTTGTCTTGTGCAATGCATATAGATGATAATCAAGGACATTTATGTACAAAAGATTTAGATTTCTTACATTGAAGAACATGGATTGTTTATCACTCACAGGGACTTTTGAATTGGAACTAATTTCACTTTTCTATATAAACATATAGTTTATACATGCAAAACTTACATGTAAACAGATATGATAACTATATTGTTATGTTGTAATGTGCAAGGGCTATGCTTAAGTTTACAGAATTTATGAATCTTAAGCCATGATTGGCAGCCCCTTTTACAAACATTCCAAAATAAGTGAAATTTATTTTAACTTTAAGATTAAATTTTGAATTTATATAAATATTCAGAATGATCAATCAAGTTTAAATGTCAGAAGATTTTCTCAGCCAAGATACTGGCAGTCTTGAAGAATCTGACACTATTCCTTAAAACTTTAAATTTTGTGGGATCTTTTGATGCCTTTCTATGAAATTTTGTATGCTAATACTATCACTTTAACCAATTTAATGTAATATTTAATTCAAACTATAATGTGAAATCCATATTCATTTCACTATTATTTAACTTTGATAATGCTTGCTTTTAAATCATTATAACATTTAGTAATTTTTATATAGAATTTGAATGTATATAGAAGTTGAATTTATAGTATATTCAAATGGCACAAATAGTTCTCCATCAAATGTAGAAAATCACTGATTTTGAATGTCATACCTGAATGTTTTTTTTCTTTTCTACTTGCATTTTTGCATCTGACAAAGATTAACTCTGGAATAACCAAGGTCTTAACCGGGTCACCGAGATGTTTATTCTTATAATAAAGATCTGGTATTTGGTACCATATCGTCTTCTCTCTATTTCATGTCCCTTAAAGCCACGTGTAGTGGTTTATTCAAGAAATGCTTGACTTTTCGACTGTTTTTAAATCATTAACTTTCATTGATCATGTAATTTTGTGGGTACCTTTATTTGTGGGTTCTAATCTATATAGACTGTGTTCATATGGAGTAATATTCATAGACAAAAGTATCTATGAAATAAATGAAACTAGATGTGGGTGTTCCTCGGAACACTTGTGTCGCCTGCATTTAAGCATGTTTGATGAAAGAATTGACTAGAAAATCGATCTTTTGACAAATTATTGATAAAGCATAATCTATTTTGTGAGGTACAAAATAACACCAAATCACACACACACACACACACACACACATATATATATATATTTTTTTTTTTTTGGGGGGGGGGGGGAATAAAATATTCAAACAGTGCAATATGTAATAATTTTCCCGAGCACTTTCGACTATACAGTCTTCATCAGAGGAGTGTCAGAATGACTATGAATTCAAAACATTAACTGTAAGAAAAATTATGACGTCATTAAGCACTTATGACGTTAATTATATATATGTTGCAAGTTTGTAGTCATCATTATCATTATTGAGTTATCATTCTTGTGTACTGCACTCAGACCAATGAGATCTATCTACTATAAATGTTTAAGGCAACACTTCAAATACTTTACAAGTTATGCACCACACAAGAATTAAATCCAAAAATATAAACAAAGGGAAATAACTCCAATGAAAGTCATGGTTATCAATCTTGTGCACTGCACTCCACCTCAATGTGATCTATCCATGTTTTAAGTTTCAAGGTGATACCTCAAATACTTTTCGAGTTATGCTCCGGACAAGAAAGTGTGACGCCGACGACGCTGACGACACCGACGACGACGACGACGACGCCGACGACGACGACGACGACGACGGACAAAGTGATCCCTATGTGTCTGCCATGCTATGCAGGCGACACAAAAATTAATGTCCCACAAAAATATACCCCAGCTTCAGAAAGATGGGGCTTAATAGAAATTTTGCATATATGGATTCTCTAGCTTTTAGAATTTTTCTCATATTATTGAGTGAAGGCGATGCATAGAGGATATTTATTCCATTCAGTAAGAGCTCTAGTTAAATTATGTCAAATTATGTTAAATTTAGTTTAATATCAATGATAAGCTTTGACACAGTTTAAAGAAGGGAAAAACGGGTATTGTTGTAACAGGTAAGTGAATTTACCAATAAATGTTATCTTTGACAGAGAAAAAGCTTTAAAACTTAGGTGGTTAGACCAAATGAAGTAGAAGAAACCCATTTTTAGCTCGACTATTCGAAGAATACGAGAGATATTGTAGTTGCCCTGGCGTTGGCGTTGCAGCTTTTGGTTAAAGTTTTGCATGCAAGTTACTATCAACCTTATATCTCAATAACCATTTATGGTATAAACTTGAAAGTTTATAAATATGTTCAGGGGCATCAGACAACCAAGGTAGATAACTCTTGACTGAATTTAATATGAATTATGGCCCCTTTTTAACTTAGAAATGTTGGTTAAAGTTTTGCATGCAATAGAAAATTTGGTTAAAGTTTTGCGTGCAAGCTACTATCCAGTTTGTATCTCAATAACCATTCATGGTATTGACTTGAAAGTTTATGAATATTTTTAGGGGCATCAGACAACCAAGGTAGATAATTCTTGATGGAATATATTACATATTATGGCCCCTTTTTAACTTAGAAATTTTGGTTAAAGTTGCATGCAAGGAACTTTCATGCTATCTCAGTATCCAGGCATGGGATTGATTTGAAACATCTTTTATACGTTTAGGGGTATCATGCTATCAAGGTAGATAATTTTTGATGGAATATATTACAATTTATGGCCCCCTTTTTAACTTAAAAATTTTGGTTAAAGTTTTGCATGCAAGGTACTTTCATGCTTATATCTCAGAGTCCAGGCATGGGATTGATTTGAAACATCTTTAATATGTTTAGGGGTATCATACTATCAAGGAAGATAACACATATTGAAAATTATGGCCCCTCTTTTAACTTAGAATTTTGATTAAAATTTTTTATTCAAACTACTATCCAGCTTATATCTCAGAAATTGCTTGTGGAATTGAATAAAAAGTTAAGGAGTGTCTTCAGGGGCATCAGAAAACCAAGGAGGATAACTTTTGGACTGAATTTTATGCAAATTATGACCCTTTTCTAACTTGGATTTTTGGTTAAAGTTTTGCATGCACAGTGTTATTGTGCTTATGTCTCAGTAACTAGGCATGGGATTGATTTTAGACTTCATAGAAATATTAAGGAGTATCAGACTATTAAGGTATATCATTTTTGACTATTATTATGTACAGGGTATGTGAAGGGCAAGAATTAAAATAGATTTCAATTGATTTACCAACAAGCATTTTGAAAAGTCAAGTGTGTTGTCCTCTGACAGCTCTTGTTAAAATACAAAGCTGCGTTTGGTTATCATCCCAGATGAGAGAAAAATAAAACGGCATGAAAAATAGCAATAGGTAAATGAAAATGCATCAGAATATGATATGCCAGTGATATGCACTGTAGACTTAGTACTACTAGGTCTTGTTTAAGTTTCACAGAAATCCAAGCAAAGGTAACAGTATAGCTTGGACAAATTTTGTCTACAGACGGACAAGACTCCAATATAGCACCCATATACTTCGTATCATGGGGTATATCAGAGATGGTCAAGTATTACCCCTTTAGCTCCTGAAAATTCATGTCAAAATTTTAACAATGAATATTAATTAATTGTATTTTAAATGGGTATATAAAACAAGACTTTTTTAGCCATGCATGCTGTGTAGAATCTGAGCAACAATATTGTATGAGCATAGTGGAGGCCTGATCAGATAGCTCCTTCCAGGAGTTGTCTGATCTGTTTTCCAATGCATCACAATGTGTCTATATAAAGTAAAGGTTTTAAGATAATAGTTTGGGATAATGATAGAAAAAACAGCAAAATTTAATTTATTTTTTTATTTCTTTATCATTATTATAAGGGCTGTCATTGATTCTCATTATTGAGTATGGACAATATCGATGAATCCAAAGACAGATATATTACTGCAGTATGTGCAATATGAATAAAAACATGCTGACAAATCATAAATGATTTAAGGTTTCTACTGCTTTGCAAAGAGGTGTTCGAATTTTTTGACTGAGCTTCATTTTAATTTGAGTATTATGCTTTTCTCACTTACTGGACAAACTTTGGTAAAATAAAATGTAACTTAAAATAGCACTGCTGAAAGATCTCACTTTGTACAACCTTACAATACATGTACAATATATGTACAAAACATGTACAATATTTTAAAAGGAGAAACATTTTTCTCAATTCTAAGATCTTCTGTCAAGAAAAGAAACCTTTCGGTTTGGCACTCCCAGTCTCCAAAACAAACAAGGGATAAATTCTATTTATCTCTTCTGCATCTTCAGTCCAGAAAAAGACAGAATAAATGACCGACTTTACTGGATTTAAGATAAAGGAATATCTCATAACCGGAAGGCAATAACAAAATTATCATTTAACAATATTGTGACTCACAAATAAATAATCACAGCACAACAAGAAGTGATAGACATAACAAACAAGGGCCATAAAAACTCTTATTATTCACTTTTGCATAAAGCAGCTCTATTCATAAGTAGTTGAATAATCTTGCCAAGGGTATAAACTGGAGGGATTCAACCAATGGACATTTACAACAAATTTTCAATCCTAGCCTGTACTTACGAACAAGGAGATTGTCAATGTTTTGCCTAAAATTAGAAAATTATGAAGAGAATCGGCTTTATTGGATACCATTTTTCTTTTATGAATCCAAACTAGTTGATTTAGTAAAATGTTACCCAAGACAAATCTGTGTCATATTATTCAAATCTGGCCTGTAGTTGTCAGCAGCATTTTTAAATATTTCACTATATACATACATAAGCTAAAAAGTGGAATTAAAGCTATAATCTAAAAAAAAAATTACAATGAGATGATTAAAAATGAACAAATTCAAGAAATAAATATATTAATTTTGAAGAAAATGCCTTTTGGTAATATTTGTGGAGATTTTCCTTACATTAAAAAAGTATATCTAGGAAAAGAATACTCAGAAATATATCTGAGGGAAATGTTTTCATTGTAACTTAAAGGTTTTGTTTGTTTTGGGCTTAATGTCCAACCGACAGTATATCTGTCATTTGAGGACTTTGGTCTACACGAGACAGATACAGGGCTACCACATTGCAATGTCACGCTATAGAAAAATGGCATCATACCACAGTCAGTCACATTATCCTGACACTAGGCCAACCAGTCCTGGAGCTACCCTCATGACCTTAAGGTAATTACATATGTTTGATTTAAATAACTTATTTTTGTATATAACAAACTAAATTTTTAACTCCTAAAAAAGGTTTTGTAAAGATATGATTGAATATTACTGAAGACAAATGCATACAATATGCTATATCCCAAGCGATGCTGCAGTCTATTACATAGTTTATATCTAAGGTATGCAACTCTAAAACTTGTAAATCAAACAAATATGTTCTGTAGATGTCTTACTACAATAAACCAAATGGAAGGTTTTAATTTGTAAATGGATGTCATAACATTCACCAGAGTCTGGCATATAACAATAACAAATACACGGCAGTGAAGGGATTTAGGCACACACACAAAAAAGAGCTACCTGAACACATCATCAAATTATGTATCTACACTAAAGAATGTATGAATATTAATGATGTGTGTATATAATGGTGAGACCTAATCAAGCCAACATGAATTTCAAGTGAACTTTTTAAAGTCAAAAAGTGTATAATCATCAAAAATATAAATGAAGCGCTACATGTACACAGTTATATCCCAATATATATATATTTTTTTTTTAAAAAGAAAACAAAAGGAGATTATAAATTCCTTAATAAAATAATTACAAAATAATAGAAAAAATAATCCTGTAGTTTTAACCAGAAAATCGATAGTTGCTGTTGCCATTTTTTGTGACAAAAATACACGATATGACTTCAACATACCATGGGAGACAGAGAAAATAATTTATAACAGCAAAATATTTTCAATAAAAATAAAATATATAAAAGATCAGGCACATATACTGTCTTCAACATTTACACTCAAATACATTTAACACTAGCACATATTTCTCTATATTGTATTTTTTTTTTAACTTATTTATTTTACGTCGATTGGGGAATAAGTTCTTACAACCGATACATATCCCTTGACAATTCCTGGGTTGAATCAGTACTTTGCACCTGGGATGGTCATGAAAAATCCTTGCCGCCTTCTGGGCTCGAACCGTAACCTTTGGATCCATGGTCAGATAAAAAACCACTGGACCATGATGCCCTTTGAATATGTTGTATGAAATGCAAATCTATTACTCCAGTTAACACTATTTGTGAATGGCACTATACTGGACTTCTCTGTAATTATATCACAATTAATAACACAACGAGCTGGATTCCTGCATTGTAACATGAAGTACTGGAATTCATTTTATAATGGATGTGCATGGCATATTCTCTGTCTGGTATTTTTTACATACATGCACATTAACATACATTTACATAAATGAGGCAAAAAAAAATAGTTTTGTTTCTGGTTGCCCGACCAACCCTCCTTTCAAACGACCGACCCTAAAGTTTTTTTTTACCTTTCTGCCTTTTAAAAAAAAACACCTTCTGGCCCTCTTTTTTATTTGCTGGAGACCAGAAACAGAATTTTTTTTTTTTTTTTTGACCTGAACACAGAACTATTGGTTCAGTATTCTAGAATATATCAAGGCTCAATCTTAAACACTGCTTTTAGATATAACAGGGATTTCAGTTTGATATTTTTGTTTGGCATTGAACAAATACTATATAATACTATATAAATACAAATATTTGCTTAGTCACTCATGAGCATACAGTTTCGAAGTTCCCGAGATGAAATAAAATATTGTATCTCCCATAAAAAACGAACAAATTTTCCTTTAATGTTATGTCTGAAAGAGAGAAACTGAAATTTTCATTGTAAAATTATTAATTATATCTTTCATTTCTATTGCAGTAATCCACTCAAAAGCATAAATATGGGATAGTATTCCAGATACACATTGGTTATGGCTGAGGTAGCACATTTACAAAAAAGCCCTATACTGTCTACAGCACCCCCATCCCTTGTTGTATCATTTATCATCAGTCTCTTGAATAATATCGAGAAAAATATGTTAATATGGCTTCTCATGTTATCGCACAGGAAGTGCAATATTCATTTCCTGACACACTTCCTGGACACACTTCAGTAAGTGACGCATGTCCTGTGGATAGAGGGAGCCAATATTACCAATACGGAAACAGTCAGCATTCAGCACCTTTCCTGGGTAGATGACTTGATCTGAAAGTAACATTAAATACGGGTTTGTAGTTTAATAAATTACCACTCTGATATGACAATTTATACCATTTCCGACCATTGTAAAACATGATCAGACTGAAAATATTTTTCATTCAGTGTTCCAGCTTCATCAAAGAGTCACTGATCAGGCACTGTGTTTTCGAAAATAAAAATGATACTTAAGTTTGATTTTCATACTTATACTCAAACTATGCCCATTACTTTCAATAGAGATTTGAGTATGATACTCAAATTTGAGCCTGAGATCATACTTAAGCATTTAAGCAAATAGGGGGCCATCAGTGGACAGTATAAACCTGATAACTAACAAGCTGACCCCAAGTTCTCCCAGATAATGAAATCATACTTAAACTCAGACTTAAGTTTGATTATCATGCTCAACTAAGTTTGACAGATGAGTGGTGGTTACAACGACTTTGAAGCACATTCACAGCCAAGTCAAATTTTGTACTAGATTAGGATTAAGACAGTGTGTGAGAAAACTCTGTCATAGGTACTCAAAATTAAGCTTGAACATAATTTTTGAGTGATATTTTCCACATCAACAAGAGGCCCATGATGGCCCTAAATCGCTCACCTGAGATAAATAGGTTGACCCAAGGAACATCTGTACCAATTTATTTTAAAATCTGGCCAGCAGTTTTGAAGAAGATGATTTTTAAAGTTTTCATATTTTTTTTTCTTTTTGTTGCCATGGCAACCAGAGTTCTACATGGATCAAGTTTATTTTAGCAGCTTTTGTGAAGGTTGACCCAAGGATCATCCCTGCCAAGTTTAATCTAAATCTGTCCAGTGGTTTCAGAGGAGATGTTGTTTAAAGGTTTCTCTATGTACATATAAGGCAAATAAGCCCCGCCCCTGGCGGCCATATTTTTTTACGGATCAGAATAATTTTAGCAACTTTGGTAGAGGTTGGCCCAAGGAATATCTGTACCAATTTATTTTAAAATCTGGCCAGTAGTTTTGAAGAAGATGACTTTTAAAGTTTTCTTTTTTTCTTGTTTTTTTGTTGCCATGGCAACCAGAGTTCTACATGGATCAAGTTTATTTTAGCAACTTTTGTGAAGGTTGACCCAAGGATCATCCCTGCCAATTTGAATCAAATTCTGTCCAGTGGTTTCAGAGGAGATGTTGTTTAAAGGTTTCTCTATATACATATAAGGCAAATAAGCCCCGCCCCTGGCGGCCATGTTTTTTTACAGATCGGAATAATTTTAGCAACTTTGGTAGAGGTTGACCCAAGGAACATCTGTACCAATTTATTTTAAAATCTGGCCAGTAGTTTTGAAGAAGATGATTTTTAAAGTTTTCATTTTTTTTCCCTTTTTGTTGCCATGGCAACCAGAGTTCTACATGGATCAAGTTTATTTTAGCAACTTTTGTGAAGGTTGACCCAAGGATCATCCCTGCCAATTTTAATCAAATTCTGTCCAGTGGTTTCAGAGAAGATGTTGTTTAAAGGTTTCTCTATATACATATAAGACAAATAAGCCCCGCCCCTGGCGGCCATGTTTTTTTACGGATCGGAATAATTTTAGCAACTTTGGTAGAGGTTGGCCCAAGGAACATCTGTACCAATTTATTTTAAAATCTGGCCAGTAGTTTTGAAGAAGATGATTTTTAAAGTTTTCATTTTTTTCCCCTTTTTGTTGCCATGGCAACCAGAGTTCTACATGGATCAAGTTTATTTTAGCAACTTTTGTGAAGGTTGACCCAAGGATCATCCCTGCCAAGTTTAATCAAATTCTGTCCAGTGGTTTCAGAGGAGATGTTGTTTAAAGGTTTCTCTATATACATATAAGGCAAATAAGCCCCGCCCCTGGCGGCCATGTTTTTTTACGGATCCAAATAATTTGAACAATCTTGGTAGACACTTACCAAAGGAACATCTGTGCCAAAACATTTTGAAATTCAGTTGGTTGTTTTGGAGAAGAAGACATTTTAAGTTTTTTCTTTCCGTTGCCATGGCAACCAGAATTCCAAATGGAATTCAATTCTTTGAACAACTTTGAAAGGGGACCACCCAAGGAACATCCCTGTAAAGTTTTATCAAAATTGACCAAGCGGTTAAGGAGGAGATGTCGTTTGAAGCAAAATGTTGACGGACGACGGACGGACGACGGACGGACGGACGACGGACGGACGGACGACGGACGAAGACCGGTCACAATAGCTCACCTTGAGCCTCTGGCTCAGGTGAGCTAAAAACACAACTCAAATATCATATTTAGGCTAAAACTCAAAGTTTAGCAGATATTTGAGAATATGTATAAACCATTGATCATACTTCAGTATATTTCAAGAACATGATCCTAATCTGATTTTATACGGGTCACGTAAGTCATTTATTCATCATCTCTTGAGTTATAAGTGGAACATTCATTTATATAAAAACCTAAGAGATCAGCCTTTTTTTAGCATTTTTTCAAAAATTGTATTTATATCTTATTGCCACAAATGGTCTTTTTAAACTTATAGTACTTTAAAGTGAATCAAAATGGATTTAGGTGACCTATCCAGCTTAATTTTTCATTCAAACTTCTGAATCTGCAGTTACCAAAATTCAACTAAGCATATACTCAACATAACAAAGTTCTGCGCACGGGTAACCATCAAGTACAGACTGAAGCTAAAAGAAGTATCAGATCATAAATTTTCAAAATGAGACAAGCTCTTGCATAATTATTTTCACAGGTGTTGCACTGCACTTACTTCTTTCATTCAATTTCATGTAGAACTCCTGAAAGTTGAAATTTTTGTCCTCTGGAAAACAGAATGATGTGATGATGTAACCTTTATGATACGGCTCCAGGAACTCCTTGAAACCCAATGACTTCATTCCTTCCTTCAGGATTGCACAATTCTCTTGGTATCTGAAATAAATTCCCTTTACGATATGTACAAAGGACAGTAATGTAAGAGTATACAGGACAACTTCCATATTGGAGTTTCAATAGTTCCCTCTAATATTCGCAGTGTGTTCATAAGATTCTTGCAACCTTCTCTTACAAACTGACACTGTGCATTTTTCTACTGACATTAGGCTTTAAATAATTCGGAAAATAATGTTGAAATACATATAAACATGTGTAAACAAAAACACATTAGCAAAGTTTATCATCAAAGTTAATTAACAATATCATAATTGATTCGTCATTGTAATTGCTTCAAAAACGAAAAGTAACGGTTTGCAGATGTGTCAGATAAAACACGGTAATTATAGTGCAATTATTACTGACGGGACCTAAATGGTATGTCGGATTACTGATAATACAGGTGTTGTTATGGTCAGGTTATTAAAACAGACTTTAAAAAGGAAAAATGATGGGCCAAAGATAATACAGGATGTCATTATGAACAGGTGTTGTTATGGACAGTTTGCACTGTATAAGCAAAATTAACATGTTATGACTTGTAAATGCAATTTCTAAACAAAACAGTTTCAGGTACATTACTTTTAATTCAAATACAGTGTAACACTGCTACATGTATTAACATTCGACTGAACTATCTCCAACTGCCCCCAAACAAAATAGCTTACCACCTGGGGCATTTAATTATTATCACTTCCAC
>CM037785.1:42338252-42388252 GCA_021229015.1 Solen grandis
GTGGTAATGTTTTTGTTTTTCCAATATTGGCCATGCTTCACACCACTTTAATATCCAGGTGTCATTCTGACAGCTCTTGTTTTGTTAGAGTATGCAATTATTTATCTACCAAGTTTATATTGGAAATGTTTTATTTGGTTTACAGTGTTGGATCATCTCATGTCTTTCATAATAAAAGTGATTTCTCAATTTACCTTAATATCGATGACAAGGGTCCTGTGATAAAGTGGTTGTGATTATGTTGAAGGTTTAAACCCTGTTAGGGTCAGAATCTGCCATTATCTTACTGGTCCAGCTCAGGAACTTTTGAGAAGTATAAGAGTATGAGTTGTAAGAATTTATTTTTTAAACATCAGAATAAAAAATAAGATTTAAAAAAAAATGTTACCGAATGACAATAGACAGATACAGAGTTGACTGTTTAACCCTTACAATGCTGTGAGTACTTGTGACTGCCTTTGTGTGACCAGTGCAGACCAAGATCAATCTGCACATGCAGTCAGATTATGGTCTGCACTGTTTGTTATTCAATCAATAGATTATCAGTAAGCACCCCTTACTAACAACGAATGGTACAGTTCAAAAGTCCAATTATGAAATTAAGCATGGTATTAGGGTTAAAGTGAGTTAATGAGGCTGTGTACCTCTGTCTGTATGGAACATGTCAGCCTGTGGGGACATCACTGTCACATGGGCCCACTAATGGTGTCCTCTCATTGACTTGATTGATTGCAAGTGATGATTTCATTACTTAATTACAATATAAACTGTCTTTGTTTCAACACAATGTATATAGTACATAGCTTATGTAAATAATGTAGCTATCAGGTAATTTATTTTATGTTTTTTTCTATTAAAGACGTGAAATTGTCATTATAAAAAAAATAAACATGACTCATTCATTGAAAATCCAAACATTGAAATGTAGAAATTAATTTTTTTTTTTTTTGAAATAAATTTGTATATGATAATGACTGTGATGATGATAATGATGATGATGATGATGATGATGATGATGATGATGATGATGATGATGATGATGATAGCAATAATGATGATGGCAATGAGGAGGAAGTTGATAATAACTTAAAAACTAGGCATTCTATGCTAGTAATGAGAAACCCAATATAAGACTAATTATAAACTAACCCACGATCAACAGAGGTTTCTGTGTCTGACCACCATCTCCGTAATGACCCTTTACACTATTTGATACCTTGACAACCACAGTATAATGAATAGGTGACAGTTCCTGTCGGAAGGGATTACAGATTCCCCGCTTGGTTTCGGAAGTTGGCTCATGTTAGAAAGCCGTATCATTTGCCCATCTTAATATGTCATGGACAAAGCCCTGGTTAACCATGTGTGAACAGTACAGAGGAAGTATATCGTAAAATGAGTAATTGTCAATTAATGCGATCTCACCTACACTATTTTTTGTAAGTGGATTGGTGTCAGTTAGGTATACCTGTTAGATGTTAAAGTTGAAAGATTACAGTGTGCAGTGTATTGTTTTAGGAAGGAGCGGAGTATTATTTTACAATGAAAATTGATGAGGATTTAGAGAAAGTAAGTTTTCATAGGTAGATGATAGTTTTGAAATCAGGTTGTTTAATTGATATTTAATGTCATTGCTTTAGAAGTCACATAATTTTCGAAATTGACATTATTTTTATTAAAAAAAATATACTCAAAATATTCTCATTATGCCCCAAGAATTTTTTCTTATTAATCCATAATTACATGTATTGCCTTTTCACTATAAGGACTCTTGTCATTAATTTGTTCTTGAAGTGGTTATAAAGTAATTTATAAATGGTTTCTTCACATCTATAAAATATTTAATGTTTAGAGTTTTTAAAGTTGTTTTGAGTTTACACATGAAATGAAATAAATAAATAAAATGTTTGTACCTCATCAGTTGGCAGATTTTTCTTGTGGAGATTCCTCTTTTCTAAATCACCTTGAGCACTGCATGGTACTATTTCTTCTCCTTCAATTTCTATAATATTATGCACTTAAAACTTATTGCTGTGCATAGGCAAATGTGGATCTGGAGGTATCTAAAGAATCATTGGATGCCAGGCATGCAATAATCAGGCATCAACAGTTTGGGTATTGTAACATTCGTGTCTTGACCAATCTTGATCAAACTTGGAGATAATATTTATTGCCATAATGTAAGTTAGATTTTGACTGATATCAAACAATAGATCAGGAGCTGACATTTGAACTGTCATCTCCAATAGAAACAAAAACAGCAGCAACTTTTTGTCAAGCAATCTTAATTTGTATTAAAATGATTTGGTCATAAATTTATACCAAAGCTGATATTGGCTGACCAATAATAGATTTAGTTTTATTCAGTTTTGACTCTCTAGTCAATTTTTTTTAATGATGACAATTTTTTTTAATGATAACTACTAAGTAATATGCAATTATGGCCCTTGTATTATAACTGTTTTTTAAACATTGTTTACTCGCAATTATTTGGGTCTCTTAAAAGGAATGTATATCATAAAGAGCATTGGTTCTCAAATAATCGGAATTAAGGGCCCTGTATCTATTACTGAGCACAAATTACTGGTATTACTGAGCCCCCTTTTTGTTTAGCGCTCAGCTCAAAAGGGTAGTCCCAGGACTGGATGGCCCGGTGTCAGGAAAATGTGACTCCGTCAATTGGATGATAAACTTAACAAACAAACACAATGTGTTGGACATGCATGGTGTAAATGGTGTGTAAATACAGCTCTAAGTGTTTAACATTATAATTATATGTGTAATTGAAATTTAATTGAAAATTAATGTAAGATTAGCATGCCAATGCAAAGGGCATATTATGATGAAAACCACAGGTAGTTAGTTAGGGTTGTTTTTCAGTTTCATAAAATATTGAAACCAGTAATCCAATTATGGTGTGACTGTTGCTGTACTTTGAAAGCACATTCATACATATATCCTGCTCCTTTCATCATGACATTAAGACACTACCCCCCCCACACACACACACACACACAGAGAGAGCTATGCGAACAACATAAAACCAGATCAGCCTGCGAGTAACTCACAGGCTGATCAGGTTTTATGTTGTTCGCTGCTCCTCAGTGATCTGGAAATGAGGATTTTTTTAATTAAATTTGGTAAGGTTTAACTGTGGTTTTCTGCAGATCAGGCTTTATGTGGTACCTATTGAGTGTGTCAAAATGAGTCTATATGAGGGAAAGGTTTAAATATTAGTCAGCCTCTATCATCACCAACCATGACTGTCTAGGTTGTTGTTTGACAGATCATGCCCTGGGGGTGGCCCTGGTCAGTCAGTGCAAGTCAGTAACCTGTGACCAGTGTTAGGTTAATATAATGACTAGAGTTCATTCATTGCCACATATTTCATATACCTACATCAGTTGATTGGATAGTCATGTGTTCTTACTTCCTTCTTAATCATTACATGGCTCTATAATAGTTGGCCTTTGTTAAAAATGTGAACTTGTTGAGTGACCCTTTAAAAATGAATAACTTCAATAACTTCAGAGTTATCAATTGAATTACCCATGTCTAGAAAATCAGTATGCAAATTACTTGATGTAAAGATTTATTATGGTTTTCAAGCTCAAACTTTAACTATGACGATTTGTTTCCCAGAGAATCTGAAAATATCTTAGTTTGTGCCAATTAATTTCATCATAAGTAAGTTTTAAGCTCACCTAACCTCGATGTGCTGTTAGGATCACCTAGCGTAAACTTTAACTATGACTGGCAAGATGATCTTGTGTAACCTTCACAAAAGTTGCTAAAATAAACTCAATCCATGTAGAACTCTGGCTGACATGGCAATGGACAGAAAAAAATATGAAAACTTTAAAAATCATCTTCTTCAAAACTACTGGCCAGATTTCAAAAAAAAATTTGTCACAGATGTTCCTTGGGTAACCATCTACCAAGGACAGTGATTTTCTAAGTGCCTTAATGACTTGGCAGAGGGGTTAAGCTGAGTGTCTAAGTGACTATGCTGTGGTGCCTATTGACTTGGCCAAGGGCCTTAGTGACTTGGCAGGGCCTAGTGACTGCTGGGATATATGCTGAAGGCTAAGTGACTTGGCCAATGGCCTTAATGATCATCAGTGACTAATGGCTGAGGGGTTATTGACTTAATTGGATGAGGGGCCGCCTAAAAGACTTGGCTTGGGAAATTATAATAGAGTCACACAGTCCTTGTATAAAGTTTAATTAACATGACAAGGGATGTTCTTGATTAAAACACTGTAGTGCATTATCATTCTTAAGAGATCTCTGTTGTT
The DNA here is from genome assembly GCA_021229015.1 of Solen grandis. Classification (NCBI taxonomy): domain Eukaryota; kingdom Metazoa; phylum Mollusca; class Bivalvia; order Adapedonta; family Solenidae; genus Solen; species Solen grandis. The sequence continues at coordinate 42,342,551 of CM037785.1, forward strand.
TATTTCCTTGCAGAGTTATTCTTGTAGATGGTGGGTGAAATGTGTTGTGTTGCAATTAATGTTCTTCTCACGACTGTAGTTCCATGCACATCTGTTCCTGACTGAACTCTAGTACTGTCTGACATAGTGCCAGGTGCTGAGACGGGCATTCAATGATAGAGATCCAGTGTGACATATTTATTACCCCACCCACCACCATGATTTTGCTGATTGGGAAACCATGGTTACAAGAATTCACTCACCCTAGACTTCTACATTGCATGGATTTTTAGCAGGGAACAAAAACAAAACCTTATCAAATTGGATCAGAGGCATTTGGGTGTATATTTTAAAGCCCTTAAGAGATAAGATCTGAAAGTAGCTGTGGTGCCTGTATGAATTACCCTATCAAACAAAATGGAAGGCCCATCATGCTTTGACCGAATAGTCCATTATAAACTACAGGTACAGATGGTTGGATAATATCAAAGTATGCTGTTGGCAGACCTTGAAGTGTGTGAGAACACCCGACCCCAACAAATCTGTGTTTGTGGAATTGTTCCTCCTGATAGGAGATAAACTGAAAGTGATTCACCCCACAATCTCTCCTCATCTCCCCTGTCTGTGATATTCTAACCCATGTTCTGCCAATCTCTGAATTTTTCCCTTGTCAGCCACTCGATTCTGGTATTTTTAAGCCAGTTCTGTATAAAAATTATGCATTTAGCATGTGCTTGATTATGTCTCATATATTACTAGTTGGTAGGACTTGTTACCAGTCCAAGTTGTTTGAGAGAGGGCTGTCATAGCATTTCTACTTGTGGAGCTGACTGAGAGCTTGATACAGTGGCTATTGCTAGAGATGAGTCAAGTATCATAGCTGAGGAATCTGAGACTGTTCATAACAAACTCAGTGATTTTACTTTGGTGTATGCTAGTTTATGACTTAATGATAAATATTTTGGTTAACAAGACAAGACTTGGAAAGGTTTAAGTACCATTTAGAGGTAAGAAGTAAAACATTTATTGTGAGGTCAATTATTTGTTACTACAGCTGGCGTGAATTGCAAGGATTTGAAATACACTTTTATGTACTAATATGTTAAAACAGTAATAGTAAAAATGATGTAACAGTGTAAAGGTAGAGAGAATGTTTATATATTGAGAATTTAATGTTACATATGCATGGTATATGCTTTTTTTTAAATCTGTTTTCTGTCATATGTTAGTATAATTTGTGCATAATTAAAATGTTTGATTTGTCAGTATTATTACTTTTTGAATAACTTCTAACTCTCTATTTAATACTTCTAACAGTATATGTATATATACCACATTCTAATCAGGGATAGAATACATACTTGTATGCATGACTGCCTGCACTATATTGATCTGAAATCTAGATAACAAAATGTTTGTATAGGTTAGTGCAGGTAATGTATAACCATCAGTAAACCTTGTTAATCCTTTCCCTCATAGAGGACACCATGAAAAGACCTATGCGAACAACATAAAACCAGATCAGCCTGCGAGTAACTCGCAGGCTGATCAGGTTTTATGCTGTTCGCTGCTCCTCAGTGGTCTGGAAATGAGGAATTTGTAATTAAATTTAGTAAGGTTTAACTGTGATTTTCTGCAGATCAGGTTTTATGTGATACCTATTGAGTGCGTCAAAATGAGTCTATATGAGGGAAAGGGCTAATTACCTCCAAGTGGGCTTCACATCTTTATATCTAGAGCATTAGACAGGAATGCATAATGGTCCCTAGTTACACATCTCTCCCCTGGGGCTAAATGTCTCACCTGATTGTCTTGTATCTTATGTTTCAATCCTTTTGATGTAAATATGCCCACCTATATGGTAATAAAATTATCTGTAAGCCACATGCGTCCTGCAGGGGTTTACTTGAGGATTTGACTTTCACTTGTCCAGGGGGCAAGTTACTTTGAACATCTACTAGCCCCAAGTAAAAACAGGTTACCCGATCTTAAAGTTAGTTGGTGTTTGTTAATGTTTAAAACTAAATATGTGTAATATTAAGGTGAATTTTAGTTAATATGTATTAAACACAATTTGCAAGCATTTTACCCTTGATATACTATGGAAAATAAAAAAAAAAAAAAAAATTTCATTTACATAAATAAACATGCTCGCCGGGCTATCTTCTTTGAAAAATCACTTGCCCGCAGTGATTTTAACACGGCACGGGCAAGTGGGTGTCCACTTAAGAAAACCCCTGGTCCTCCAAGAATCTGTTGTAATTAGCTGGTTATCAGGTTTTACACCGTTTTTTTTATCAGTATTCTGTTGCGAAATAGAAGAATATAAGAATCCACCATGAGTATTCATGTAGGATAGGGATATCGCACTCGAGGGTCAGAAATTTCAGGCAGGGTCGAGGCTCTGCTAACTATATATAACTATTATATAATATTTTCAAACATATATCTATTCACATTAATTACAACAAGTTAGTTTTGCATCTTAAAATGTATAACTTACAGTCATTATTGATTATTTATGTGACATGGAAGAAAGCTGATCACGTGACATGGAAGATAGAGTTTTCTTCAATGAGGGAAATCCCTATCTTTGTATGCTGAACATGGGAGAAAATATAATATCTGATTAGACTTTTTTTTAATGCTGATTTGGCTTTATGCTGGTATGTCAAGGTGTCAGATTGTGTTTCCATCTGACAAAGGAAGGCCAGTGCACCAACCACCCATGATGAGGGATGTCTCCATTGTGTTGCTTTAACATGAGCCCCACTAATTGTCAGGCTGGAAACCATGGAGTTTGACTAGAAACTGTAGAGTCTGTGACTACTCCTGCCTCTGTCCATCATTACCTGTCCATTGTTCTGCCTGCAAGAGAATCATAATTGACCTGAAAAGAATCTTAATTAACCCCTGGCCAGTTTGATCAGATCTGCTTCTACTTGAAACAATACACCATGATGTTGTTGGGTGTCATTGTAATCGACCTGTAGACTCCCTTTTGTTTGGCTTGTGATAACGACAAACACATGTGTTCTGCATACAGTGCCTAATACTGTGATGCTTCTCAATATGATCCTAATGATCTTTGTTCACAGATGTTTATCATGATGAAGAGTCAAAAGCTTAGTAAAATTCGACACAGCAAGCTGTCACACAATATTTACATCTCCTGTAGACTGATTAAAGGTCAACCTGACACCCACAGATAAGATTTATAAAAGACTTGTTTGCATACAGTATTTCTTTGGGCAATTCCCATTCTTCTGAATTTGTCTTTCTTTCTGAAAATCTTGATGATTTGTGTTTATAAAGGGTATGAACCTTCATTGAAATGGTCAGATTAAGAAATTAAAGAAAAAAGCGCAGGCAGTCAAACATTGAAGGAATTATATTTTCTCAAATTCATCTAAAGAAAATCCAATTTTTAGCAATAGTAGCCATGAGTTATGGGATGGGATTGTACAGCTGACAATTAAATTGAGGTCAAATCCATTTGAGATGTTTTGAATAAATTGGAGCTGTTAACATTATATATACACCTAAATCCTAGTTTGCTGAATAAGGGGAAGGGAGAGAGTGAGTTAAGATTTACAGGTAAATTAACTATGTCCCTTGTCAGATGGGCAGAATGGGATGGGAAATTAGGGGCATGAACTCTTAATGGATGCTACAGCAAGTTGGGGAAATGGGCAGTTTCACTTTTGGAATGATTGAAATGATGGGGAAAGCAGGAGTTCTTGAACAGCTGCAGTTGAAGGAAATATCTCCATGGTCACTTGTGTCCAGAGAGAGAGAGGAGGGGGCATGTAATATTGCTTAGTGAGATAAAGTTGTTAGTTGAGCACTGGGACTGTGGAGTGTGAGAGGTTGATTGCAGAAAGCAAAGGATATCTGTAAAATGGAATCAAGCATTGTTGGGTGATGTGTAGGAAATATAACTGCAATGTATCAGGTGTTTGAGTGGAGAAAAATGGTAAGAAGTTCCATATGAACATGTAAATGCTGGGCTAGTTAGGCAGAATGTCATGGCATTTATCTTATATGATGAAGCTACTATGTATCTGCATCAGACTCAGTGTGCAGTTTCTGTAGATATGGTCAGTACTATCATGTTCTTGGTGTCCTTGCACTGGCAGTGGCATTTGATGTTTTTTCCTTTTGGTATGAAAATAATGTATATTTTTCTATTTCCAGATTGCACGATGGAGTAAGCTATGGAAATTGATTCAGGATGGAGAATGTGATACATGTGCAGATTTTGTGATAGACAGTGACCTTGACCTAGATCCAAATTCAACCTTTGACCTCAAGGTGAAAAAATTCCTCATGGATAGGTCAATACTGAAAGTGCATCTCCCAAATGGAGGCTTTAACATGGTCAAATATGGAGATGCCACTGATGTAAAGGTAAGTCACAATACCACATACCTAGTAGTAGTCTGGTATGATGCTTTGAAATGTTTTGAATAATAGTTGGGTTGAAATTACAGTAGAACTATGATGTGTCGATCTTCTAGGGACCATGACAAAAAGATTGACTTATCGGGAAGTTGAATCATACAGAGTGTATGTACAAGTGCATGAGTTTCAGAAGTTTCTTTACATGTATGAAACTTGGTATTATTTCAGTTATTTTGTGGTAAGTGGAATAATAACACAATTCATTATGCTTAAATCTATATTTTATTAATTTCTACATGTCGAAAAATCCAACTTATCAACAACGAAAAAACATCACATACCTTTTTATCAATAGTATTTCTTCTTCCAGTTTCCATAGCAACACATAGCAACAACCATAAATCATATACAAATGTGAAAAAAAATATCATGCCGGTTTTTTTGTAAAAATTATTAAGTCACACACAGTCACACACACAGTCACACACAGTCACACACAGTCACTAGATACAAACAAGATACAAAATGTCACAGTATGTTAGAAGCAACCAAAGGCTGTACTGATGTCGCTGACCAGATTCATAACATGGTCGGTTTCTTGTCTGACGTCCTGCTGATGTAGGAAGTCCCTATGATGTCTCGATGTAGATCACTGCCAACCTTTCAGTCAAGTTAGAGCATTCCATTACACTAGTGCATTATGGTAATTGCCCAATTTCCTGTTTACATATGGCAGATTAAAGATGCTGTAAGGTGTGAAACATTCATTCCATTGCCACTAGATAATGTGTGAAAACATCGCAAGGCCATTGCACGCACATAATTGGCAGATTGACTCATAAATGGTATATTTTTATAAGTTTTATGCTAGGGTACTAGGGGACCGGAAAAAAAATCGACTTATTGAAAAGATTGACTCATAAGTTTGACTATAAAATGGATTTCACTTAGAATATATAAGGAACGAGTTCGGGTTTTAGGAAAAATAAGATTGATTCATCGAGAAAGTCAACACATCAAATTCGACACATCGAAGTTCTATTGTACTTGTTTAGAATCTGATAATTTGCATGATAAAATTTGAATGGTAAAGATTTCTTACCTTGAATAGAAATACTTATCTAAATACTTTGCTCTTAAATATTTTTGTGTCACCTGCTGTAAGCAGAGGTGACTCATAGGGATCACTTTTCTGTTGTCTGTACGTCTGTCTATCCGTCATACTTTTCAGTTACATTAACCAGGTGACACACGTGTTCCAAAGAACCCTCTTGTTTCTCTAATATGCAGCTTTTCCTTCAGTTCAAAATTCAAACCTGTTTTTGCATTTAATAGCCCAGAATTTGAAGTAAAACTAGGTTACCAACACTTATCACTCTCTGGAGCATCCTCACTTGAATATAATTGAAGAGCTACTTTTTACGATGAAATTACTTTCCGAACAAGCTTTATAACTGGCAAAAGGTAAAGCTGTAAAAAATAATTTATATCAAAGGCAGTGCCATTATAAGGTCCCTCCATTTCCTGATTTCTATTGCCAAGTGTCTAGTCATTATTGTGGCACCTAGTATCGTTCTGATGCCAGTATATAATGTGCTGTACTTTGATGCAGTCAGGGATCTGTAATATGAAACATATTTTAACAAGTGCAGCTTGATACTCTTGGCATCCCTGGTATTTCTGAGAGCAAATACAAAAATGTGGAAAAGAGAGGGTCAAGATAGAAGAGATAGGTCCTGCATCTGTAACTTCATCTAAATTAGAACTTTTGCTGGAGAGACTGGTACCTGCTGCTTGGCCCTGAGTTCAGGAGTTTTATAGAATTGTAAAGTCCTCAAGCCAAGTCTTGTTCTAGATTTAGAAAATGATTATCTTTGTATCAGATAGAAATTGGCATTTAGTTTCCAGTTAGATTAGTCTGCAAATGTAATTATTGGAAAGTGGTCATATGTAGAAATGTTTGTTAAAAGCTCAGGTTTTCCACATTATGGCACAATTCAGAGGCTCTTCATGCAAGTGTGACTTACCATTGGTTCTGTATGTAAACTCATTTAACCCTTTCCCTCATAGGACACCATGAAAGACCTATGCGAAACAACATAAAACCAGATCAGCCTGCAAGTAACTCGCAGGCTGATCAGGTTTTATGCTGTTCGCTGCTCCTCAGTGGTCTGGAAATGAGGATTTTATAATTAAATTTGGTAAGGTTTAGCTGTGGTTTTCTGCAGATCAGGCTTTATGTGGTACCTATTGAGTGCGTCAAAATGAGTCTATATGAGGGAAAGGGTTAAGACCATCAGAAGCTGCATATAGTAACAAGCTCTCCAGTCCATATAGGCTGGGAAATATTAGATCTTTACTACATAAGGAAAATTTGATGTTTGACCTTATGAACCTGCCAACATTCTGAGTAGGTAACACATATTGATGTTCTGGGACTTCTGGTCAGATAGGACAGCGATTGCTGTCTGGTCCTGCTTTTCTGTTGTAAAGCATTTTGTGTGTAGGCAAATTCTTCTTCTATAGTAGAGGCTAGCAATCAGTTTCTGATTATTATGGCCGTATTTTAGACCTTTCGGTCAAGGATAAGCCACAAATGCAGTCCAACTTTTTACTGAAGAGGTAGCATCAGAAGAGACATTGGTTGGATACAAGGGAATTCTGGATGCAATACTCTAGCTCATTTTGCCAGTAGACCCTTTGGTTCCTGTATGTTGCTGGGTTGACTCAGTAGCTACTGAGTACTCTGAATTTCCCATTTAGCTGAGTACTAGGCAAGGGTGCATCTGGTAACAATTCTCTACATCCTTTGGTTTGATGTGGTCATCATAGGAAAGTGCCCTGGCTGGGATCCAAACCCAAGTCCTCCTGAACACAAAGCTGAAACTCTACCACTGAGATACTGCCCTATTTTATGGGAGACTGAAGAAATGTTGCTTGCTGTATTTCTAAATCTTACAGTTTTTGTCCATTCCATTCATGTCACAAGCTTTATTGGCATTTGTACATTGCAGGGGACAATTTTTATAGTCTCAGACTATGAAATCATGCAAACATTTTATCAAATTGTGTCAATTTTCAAAGGATGCAATTTCCCCTAGATATGGATCATTAAATTGAATCATTTTGGCTGCAATGTTGATAATCTTGAACTGCACAGGAATGCTAGGAATCCAACAGAAAGCTTTAATGTAATACAGACTATTTAGATAGAATCAGTGTGGTGCAGATGCATGCTTTTAGCCCTACATGAACATTTATGGATGGACAGCTTGCAGACAGCAATTACATGGAATTATTTAATAGTAGAAATGATTTCCTCTCTGTATATTACAAAGGTCATAAAAATCGGTTGGAAAAGATCAGAATTTTTTGCTCTTAGCTAAATACAGATGGGAATTAAGAATGTGTTTGGTCATAATAGCACAGACCTTGGAGAGGCCTGTTTTGCTTGATGAAAAGTAAGATGGTCACTTTTACCCAGGTATTGTAACCAAGAAAAATGAACATATTTTTACGAGACAATAGGAAAAGACCCTGATTGTAAGAAATATTTGGGGGAAAAAGCCAGTTGATTGTGACAAATTTATCTAGCAAAAAACAACAACAAAAAACATGTGGGCAAATTTGTTTATTACTGTCATTCTAAAGTTTCTGCTCTATATCTGTATATCTGTAAATATATATATATATACCTCCCCTCCTCCCCACTTGGAACTGATCCAACAGAAATATTTAATTTCTTGTAGATGGATTTTGTAAAAACGTAAAACTATTGAGGTCTTCCTTGCATTCAGGATAGATCAGTGTACCACTTAGATTTCATCTTCATATAGTTAATCATTGGTGACACTTTCCCCATTATTTCTTTGCATAAGATTATATGTCCTCAATATTAAGGCTGTGGGAACCTAAATAAAAAGAGAAATAAAATTAAATGTACCCTCTATTTCAAATATCAGTTGGAATGCTGGGTGACCCAACTCCGACACTCAGCACCTGCAGGGTTCACATCAGCCTGTGGGGCATGTCAGCCTTTGCTTTGACCAAGGTATGGATCAGGCACTGCTTAGATAAGGCAAAGATATCAGGAAGATTAGAGAGGAATTGAGTGAGGATAGTTTTTGGAAGGAAATATTTTCATCCTAGATGTCTAATAATCTTCTTAGTAAGATGTGTGTAAAGGTAGGGGTCTAAATCTGATGGTTTATAGGAGTGGCTCAGTAGTACAAGAAGAAATGTTCAAGTTTTTACCAACAAATTAAATTGAGCTTCTAGCCTGATTGCCAACATGGATTATCAGGCTTCACCATGTGGAAGTATATCAAATAAACTCACATATATATAAATCATAGCTACATCTACATATAGCCTAGAACCATAATGAAATGCCTGAGATCAATAGTTGGTTGCCCTGTGCCATATAAGTCAATCTGTTGTCCTATGACTCAGTATAATTAGTCCATGATTATGTATAATGAGGAAGTCAGGGATGAAGGGGGAGTGAAACTGCCATTATGTTATTCTGTTAGCACAGCAAGGTGATCTGTGGTGTTGCAGTTTCTAATTTTAAACTTCCCAATCACTAATGTTACATACAGGGGAATAACTTCTCTCAGGGGGAGTAATTATTTCTTAGGTTGAAAGGGGAATAACTCTTAAGATCATCATTTTACATGTAACTTAAGAATTAAAGCTATTGAGTTTTCAGAAGGGAGATATCTCTCAGCAGATGTATCTCAATCCCATACAGATAGGAATTGTCTGCGTATAAGTGTTATAATAGAGTTTAAGTATTTAGAATGACGTTTTATTTTAGTGCCAGTCACCTTACAGCACATAAATTTGGTTCAACATTACCTTCCCCACACTGCAAGGTATCTTTTGAACATATCTTGAAAGGTATTAAAGATTCTTTACCACCTCTGGTTGAATGGCCTTCTTGTAATTAAAGCGATACCATGTCAAAAAAGCTGATGTGTTTTGAAGTATGACTGATTAGCCTCCATATTACTGCCTCAGTGTACAATAAGATTGTGTGCAATGATGGATAAGGCCTGGTGCAGCTGAGCAGTAGACTGCAGTGCGGGATGCTAGTGATAGATATGCTGCTGATACAATCAAGGAGATGTAGACTTCATGGCAAAAATTCATGAAAGATGAGTCAATAGAATGCAGGGGAGGTTTGGTCCTCTTGGGAGATTTTGTGGTTTTGTGTTTGGAGGCATGGAATGTATAGACCCTGAGGGATGTAGATCCAAACCCTTGAGAGAACAAGATTATAGCACAGCTCAGTTGTAATTCTATATTTGGTATCCAAGTCCTTTGGCATTTGTGTTGTAATGGAGCACATTGTAATGGATTTACACTAGATTTCATGCATGTAGAACACTAGGTCCATAAAAATCATGGGGAGGGAATTATTCAAACATAAAAATAAATGATTCATTCAAAGACTATTTAACTTGTTTGAGATTAGCACCTCACCCAGTCCATTTGAAACTTATCATAAGAATAAGGGTTTAGTAATGAGACAAGTAATATTTCAGACATACTTGTAGGCAGATTGGGTTTTACTATGTTTGTTGCTGATATGTACCTTTAAAAGTGCTGATTTTAATAACGTTGAATATCATTAAAGTGTAAATATTTACAGGCTTTCTCGTGAGATTTTGCAAGACTTCATAGATAGGACTAGCTTTCAGAAGTTCTTTTCCCTCATTCAATTTATAAACTGAATTTAAAGTACTTGCCCAAGGTGGGAAGGAAATATAGATGTGGTATCCTTCTTTTTGAATCTACTGACATAAAGGTGTATAAAGTGCACTCTGATGTACCCACAAAATTATAATGTCACTCATGCATAAATGTTTGCATTTTATTCAAAAAGCACTACAAGTACTGAGTGTGAATCAAATGTGCTGAGGCAATATTTATAGGGAAGTGCACAGACACGTTTACACTCTAATATTTGGGTACATTAGTTATTAAGAGTAAAGTGATGTCTTATTTAGGGAGCTTCTTTTTAACAAAATGTAGACATAAAGTGTTTGCAATATACCAGTTTTGTTGAAATAATGATAATGGTGCCCATTGCTATTCATAAATATCAATGTATTTGTCCCCTGTCCTGGATCAACAAATGATTTTGACTCTGTAATAGACTCATTTGTAAAACAAGATAGGAAAATTACTGTTAGGTAGATTGCTGAGGTATTTGGTCAAGTTATTGCACACCATGGGTGCTTATCATCACCAGAGACACCAGAGCAAAAACAGGTCCAAGTTAATTTGTGTCAAGATTTTTTGAGGAAGGTGAAATGTTTTTTCAATAAGATAGCTACTTGGGATGAAACCTAGTTCAACACTTTTGAGCAGAAAATTAAGTAACAGAGCTTGGTTTGGAAGCATAATTCGTTTCCATCTCCTGTTAAAGCACTTCTTTCCAAGTCAGCCAGTAAAGTTATGACAATCATTTTCTGTGACACTTCAGGTATAGTTCTTAATCACATGGTACTGGAGAAAACTACAATCTATGGTGAGTATTACTCCACCATACTCCAAACTAAACTCTGTTTGAGTATTAAAGAACTTGCCATGTCTGGTTTCATTTTGACCATGATAACGCCCATCACATTGATAAAATTAAACCTCAAAACATCTACAGCACTCACTGTATAGTCCAGATCTCTTTCAAAATGTTAAAGATCAGTTGTGGGGTCATAGATTTGAGTCTCAGGAACAGCTTGGTAGTGCTTTTACGGTGGCCTGTCCGGTGACAGCTTATGTTACGCCTTTGATTCTTGGTTGGAGAGATGTAACAAGTGCATTAGGTCACATGGGGTCTACTTTGAAAAGGATGAAAGTTTAATTACCTGTGGTTGATATTGATAATTTTTTTATTAAAGTTCATGAATATAATGACCACTTCTTGTATGTAGTCCTCAAATGACTGAAAAAAGACACTTGAATAAGTAACTGAACCAATATAACCATACATGCCATATCTCCCGGCGGGAGATTAAATCTCCCGGGATTTCGACTTGTCTCCCGATCTCCCGCCGGGAGGTGAAAATCTCCCGGTCTGACTTAAATCAAACTGGTTTCCCTTTGAAATCAGTATAATCCATTTTATTACCGAGCTATGATACAGCATTAGGAAGATTACGTAAGAACATGTGTTAGTATCAATCCTGACCAGTGTGCTGTACAGCCACAAGCAATGTGTGATCGTCCTTATCCAATCAAATTGCATAATTCAGACAGGTAGCAGACTGGACACTCTATCAGTTGAAACAATTATCGTCGGGTAATTAGCAGCTATCAAGGCAATACTAAAGCTAGAATGAGTAAGGTTAGGATGGTACACTGTAATAAAGACGTAAATCTTATCATGGATAAAAAAGGTCCCGGAGAATAGCTAATCCTTACTTACCGGAAGTGTAAACAATAAATGATAATTAGATCAACTGTTTACCAATCATTTAAATCTTAACAAAACTCATCATATTGACACATCATAGAAAGTACACCTCAGCTAGCGATAAATTGCAAATGAATTGCAATTTTCACACCGAAAATGACTTGATAAACAAGGGATATCGTCTGCTGAGTAATTTACTATAGTGAGATGTCATGATCGGAAGAGTTGGGTAACCACTTCATACCACCATACAGTACACGATAAATATTTTAAGCTAAATAATATTTTAGCTAAAAGCAATTTAATTCAGAAAAAAAGAATACACAGACGGAAGGTGAAAGTATTATTAAATATGATCTAACTTTTCATCTTTATTCATCCCCATTAATTAAAACCTTATGATCAGAAATCATTCAATAAATCAAAGATACTGTATCAATTTAAATGTGTTTGATGTAAATGGCATGTTCTCCAATTTGTTATAAGTTAGTGTTGCATTTAATGTAAAACAGTGCTTGTGGAAAGTTAAGTTTCTATTTGAATTAGATTTATTAATAAATTTCAAATTTTTTTACATATAAATTTCATATGGTATTTTCATTAAATGCAATAAACAGTATATAAACTGTTAATGAATTTAATGAAGGGGTAATCAAATGTGTATTTTTTTTTTTTTTATTAAGAACGTCTCTTCGATATATGTCGTAAAATCTCCCTGGCTGGACCCCAAATCTCCCTGTGAAAATTTCAAAATCTCCCTGGGAGACATACTGAAAATATGGCATGTATGTATAACAGTATGTTTGAATGTGTGGTACCTTCAGTTTATAAGTGGCAAACTTGATACTCTACTGTTTCGTAAAGTTTTACCTACAATGGGGAGATTAGGTAAGCATGGTTTGCTTTGGATGACATGATGATGGATGGATATAAGAAGAAATTATTTGTCATATCTGCAGTTGATCTCCTGGTCAGTATATGCAGATAAAGTTCTTCAGGTAAACAGAGATGCTTTGGAGGAGAGGGAAGCAGGAGCTGAAATGTACCTGGAGAGTTATTCTTTGTTGCAATGACTGATGGTTGTTTTTAGCAGTATCTGATGGAAACTTAAGTGTCCTCCATGTTTTTACGATTGATTTATTGTCATGATACTGCAGAGGAGATGAGTCAGCATCTGTAAATTGTAAGAAGTTTTGTCCCATCTGTAGAGGGTAATTGTGATATTATTGCCACACCCCAGTATGCGTTTTTCTAAACTGTTTATAACTTTTACTGCTGCCGTTGGTTGCAATGATACAGAAATGAAATTTTTGTTATTCTTTGAAGAATCATAAAGCAACACAAGAGATTCCTTTGGGTAATATGAAAAGTTACCCCCTGTAAATATAGTAATACACAATATTATTTTCCATGTATATGAATTTCATCTCAGAAAATAGCTTCCTTTTTAACAAAATGATACCAGGAAAACTCCTTTATTTTCATAGTTCTATTTCTCAGCACTTTGCGGCAGCTATCTCAGAATTCGGCATTTATTTTATCGCTCAGCATAATTATTGCCATAAATCAACAGAACATTTTAGAAAATGAGATACTGAATTATTTCCAAAACATGTTAGGAATGCTAAGGCATGCTTTCATCTCGAGATCTTGTTAGAGAATTTTGGTGAAACATTTCAATTACAAAGTCCCATATGGAGACAAAATAATGACATATGGTTGCCATAACATGTGCAGTATCCTTGACTGGTTCCCAATTCATGCTGAAATTAAGTTAAAAATTGATGAACCAGTCTGGAAAAAATTCAGCAGGATAGAAAGCCAGTCTGCTGAATGTGCAATTTTTTAAATGACAAGTGTAATGGGCCTGACGGTATTGGATTTTTTGTTTGTTGTTGTTTTGTTTAAATTATGTAGCAATAGTGAGGAATGGAAGAATTTGCAGTTGTTTTAAAAGCTTCCCTGCATCATTCCTTGTATGCTTTTTAGTTCTCATGCCCTCTTTAGCTCAAGTTAACCTTCCTAAAACCAGATCAGAATGCAAGACTATGACAAATGCTGAACGGATTGTTTGAGACAGTTATGAAACAAAGTACTACTCCGTGAAGGTAGGTGTTTAAGTGTATACTAATGACAGAGAAAATAGAAAAACAACAGATCTTAAAGAAAATAATCTTTTAGATTAAGCAAATTTATTTATAGTGATGGTTGTAAAATGTCAAGCAGCATTACCTAAATTGAATATTGACTGTCAATTCTTTTTGCTGTTGTTGTAAATTAGCCACTAGTGCTAAGTGAACTCCTTTTTAAACCTTTCCCTCATATAGACTCATTTTGACGCACTCAATAGGTACCACATAAAGCCTGATCTACAGAAAACCACAGTTAAACCTTACCAAGTTTAATTATAAAGTCCTCATTTCCAGACCACTGAGGAGCAGCGAACAGCATAAAACCTGATCAGCCTGCGAGTTACTCGCAGGCTGATCTGGTTTTATGCTGTTCGCATAGGTCTTTTCATGGTTTCCTCTATGAGGGAAAGGGTTAATAATCACTCTGCCTGTCACCACTTTAGGTTCAAATCTCGGTGCAGTCATTCAGATTTTCCATGTGAAGATGCCTTCCAGCTGGCTGACAGCAGGTAGATGGTTCTTATACCTGAGTGTTTGATGATAAATTATTGGTGTAGATTCCCTTTTAATCAAGTGATGATATGAAATGATAAATTAATGAATCTTGTGTATTTGTTCCGTTTGAATCAAGTCAGGGAGTTATAAATTGGCTGAGGTGTAGTGAGTAATCCCCAGTTCTTTTTGCAGACTTATCTCATTTAGATGTCTGTAGTTTCAATCAAAACGAGATTTAAAGAACTCTAAATTACTGAAAGCAATTAAGGGATATACTCATGGGAATAAAATATGTTTCGTAAGGTATTAATTAAATATGTGAATATATTTTCTTGGATGTTGATGCTGAATAATTCTTGTAGTATTCAAAATTTCTGGAGAAAAATAACATTGTTCATATGGATTATAAATTAATTTAAATATAATGAATAATAATTGATAAATAATAGCATTTGATTTGATTGATTTCACTGGACATATTCATGCCATTAAACCTCACTGTATAATTGGAAGGTTTATATCAGTTTTGTTGCTGATACACCATTGTAAAAATAAGTTAAAAGTTGATTTTTGAAAGCATTGGTGTTTGTGAGGGAGGAACAGAAGAAAGGCAAACAGGACAGGTTTGTCTTATATAGACTCATTTTGACACACTCAAAAGGTACCACATAAAGCCTGATCTGCACAAAACCACAGTTAAACCTTACCAAATTTAATTATAAAATCCTCATTTCCAGACCACTGAGGAGCAGCGAACAGCATAAAATCTGATCAGCCTGCGAGTTACTCGCAGGCTGATCTGGTTTTATGTTGTTTGCATAGGTCTTTTCATGGTTTCCTCTATGAGGGAAAGGGTTAACATCTTTGTATAAAGTGTTTTGCATATCTTTTAAAGGCATAATTGTGAATGATGCAGACCTTGAAGGGAACTTAACTTTTTTTTTGCATCAATTATAATGAGATTCTTGTGCCAGAATTATGTTTCCCTGAGTGCTTTGAAAAGGGGCATTAAAAAGGAAAAGAAAATAACAAAATATGGTAATTTTGAACGACAAAGTTACTGATGATGATATCAATAACAGCTGCAAGGGAGATGAATGTGAGTCTGGAAGGATAGGGGGTGTTGATTGACTCACAGGCTGTCTCTTGTTGACTGTGTGAGTCACTTGTAACATGAACCGTTTTTCCATTGAACTTGAGAAATTGTTTCTGTACACATAATGGTTGGATAATGATAGCGCAGATCTGTCAGGCAGGCAGCCTTCTGTCTGTCTGCTTCACTGAGTTATGGAACATTTTTCATTTGTTTTTAGCACATCTGTTTTTCGGAAGAACAAAATTGAGGTTCACAAAGAAAGTGGGGGCATTAAGGAATCATGCACATTATCCCATCATGTCATGTCCCAACATGATCTGTCTTGTGTTACAAACAGTTCAATATATCTTTACATGTTGCAGAGTAAAGTCGGTGACGCAGGGGTATTGATCCCATCAGTGATAGCTCTAGGGAGTGGTCACTGGCTGTGTCATTGGCCTAGAAACTCCTTCAGCCTTTAATGTTAGATGTTCGAGTCCTTTGTAACTCATTGGTATGCCATAGTAAAGCCTGATCAGACTGAAATCTTTGAACATTTAGGTCCTTCTTGCCAAGGTTACACTCAGGAGTAGGAAACCGTATAATGCCATTACAGCCTGCAGATCATTTACAGTATATTTATATTTTATATTTATATGTTTTCCATGATTTTAGTAAGTTCTGACTTTTTTATAGCTCATATCAGTCCTTTCTATTGTATGTAACAGAGATTTGACCTTGATCAATTTATTTAGAAAGAGCATGCTGCACATTTTGTATGCAATGGCACAAGGATAATAGCATAAGATATATTTGCATACACATGTAATAATTTATTGTATACATATTGAACTTCAATGACTGTAAACCATCAGAAGATTTGATGCCAGTCAACTTTGAGTACAACAGGCATATTATGTTATCATTTATTTTAGATTATGATGAAATGAATTCTAACATCTTGGGTAGATTTTTTTCCTCAAATTTTTAATCATACTGAGATACAGTTGGGTCCACATGTGGCGTTCCATTCGTCAGAGACCTGATTATATACACATTGATCTTCTTTTTATTGCATCAAAGAGCCGCTTTTTTGTCCAATCAATTTTCTGAATCAGCCTGACCCAGATGCATTGTGGGTATAAAAAGATGTTGGCATGAGACCAGAGTCACTGTTACTGACCCCAGACAGCCAGAAGAACAGAAATATTTGTAAACCATTCAGATTGAGGCATGTTACAGACCAGGATACAAATAAATTATACTGTAATACATGTCTTTTTGTGGAATGCTCAAAGCTAAATGCTGACACAGAGCTATTTATTATCTTTAAGCATGATGGATGTTTGACCTGACTTTTACAACCTGACTCTGAGACATATGTTATGCCAAGAATAAAGAATGAAGCATTTATAGCAAAAGAGTATGGGACCTTAGATAAATGTCATAGGTCAGGGCCAAAATTGTATATATCTTAAGTACTTTTGGCGCATTGAGCTATAGCATTATTGACAAGAATTTGAAATATAGTTATATTTGCTATATAGGGGGAAAGAAGTAAAAGAAAGTGAATCTTCAGTTTCATGCCCACCCAAATAAGAGATTTTTCAGCAGTTGGCCTGTAAAACAAACAATTAATAATAATAATGGCCTTATTTATCAACAAAGATTTTTCTGATGTTCCAGTCTCTAAATGTTTATCCATCATTTCATCACTGTGGTGATTTATATACAATTTAATAATCTGGTACCCAGTCATCAGGTGGTATTATCAGGAGAACCATTCAAGAACCTGATACCCTGCTTCCTCAAGTATCTGTGACAGGTAGTACTTGTAGGAGGGGTACCAGTCTAAACTGTCAGGAGGAATTACTGATCTATACTAAGAGTTTGTTTTGACATAAAGGAGTTTCTATGGAAGCAAAAATAAAAGATAAATAGAAACAGCAGACTGCCAAAGATAATTGCCACTTCAGAGAAGCAAAGAGGTAGAACATGAATATTTTTAATTTTTTGAAATTCAAACTATTCAAATGTAATTAGTTGCCAAGACTACAATATGAAATAAACACTACTCTTGCATGGTTATTTATTGCATTACTGTGCTAGTGTTATCTTAACTGTTGATGAATGATAATTTTATTAGTTACAAAATTTAAACACAATAGGAAAAAAAAGACAACAGTAGCTTCTGCCTTGAGGTATATATTTTAAAGAAATAATGAATAAACTTTTGTAGTCAGCCTGGTATTGTGTGTTACAATCAGTGAAATATAGTGATTATATAATTCCAGTATACTAAGCCTGAGAACTTCACACTGTGAATAGACTTTGCTTTTGTCTTATCATCAGTATATGGGGGCTATCTCCCCACCCCACTCTTTCTCCGCTCCTCCTTTTTGCTAACTTTTCTCTTGTTCCCTTGAAGTAAAATGTAGCAGTTGATCAGAGAAGGAGACCAGACCTTGAGGGTTGTACAGCTGTACAGTGATCTAGACCAACCAACAAGGGTCTGTACAGTGATAGATTTCAGACCAGACCACAAGGGACTGTATAGTGATAGTTTCTAGACCAGACCACAAGGGACTGTATAGTGATAGTTTCTAGACCAGACCACAAGGGACTGTTTAGTGATAGTTTCTAGACTAGACCACAAGGGACTGTATAGTGATAGTTTCTAGACTAGACCACAAGGGACTGTATAGTGATAGTTTCTAGACCAGACCACAAGGGGCTGTATAGTGATAGTTTCTAGACCAGACCACAAGGGGCTGTATAGTGATAGTTTCTAGACTAGACCACAAGGGACTGTATAGTGATAGTTTCTAGACTAGACCACAAGGGACTGTACAGTGATAGTTTCTAGACTAGACCACAAGGGACTGTATAGTGATAGTTTCTAGACCAGACCACAAGGGACTGTACAGTGATAGTTTCTAGACCAGACCACAAGGGGCTGTATAGTGATAGTTTCTAGACCAGACCAACAAGGGGCTGTATAGTGATAGTTTCTAGACCAGACCACAAGGGGCTGTATAGTGATAGTTTCTAGACTAGACCACAAGGGACTGTACAGTGATAGTTTCTAGACCAGACCACAAGGGGCTGTATAGTGATAGTTTCTAGACTAGACCACAAGGGACTGTATAGTGAGAGTTTCTAGACCAGACCATCAAGGGTGTACTGATAGTTGACTAGATTCAGGACTAGTACACTGTCAACAAGGGACTGTATAGTGAGAGTTTCTAGACCAGACCACTATGGGCTGTTTAGTGATAGTTTCTAGACCAGACCACTATGGGCTGTATAGTGAGAGTTTCTAGACCAGACCACAAGGGGCTGTACAGTGATAGTTTCTAGACTAGACCACAGGGGACTGTCTAATGATAGTTTCTAGACCAGACCACAAGGGGCTGTATAGTGATAGTTTCTAGACCAGAACTCAAGAGGCTGTAAAGTGCTAGTTTTCAGACCAGACCACAGTAAGCGGTATAGTGATAGTTTCTAGACCAGACCACAAGGGACTGTATAGCGATAGCTTCTGATAGTTTCTAGACCAAACCACAAGGGACTGTATAGTGATAGCTTCTAGACCAGACCACATGGGGCTGTATAGTGATAGTTTCTAGGCATTACAGATCACAGGCTGTACAGTGATAGTTTGCAGACAGACCTCAAGGGTCTGTACAGTGATAGTTTGCACACGGATATATGGACATGTATGATACATGTACAACATAGCTATGGGAGGAAGGTGTATGGGGGTACTCAGGCTGTGGCATGACTGCAGGCGATTTGAGTGCAAGTGTTTCAACATACATGTAGTCCCCCACCACGCCATGTGTTTTGACATCGTTGCTTGAATGTTTTATATGTGAGAGGGAGAGAAGGTAGAAAGAGAAAGATCAGGAAAGAGAGGAAAAGAAAGAAGAAAGAAAGAGGCTGAGAGGAATCTAAAAAGAAAGAGAGAGAGGTAGAGAAGAAGAGAATGAGACAAAAAGAGAAGGGAGAGAGGGGGGAAGAGAGATGAATCACTGGGAAGTGTAATCAGACGAGCACCAGGTAGCAGGGTCAGATCAGTGGTATTAATGCTAAAGGGAAATTAATTTCTCATGGGAAGTTTGTAGAAAGGAAAAGGGAACAGATTGGAGAAATGAAAAGGTGTCTTAGAATGGAACATACCTACTAATCATGTAATACATTCCATATGACGATGGATGGACAAGTTATATGTACGAGCTATGCTACATCAAGGATTATTATACAGTAGTTTTACTTGAGGAATAAAATAAAAGTTGAATTGTTTCAGGGCTGTGTAATGGATGGAAGTTGGAAGTAACTGCAGGTTATCATAAGTAATGAAGGCAGCTGGTTAAGGGTCTTCACTTTCGACACAAACCAAGCTTTCCCCCTGTCAGAAGCAGGATGTAGCAGGGGCTGTTATTATGATTTAAATCCTGGAACAGGGTCTGGTGCCATGATACATACTGGTTGCCTGCTTTAACATGATGCAGTTCAATAAGATTCACGACTACATGTATTAAAAAATGTGTAAGTTTGACAGTTTAAGCAAAGTTTGAAATATTTTTGAGAGTGTCACAACTGTGTGAAAATGGATTAACTGAAGTGATAGCCAGTGAATTTCCTTTTTTTAACAAAAGGTGTATTCATTAGGAGAAAACTTATCCAAAGTTAGAAAAGTACTCAGGGGTTTAGACTTCAGGACGGAAAGGACTTGTGTTTCATAGGTTATGTACAATGATAGCTTCAGGAGGGTTTGGATTGGTTTAAGGAAATCAAGTTACAGAGATATCAGAAACCTAGCTGAGTGTTATATGGGGGAAAGGATAAAAAAAAAAATTTTCATTATATGTACATGTAGTTTTCATACCTGGAAGGAAATGGAGTGCTTATGTAGATGATGAATTTGGATGCTGGTGAGAGAGAGAAAACTGAATGTTTTGAGATGAAAGATAAGTCCAAGATTATATCAGTGTTACTGATAACCCCTGTAGGCTCGGGAATGCTGGATCTAGGGTTGGAAACAAACAGTACCTGGCTTCAGGCAGAAAACTTGGGAACTGGATTTTTACATGTGCTTAACTCAAGTGATCCATTGGCTTTTGTTTCATATGCGATGATGTTACTTCAGAATTGTGACAGTAAAATCAGATTCCAATGGGACTGATCAGGATCCTGTTGAAATGAGAGGAACCAGTGTTGTTTCTGAAATTTCTATAATTTCTTAAAAATTAATGGATTATATTTATACTATGTTAAATTTGCACATTTTATAAAATGGATAACATCAAACAATGAATCATACATAACAAGCAAATTGATATTGAGAGGGGTATTAAAAATGTTCAAGAGACTAGAACAACCAGTTTGCTCAGTGTGGGATGTTCAGAAAGTATACATTGGATATTATGTAATGAGATAGCACCATGTTCATTAGTGCAGGTATTTACACGACCATGGTCGTGTATGACCATGTTGACCTGACAGTGCAGGTAGGATTATTTTACCAAGCTGGAAACATGTTTGGCTCACATAGGATACTCCTTTCTCGATATTATTCTTCTTCAATGCTCACTTCTCTTTTTTACAGTTCAAGATATCCTAATTATATAGTGTCATATAAATAGCTACTTCCTTTTCATACTGTTTATTTTAGCTTTCAAGCCATCTTATGATGACATACAATGATGTATTACACCTTCTCAATTAACCCTTTCCCTCATATAGACTCATTTTGACGCACTCAATAGGTACCACATAAAGCCTGATCTGCAGAAAGTCACAGTTAAACCTTACCAAATTTAATAATAAAATCCTCATTACCAGACCACTGAGGAGCAGCGAACAGCATAAAACCTGATCAGCCTGCGAGTTACCCGCAGGCTGATCTGGTTTTATGTTGTTCGCATAGGTCTTTTATATGGTTTCCTCTTTGAGGGAAAGGGTTAATCTATTGGACAGTGCTCTAATTGAAATACTGTGTTAAACATTTGCTTATTTAGACATTTATCAGTATGTGTTGTGCTATGAAACATTTCTCTGTTTATGGACACTCTGACTATACTTTTTTATCATTCAATTTGCATTTACTTCTCTGGACATTGCTAACTGGCTGGCCTTGTGTGTAGCGGTCTTTTATATGCAAACTAAAAAGTCAAGTGGTTTGACATTTCTCTTCTTGATATTGCTGTACTCTTATTGCTTGCTGTACTCGTTATTGCTTTCACATAGCGCTATTTGACTTGCTTCACTTTGGTATTTTTTGACATTGTTTCATTGTTTTGCAGGACATCATACGGCTAGTGGTGGGACGTCTGGCAGGGGGAGATCGGTTCTTTGCACGATGCTATGCCCTGAAGCTTGCCCACACCAAGTCCAGGGAAAGCTACTGGCTACACAACAACCTCACCATGTACCAGGTCAAACAGAAGTATGAGGCCTCGAAACCACCTGAAGAATGGAGGTATGCTTTCCCCCACCTCACTCTTTAGATTAATTGGTTTCAAAATTGTCACTTTCTTAAATGCCCATCAAATAGGGGACACATTATGAATTCACCTGCAGCGGTTGAGTGGGCGGTGTCCACTAATGTTGCCACTCTCTAACTCAAACAAACATGAACCGATTTTGACCAAACTTGGTTACAGTGTATATGGGCACAATATCTCGGCCAGGTTTGATAACCAGACAGATTGTCCCAGAAACATTGCAGTTATGACCCTTGAATTGATGAAAAAAAGCTAAATTAACAGTGTCCACTCTTTAACTCATGCGAGTAACTCGCAGGCTGATCAGGTTTTATGCTGTTCGCTGATCCTCAGTGGTCTGGTAATGACGATTTTACAATTAAATTTGGTAAGGTTTGAGTTTGGCTTTCTGCAGATCAAGCTTTATGAGGTACCTATTGAGTGCGTCAAAATGAGTCTATATGATGGAAAGGGTTAACAAACATGGACCAATTTTTACAAAACTTTGTCATAACATGTATTGGCACAGTATCTCAGTCGAGTTTGAAAACCAGTCAGATTATTCCAGATACGCCTGATTTATGACCCCTAATTTGATAAAATTGCAGGACGGGCATATTTTGCGATAACCAGTGCTCTTATTGTCAGTCACACATTTTTTTTAAAGAGTAGCTGACTTCTTGATGCTCAGCATAATTTAAGAGAATGAGAGTAGTTTCAGGACCGGTTTGCCTTGTATCAGCATTATTTGGCCAGGTATGGTACCATGCCATATGTCTCGTAACAGCATAATGTGGCTGGGTGTGGTACCATGCCATATGTCCCGTAACAGCATAATGTGACTAGATGTGGTACCATGCCATATGTCTCGTAACAGCATAATGTGGTTGGGTTTGATACCATGCCATATGTCTCGTAACAGCATAATGTGACTGGGCGTGGTACCATGCCATATGTCTCGTAACAGCATAATGTGGTTGGGTTTGGTACCATGCCATATGTCTCGTAACAGCATAATGTGGCTGGGTGTGGTACCATGCCATATGTCTCGTAACAGCATAATGTGGCTGGGTTTGGTACAATGCCATATGTCTTCAGCTTGGTACTGTAGTGTGGCAGTGGTGTATCAGTCTCAAGAAGTGGTTGAAATTCTGTTACTTACCGGTAATTATATAACTGCATGATGAATCAACACCATATTAATTCTAATTGTCCTTATGGCATATGCATAAGTAATCCTGTGTTGTTATGACTCACCTGAACTGCATCAGAACGTGCCCCCTTCATTTGACGATATAAATATTTCATGTCACTCAAGTCTATTGTAATTTGTCAACCTTCCATATGTCTCTGTAACTATTAAGCTTTGTGTTTTTCTTCAATGTTCAGTGTTCATTTTTACAATTAAATAAGATACAATGGCATGTAGTTAGGAGGATAACAAAAAGGTATTTTTTATATTGAGAAATTTATTCTTATTCCTCTTCATAGTTCCTGGGTTGAACCAGTACTTTGTTCCTGGATAGATCTTGAAAAAATTGCCTCCCAATTGGGATCAAAGTAGCAACTTTCAAAGCCAAAATCATTGAAGTCTACCAATATATATTTATCCATATTAACCCTTTCCCTCATAGAGGATACCATGAAAAGACCTATCCGAACAGCATAAAACCAAATCAGCCTGCGAGTAACTCGCAGGCTGATCAGGTTTTATGCTGTTCGCTGCTCCTCAGTGGTCTGGTAATGAGGATTTTACAATTAAATTTGGTAAGGTTTCAGTTTGGCTTTCTGCAGATCAGGCTTTATGTGGTACCTATTGAGTGCGTCAAAATGAGTCTATATGAGGGAAAGGGTTAAACCCCATGAACAAAAGTATTTTCAAGATATTGAGGCCAGGTGGTGATCAATATTATCATGTGACATCATGAAGGAAATAAACTCCAGAAATGAAATATTGTCAGTATGTTATCGTAATATTGTCTTTGTGATTTAACCTCCTACAGTTTGTCTTAAGAAATATTAAAATAAACTCTTGTAGTAAGAAAATGAGTCATCTCAATATTTCCTTGTAGTAAAACTTGAAAAAAAAGAATAAGGGAGGCTGTTACATATTTCTCAGCATTTTATACTGCTTTTTAGCGTATACCAGCTTTACAATGATAAATTGTTAGAACATGTTTCATAGGAAGCTTACAAAGGTTTTTATTGTTTGAATTTTTATATTGCAATCAAGTCTTTTTTAACACACCCTCTGTTTCAGATATGAGCTCCGTGTAAGATACCTACCAAAGAATTTCTCAGACCTCTACGCAAAGGATAAAGTTACTTTCTACTATTTATATGATCAGGTAAGTTCGTGAATTCCTCACGTTTTGGAGATTGTCTGAACATAGTGTGTGCATAGAGATGTAGATAAGTACAAGTTTCATTTCAATGGCTGATGCATCATCACTTGTCTACATGTCTTATACAGGAAGTGCATTATCTTTGAAGTGCTGCTGCAGAATTGTTGAAACCAGAAAATTAATGGTTTGATATTTGTAAGAACCAAACCATTAGTATTTCATCTCTCCAAATGTATGAACCTGATCTTACGAAAGAGCATTTGTTAACCTAGTCATAGGTTTATATATTTATGTGGCATTGAACTTTGTTATCGAAAGTACCTTATTGGTGAGGTTTGGGGTACAATCGCCAGCTGCATCATACAAAATCATTTAAAATGGTATAGCACTCTCTTCTATAGCATATAAGGGTAGTTCCAAGACTGGCCTGGTGTCAGGTTAATGTAACTGGGTGTGGTATCATGCCACAAATGTCTATGACGTGATATTGCAGTAAGGTATCACAATATATGTCTTATGTAGACAAAAGTCTTTGAATGAATAGAGCGATGTTTGTGAGATGTTATACTTTAGCAAACAAACAAATCTTTTTGGTGATGTGCAATACCTATTCTATGCTTCTGCTGAACTGAAATAGTTAATTCATGGCATACAATAATAGATTAGAAAATGCAATGAATTTTTTGCCTATTCTTTTCATGTCATAGGTGCAAAATTGGGGAAAGTTATCTTATACATGTATTGTAAGAATCAGTTATATATTGTTAACTATAGCCACAATAATTAACCCTTTCCCTCATATAGACTCATTTTGACGCACTCAATAGGTACCACATAAAGCCTGATCTGCAGAAAACCACAGTTAAACCTTACCAAATTTAATTACAAAATCCTCATTTCCAGACCACTGAGGAGCAGCGAACAGCATAAAACCTGATCAGCCTGCGAGTTACTCGCAGGCTGATCTGGTTTTATGCTGTTCGCATAGGTCTTTTCATGGTATCCTCTATGAGGGAAAGGGTTAACCTCTCTGAGATAGACATTGATTAATTGAAGACATACCTAGTAGTTTAATTCTAACAGGTTTTGTTTAGGTTTTTAAATTAAAATGCCAAGAAAAATGGAATGAATCTTAAAACTTACCTGCGCAGCTGTTTTTGTTTGGATTAAAATTGCTATTTCTAGTCCAAGGTTGAGCTAGTTTAAATCAAACTTGGATACAAGGAATCAAGTAGTTGGTGTATTTATATATTTATAAGGACTTGAAAATTACTTTAATCATAACATATGGGTGGTATGGCAGTGCTAGGTAAACATGCAGTTAAAATTTAGATCAGTCACAATCTTCTGGAAGATAAAGTCCATTAGCTGTATGAGTGAGCTTGCATTGTCTACAGAAAAGGGGTCTGTTCCATGTTCTTGGTACACCATTCTGTGAACATATAGATAAAAAGGTATTTATGTCAGATCTGTGTATTGTCATGTGAGGTTTTGTGGCTTTGTGAATAATATCTCCTCTATCTCTGATTTTCCCCATTATTCTTTTTTTCCATTTTCATTATCACTCTATTACTCATTCTATGTATCATATTCAATGACTTTTGCATTAACTTATGTCAGTGCTCTCTTTTTTTCTCCTTTAATTTTTTGATCACATCCACACAAAGGATATCCAAATCAGAATCAAGTGATGGCAAGCATGAAGATCAGCTGTCAGATTGATTTGCTTTTTTCTCCCTCCATTTCATTTTACCAGTATGTGAATGAAACACCTGGCTGTGAATGGTGTAATATCAGATCTGTGGATGTCAGATGGGATGGTATCATACCAGGGTGGATGTCAGATGGGGCTGGTATCATACCAGGGTGTCTTGGTTCATTGTGTGGATGTTGGATGGGCTGGTATCATACCAGAGTGTCTTGTTTCATTGTGTGGATGTCGGATGGGCTGGTATCATACCAGAGTGTCTTGTTTCATTGTGTGGATGTCAGATGGGCTGGTATCATACCAGAGTGTCTTGTTTCATTGTGTGGATGTCAGACGGGCTTGTATCATACAAGGGTGTCTTGATTCATTGTTGGATGCAAAAATTGAAGTTTCAAAATATACAATCAACCAAGGATCCTAAAAACCGATTTTTTACCGGTTTTGACCGATTTTGATCTCAATCGACCGGTTCAGATTTCAAAAAGTACCCAAAAAATCGGTCGAAAAAAAATCCATAATCCTCGTCTAAAACTTTCAAATCGGTCCAAACGGTTCATAATAGTCTCTCTTACACACCAATTGACCTACTTCTTGAATTTCGGTGTGCCTCGGGGCAGGTGTCAGTGGGGGTCAGGCAGGGACACCGTCTAGTCATTATTGGGCAGTTAAGATGATGGATTGATGGTTTGTACTTAGCGTTATTTGGACGGTGCGTGTAATTATCTAGCGTATATGGACCATTGCTTGTTTGCAAACTGTAACGTAGTGGCTAGCTGCAGCACAACGCATTAATAAAAAAAATAATCACAAATAAATAAAAGTTATGACAAAAAAAATATAAACACAAAAGCACATAATAAACACACCAAAACGACTGCTTCCACAATTTATTGATTCGTTAGAGTCATATACAGACCGTCATATACATGGCACTTCGGTAAACAACTTTCGATTTCGTAGAGGTAAATATTGCAGAAAATACCTTATTATGCCAACAGGATGCTGAAATATAATAAAAGATCTATTTTCACACTGCAAATGATTCAGGGTATGTTGATTGGAAATATCAATGTTATTTTTTTTTTCATTTTTTTTCGGTTATGTTTTTTTTCGGGGGGGGGGTACGGAACGGAATTGTTGTAAAGGGGGGGGGGGATTTTGCCGTCGACCGGTTGAGATTCCAAAATTTTAGGATCCCTGCTCAACTTAAGGTATCACAGATAGAGTGGGTACCAGGTTTTATGAAAAAAATATTTTGAGTTTTGGTTTGGTGTTTTTTTATGTAGACACAGAGGGGTATATATCTGCCATTCTAGAGTATGTTTGGGGTTGCTGGAGTTATGAAAGCTATTAATCTTTGGGTCAAAATATGTTTGGAAATCTGAGATATTGACAGACTTTGGTGGTTACTGGGATTTTTTATTGCTGATCACGGTGCCAATTCATAAATGTGTTATAAGAATAAAACCTTGCCTTTGTAATAAGGAACCTTTGTGATTCAGTGACTGCAAAGGATATCGATGTTATTTTTCAATCCCTTAATATATGGAAATTATCAGTAAACTCAATATTTATTTCCATTATGTAAAATAGTGTATCAAAGTGGTTAAATAAAATTTGCAAAACAAGCATTACAGAGGGATGTCAGATAGCAATATTATATAGCCTTTTTCAGCAAGATTCCTCCCTCTCGCTTCCTACCTTTTGTTTACCTAGCAACATATGATTTATATATATTTACTGTTTCCCTATTCTGCTGTGAGTCAGACCCATACATTAAGGCTGTTGTGACTTAAGTGTATGTAATTCTATAGATTGGCAAGTTAATTAGCATCTAGACTGGTAGTGTACATCCATACAAATAAACCTCCAATTACTGACACCCAGTCCTGGTCCATAAGGCACCAGGCTGTAGCACTTAGCTTACCACTCATTAGTGTATCATACTGAGACAGCTGAATGATACTGCTAGGATAAATATGATGTTTGTCACAGGATCTCCCTGCTTTATTGGAATCTATAAGGTTTTTAAGACACATGACATATTCCTAGAATACATCAGAAGGTTTCCATAAAATAACCATCTTAAGTAATAGAGAACTTGATCAATACTGATATAAAATACAAAATTGCTGTATCTGATTTTCTGATGCTTTAAATTTTGGATTGGAGCTTAGCAGTTCAAAATTAAGATTTTTTGACAATCTAATGAGCATAAAAGGAGAAGCCACTGTACATCTTCTGTGGCACCCACTGCCATGCACATAACATTTCCAATTCTCTCAGACTCTCTCTCTCTTGAATGTGATGAACCAGATTTCTAATATGCACTATCTTTACATATAAAAAAGTGCAGCAGTCCTCAGATTTCTTTCTGGGAAGATTACCTGGATGGTTCATATTTGCATCATGATACCTCCCAAACACTGTCTGTCAGGCTGTCAATGCAGGTTTAACCCTTTTCCTCATATAGACTCATTTTGACGCACTCAGTAGGTACCATATAAAGCCTGATCTGCAGAAAACAACAGTTAAACTGTACCAAATTTAATTATAAAATCCTCATTTCTAGACCACTGAGGAGTTACTCGCGGGCTGATCTGGTTTTATGTTGTTCGCATAGGTATTTTCATGGTGTCCTTTATGAGGGAAAGGGTTAAATATCTATTGTCATAATGGTCTATCATCCAGACGCTTGCTTAGTGTTGTGCTATTGAAAATGTAATAGAATGCAAGCTTTTTAGATACACACCAAACATGCTATATAAACACTTGTTCAATTAGGATGACTCACAGATCTCTGTTATATTAACAAAACCATATTGCAAGCACTGCCAGTAACAAACAACTGACCCATTGATTGTGATACTCTGGAGGCTGAATATATCATGTCTCTCATCTATAACATGCATGTGTTTGGACCATTCATCACCATGAGTAAAGTGAAACTCTTTGAGCTTGATTGACTGCTGATTAGGAATTTACTTCCTGGACAATTCATGCTGACTGTTAGACCGATAGAATGTATAACCTTTGACCTTTGCACTGATATTAGAAAAGATTACAATTGCAGGCTTTGTGTTTGGATAAATTCCTCCGAGAATTATCTGTAATCTCTCAGCTTTGATTGGAAGATCAATGACTGTCCCTTTCCAGAAGGGATCAATATTTTACTGGACTCTAGGGGCAAATAAGGGAGCTGGGACTGTAAATATTGTTAGTTTGTTGATGGCTAAATCAATGGAGAAGGTATCAGAATCCATGGGAGGCTGGAAAGCATTTGACACTCTCAGCATCTGTTTCTGGTGCTGATGACTGTGTGTTTTCTAGCCTGTTATTATCTGGGGGGAAGTGCGTGACCAGGGCGGATACATCTGCAGAGTCAGCAGTTTAATGATGGGACAGCAATAAAACAGAGAGACATGGGATCAAGAAGAGGGTGATCAAATGGTTTTATTCATGTGCATTTGACAACATGATGCGGTTTAATGTATGGTTATGTTACAGATGGTTGTCTAATGTAATTCAGTTGCTTGTCATTTGAACTGCCTATTCCCCAGTCCTACTAAAACTTTGAAGCTGCAATGTCACAAACATTTTCTGCTTATTTGCAGATGAGTCGGGTTTATAACCTTGATCTAATAATGTATCCTTTTAGATACAAAAAAATGAATCTTTCAGTATTTCTAATTGCTTCTTGGTATTCCATAGTCTTTTTTTATCTTTCAGGATTTCTAATTGCTTCTGTGGTATTCCGTAGTCTCTTTTTTACAAATCTAAGGCAATTTCATATCAAAGAACAGCCAAGGCATGGATGGGAATACCTAATTGAAGTCCATGCATGCATAAGTAATATCAATAATAAGATAATAAATGTAGATTAAGTCGTATTACAGTTAATAAATATTTATGGTGGAGGTATACAGGCCAGGTAGCTGTGGTTTGCCAATCTCCCTGATCATGTAGGAGGGAGGTAGGCAGTTTTGTGGGTTTCTGGTAATAAAACCTGACAAAAACACCACCTAAATAGATGTTTCAATTACATTTAACACTAGAAGCTATATTGTAGACAGTGGCATGTTGCAGAAAATTGGTTAACAGTGTCAGCACTATGAACCTGTAACCAATGTGACGCTCAAATTTAAGATTAGGATTCTCAGGTTTACCAGGAATAGATAGATGTTTATATGTGCATAGTCATCTTCCATTTT
This sequence comes from Solen grandis, assembly GCA_021229015.1. NCBI lineage: Eukaryota > Metazoa > Mollusca > Bivalvia > Adapedonta > Solenidae > Solen > Solen grandis. The sequence continues at coordinate 42,372,811 of CM037785.1, forward strand.
TTAGCTCACCTGAGCCAGAGGCTCAAGGTGAGCTATTGTGACCGGTCTTCGTCCGTCGTCCGTCCGTCCGTCGTCCGTCCGTCGTCCGTCCGTCGTCCGTCCGTCCGTCGTCCGTCAACATTTTGCTTCAAACGACATCTCCTCCTTAACCGCTTGGTCAATTTTGATAAAACTTCACAGGAATGTTCATTATGGGCCCTTATCCGAAGTTTTTAAAATTATTTTGATTGGTCAAAATCTAGGTCACAGGAGCTAAAATAGATTTAAAATGAAAATTTTAAAAATCTTCTTCTCCGAAACCACAAGGCCTAGCTCTTTTGATTTTTGGTATGTAGCATGATCTTATGACTCTCTACCAAGATTGTTCAAATTATGGCCCTGGGGTCAAAATTGACCCCGCCCCAGGGGTCACTTGATTTAACATAGGCTAATATAGGAAAACTTGAAAAAATCTTCTTCTCCGAAACCACAAGGCCTAGCCTTTTGATTTTGGTATGTAGCATGATCTTATGACTCTCTACCAAGATTGTTCAAATTATGACCCTGGGGTCAAAATTGGCCCCGCCCCTGGGTCACCGTGATTTAAACATAGGCTAATATAGGAAAAACTTGAAAAATCTTCTTCTCAGAAACCACAAGACCTGAGCTTAGATATTTGGTGTGCAGCATTGTCTAGTAGATCACTACCAAGTTTGTTCAAATCATGGCCCTGGGGTCAAAATTGGCCCCGCCCCAGGGGTCACCTGATTTTACATAGGCTAATATAGAAAATACTTGAAAAAATCTTCTTCTCAGAAACCACAAGGCCTGGAGTTTAGATATTTGGTATGTAGCATGATCTTATGACTCTCTACCAAGATTGTTCAAATTATGACCCTGGGGTCAAAACTGGCCCAACCCAGGGGTCACTTGATTTAACATAGGCTAATATAGGAAAAACTTGAAAAATCTTCTTCTCAGAAACCACAAGGCCTAGGGTTAAGATATTTGGTGTGCAGCATTGTCTATTAGATCACTACCAAGTTTGTTCAAATTATGACCCTGGGGTCAAATTTGGCCCTGCCCAGGGTCACTTGATTTAACATAAGCTAATATAGGAAATACTTGAAAAATCTCTTTCAGAAACACAGGCCTGGAGTTTAGATATTTGGTATGTAGCATGATCTATGATCTCTACCAGATTGTTCAAATTATGACCCTGGGTCAAATTGGCCCACCCCCAGGGTCACTTGATTTAACATAGGCTAATATAGGAAAAACTTGAAAAATCTTCTTCTCAGTAACCACAAGGCTAGGGTTTAGATATTTGGTGTGCAGCATTGTCTAGTAGATCACTACCAAGTTTGTTCAAATCATGCCCTGGGGTCAAATTGGCCCCGCCCAGGGGTCACATGATTTTACATAGGCTAATAGAAATAACTTGAAAATTTTTTTTTAGGAACTAGAAAACACATGGCCTGGCATTTAGATATTTGGTGAAAATATTGCCCTCCCCAGGGATCACTTGATTTTACATAGACTTATTTTGGAAAAAAATCTAGAAAAATTTCTTCTCAAAAACCACAAGGTCTGGAGTTTAGATATTTGGTATGTAACATGGGCTAATAGACCTCTACCCAGTTTGTTCAAATCATGACCCTGGGGTCAAAATTGGCTCTGCCCCAGGGGTCACTTGATTTTACATAGCCTAATGATATCAGGTGAGCGATCCAGGGCCATCATGGCCCTCTTGTTATCTGTTGTTTAGTTTAACAAAATAACAGAATGCTGCTGGTTATCTTGCTAATCTCAGTAACATCCATACAGAAATGAAGATTCATGTATCTATTGTCAGCTGATTATAGTTTATATCAAATTTCAAATGGGGTTCATTTCTGCTGTTACTTTTTAAACTTTTTGAAAAAAAATCTATCTTACAGAATTCTAAAACTTCTTATGAAATTTATGGAGCTTAATTGGATGTTCGCGATTTTATATTGTACATGTACATTGGTTTTTGATGCCAATAGCATGTCAGGGGGATTGTTTATAATTAGCGGTTAGATATTTACCGAGGTTATGTCAGGATTGTCAGGTGTGTTAGGGTGGAGTAGTCTGCTTTACACTGGGAAGAAATTGATGGTTTATAGACTGGTGATAGCTGCCAGTCTTACATAACGGTAAACCAAAAGCAGGCATTGCTGATTTGCATAATTACCACAGTCATTTTCACTGTTTCCTCCGTGCTCATGGTGTATCAATTCAGTGCGATTGTATGGTCATGACCTCCTTAGGTATGGAACCTAAGTCTTAATCATTATGAAACAAATCAGAGTGCCCAAGGGACTGAGAGACTGCCATGAAACAAATAGCAAGTTCAGCTGACTTCTTATTAGTTACTAGAGTTGCAGGAAAATGTGTAGATTTTTTTCAATGACCTTTGCCCCTTTTCAAGTTAATGCTTGAATTAGAATTATAACTTTTTCACTATGTAAATCCTGCCAACATTCTCTTGATATTTATAAAGTATAGACATGAAGGGAAAGATTGGAAGTAGGTGTGAAGGATGTAAGGACAAGGAAAACTGGAGAGTAATGTGGAAGAAAAGGAAAAAATAATCAAATCAAAATTTACACAATGTGAAGAAAATAATGCCATTGTTTTGGTTTACGTACATGGTATTCTGGTACATCAGAGGTAGACAGAGTTGTGTATTGGTTAGACTGGTACCGTCTGGCCCAGGACTCCAGGCCTGACTCCAGGAATATGTCAGATGATGTAGACTTTGTCTTGTTTCCATGTTACTGCACTGGCAGACTGTGCTCTGTGTTTTTACTGTGCCAAGTGGTGCAGTTACTTGATTGATAGGTTGCTTTTGTAATTGCTGTAAAAATTGCTGAAGAACATTCTTCATTCTTCTGTAAACTTTTTTGGATGTTTGTCTCAGTTTTCATATATTGGTATCCATTTTGTTCCATACTGTCTAGCTTGGGAAGATGATGTTTACTGTATTTATTGATATCAGCACTAGTGTTAGGTCATATAATTTTATTTGTCAAATTATAGCAAAAACTATTGTGGGGGCTAAATGGAGCACACAAAATTAAATAATGTCCTGATGATTAGCATACTGTATATTTTAAGCTCACCTGAGCACTGTGCTCCCAGAGCTTGGACAGGATTTTGTCTTGATCTAGGAAGAATTTGAAACTAGATCAATTGGGGTCAAAAAGTAGGTCACTGGGTCAAATCTTGGAAAGAAAAAACTTGAAAGCGTTCCGGAGGCCATTCTTTTGGCATTATTGTCACAGAACTTTGGTAGAATATAATTTTTGCCTCATAAAATTCTGGATACAATAAACCAGTCCTTAAATGCCAAGATGTGGTAGTGTACAGTCTATCATTTAATTAGATTTATAAAGCCTACTGAAGACCAGGGTCATTCAGGGGCCACCATTGTTCTCTCGTATATTGTTTGGTCATGTTGAGGGTAGTAATAGCTGTAGTTTCTTGTAACCACCGTAGCCAGGTAATTAATATTAATAAATGTTTCAAACAACTTTCCGATGTAATGAAATTGAACACCTTTGCCTTAAAAGTATTCAAGGAATGTTGATGATAAAGCTATATCAGTGTACCTTTTTAGACAGACTGTACAGATATGATGGTCCTAATTCCGATGAACCATGATGTGTTTATCACTGGTCATGAATCACATTAATGAAGCTATAAACAAGTTTCTTCCAGTCGATTTATAGTCTTTACGTGACTCAGAAAATTGATGAAACTTTACAGTGAAAATGATCTGGTTCAGGTTATGAAAATATACATGCCTGCATCTCTTGTATAAGACAAAATATCAGTAATTATCTTTATACATGAAAAAGATTGGTTTTGTTATCAGCAGGAGCTGAGAACATGTACAGATCCCACCAACATTACTAAGCACTCATTTTTAGCTCACATGAGCAGGTTTTGAAAAATATCTATACAACCTTTTGTCCGGCTCCGTCGTCCGTCGTCCGTGCGTGCGTGCGTCCGTGCGTGCGTGCGTCGCGTCAACAATTGCTTCAAACAACATCTCCTCCTAAACGGCTTGGCCAATTTGAAAATTTTTTGCAGGATGTTCTTGATGAAGCTTACTAAAGTTGTATAAATGGTTTGGTCCATCGCATAATTAGGTCACAGGAGCTAAAAATAGATTTAAAAAAATGAAAATTTAAAAATCTTCTTCTCTGAAACACAAGGCCAGCCTTTTGATTTTGGTATGTGCATGATCTTATGACTGTCTACCAGATTGTACAAATTATGACCTGGGTCAAATTGGCCCCCCCAGGTCACTTGATTTCACATAGGCTAATATAGGAAAAACTTGAAAACATTTCTTCTCCGAAACCACAAGCCTAGCCTTTTGATTTGGTATGTAGCATCATCTTATGGGCCACTACCAAGATTGTACAAATCATAGCCCTATGGTGATAATGACCCCGCACCAGGGTCACTTGTTTTAATAGAGTTATATAGAAAATGTTAAAAAATCTTCTTCTATGAATCATAAGGCTAGAGCTTAGATATTTGGTATGTAGCATCATCTTATGGGCCATACTAAGATTGTACAAATCATAGCCTATGTGATAAATGACCCCGCACCAGGGTCACTTGTTTTACATAGAGTTATATAGGAAAATCTTAAAAAATCTTCTTCATGATGCATAAGGCCTAGAGCTTAGATATTTGGTATGAAGCATCATCTTAGGGCCACTACCAAGATTGTACAAATCATAGCCCTATGGTGATAAATGACCCCGCACCAGGGGTCACTTGTTTTACACAGAGTTATATAGAAAATCTTAAAAATCTTCTTCCAGAATGCAAGGCCTAGAGCTTAGATATTTGGTATGAAGCATCATCTTATGGGCCACTACCAAGATTTACAAATCATAGCCCTATGGTGATAAATGACCCGCACCAGGGGTCACTTGTTTTACATAGAGTTATATAGGAAAATCTTAAAAAATCTTCTTCTATGAATCCATAAGGCCTAGAGCTTAGATATTTGGTATGTAGCATCATCTTATGGGCCACTACCAAGATTGTACAAATCATAGCTTATGGTGATAAATGACCCCGCACCAGGGGTCACTTGTTTTACACAGAGTTACATAGGAAAATCTTAAAAAATCTTCTTCCATGAATGCATAAGGCCTAGAGCTTAGATATTTGGTATGTAGCATCATCTTATGGGCCACTACCAAGATTGTACAAATCATAGCCCTATGGTGATAAATGACCCCACACCAGGGTCGCTTGTTTTACATAGAGTTAAATAGGAAAATCTTAAAAAATCTTCTTCTATGAATCAATAAGGCTAGAGCTAGATTTTGGTATGTAGTAGCATCTAATGGTTCATTACAAAGATTTGCAAAGTCTTGGCCCTACGGTGAAAATGACCCTGCGCCCAAGTCTTCTCGAAACCATATGGCCCATTGCTTAGATATTTGGTGTGTAGTATTGTCAGGGTAATATGTTTTAGATTAATGTTATATCAGAATCTTGCTGTTTAAAAACCTTGACATCAGTTGAAGCAATGGTACTCAGGTGAGCGATTCAGGGCCATCATGGCCCTCTTGTTTATCTTTATATTTCATTTTTATCAAGTACTGATTTTAGTAAGGACAGTTTTAATGTCAGCTAAGTCATTTACTCAAATTTTTTATAGAACCGTGATACTGGACTTTGTTCCTACCTCAAGAGTTTAAGTATGGATATATAGCACTAGTAATGTTGGTGGGATCCCCAGCAGGAACTACTGGTCAAGACATTATGTGAAAAGTAGCACTTAATCAGAGTGTTTAATTAATGCAGAATTATGACAAATAGTTTACACCGGAGTTTTCATTAGGAGTGTTTCTAGATCATCTCAAATTTGTAAGTGAATGTTAACCCTTTCCCTCATAGAGGAAACCATGAAAAGACCTATGCGAACAGCATAAAACCAGATCAGCCTGCGAGTAACTTGCAGGCTGATCAGGTTTTATGCTGTTCGCTGCTTCTCAGTGGTCTGGAAATGAGGGTTTTGTAATTAAATTTGGTAAGGTTTAACTGTGGTTTTCTGCAGATCAGGCTTTATGTGGTACCTATTGAGTGCGTCAAAATGAGTCTATATGAGGGAAAGGGTAAACATCTTTACATATTTACTTTTGTCTGATTAGGTTTATTTGAGTGATAAAGCATTATATATATGAGGGAAAGGGTAAATGTTGTATACTTCAGGTGAGGAATGACTACATGAGGGACCTAGCAGAACACATAGACCATGACCTGGCCATCACACTTGGCTGTATAGAAATGAGGTAGGTCTCACCACACACCTCAAATATCATACTCAAGTCATAGTTGAGTTCTGGTATGAAAATCACATTGAAGTCTGGTATTCTTCAGAACATTTGGCTTCTAGTCTGCTGGGCTCAAAAACAAAGTATTAAAGTATCATTTTCGACCATATTTGAATATTTTAGGCATCTTGGACCATTTTCAATAAACTTTGGACATTGTATTTTCTTGCTTGCATGTTTAAAAGACATGAGGTGTATTTATGCATTATCAGTTTTTATCATCAAGAAGTAATAACTGAAAATGGTTGTATTTGTGTAATATACAGAAAAAGAAATTAGAAAAGGGTGACATTTTCATGTGTTACCTTGTAATGGATTTCATAGTCTTACTTATAGTTAAGATCATATTTATTTTTATGAAGAAATTTGGAAAGCATCATTACCATATTCCAATTTGATAGACTCCGTACTAGTAAGTATGTTCTCTTTCTAGGCGTTTCTTCAAGGATATGCCTCAGTAGCATTAGATAAGAAGTCCAACTTTGAATACCTGGAGAAGGACATTGGGTTGAAACGATTCCTGCCTAAAAATGTGATAGATTCAATGAAGGTGAGCATAGAACTGTATATTCCATATTGATTCAAGAAAGTTGTTAGATAATTATGATAGGTGTGTCTAACAGTGCCCAGATCTGTCCCAGAAATCAAGTGTATTTAGTGAATATATCTTTCTCTCTGAATCTGTGTAAGAGTTTTGCCCCTTATATTGTATTTATGTAATCTCCTATGCCATGATCTCTCCTGAAGAGAGAGATAAAAAAATGAAACCACATATCAGAACAATAGATAAAGAAACATCTTTTTGAATTAGCTTTCTTAATTTCATCTTATTGCTTTATTAAGATTTCATTACTTGCAATTGAATTCTTGAATTTTTGATAGTTTATTTTATTTGAATATCATCACATATACTTTCGCAGTGATTACTTTTTTGTAAGTGAAGAAACCACTGCATTGCGTTTGATTTTGATGCAGTTTTTGTATGATGAATACTGATGCTGATTTGATTTGATTTAAGCTTCGAGAGGGATCAGTATAAGTTGCAAGAACTTGTTTCCCAATTGACATAAAATAAATAAGTTTACACATAAACATTTAAGCTTACTTAGATGTCAGAATCCAGAGTATTTCTCTTGATAATGCATTGGTATGGTTAACTAATCTTACACCAGAAAATGATATGAATACATGTATTATTGATGAGAATGGAATTACATCTCTTCATCACACTGTCTCCATATGATCTGAACACATAACAGGTCTCATACACCTCATTAGGTGCTTTTTGGCTCAGAAATTGACATTTACACATATGCTTGATACACAGCTTAAGGGAAGTTGTTGCTTTGTGCCAAGATATGCTATCACATGGCAGGGAGAGTTATCTGTTTCTAACACTAACAGCAAAACCCTTACGTGAAGGATTGGGGGACTGTTTTAATTATTCATTGTTTGGTACCCTTAAAGGCCTCATACTAAGCCACAGTTCTTTTATACTAATATAAAGGGAGTTGTATTGCTAAATCCATGTTGGTTTGCGGGAGCTAGATGGATTGGTATTGGGTGTAATAATGATGAATAATGTATGGCAATAGGACCTCTGTACCATCAGGACGGGGTGTTGTGGGCATGTGATACTGGATCCTGTTAAGCTTGGCTGCCACATCTTGTAAATGTCAGGGTATACGACTAGGAGACTTCTGTAGTGATACAAGAAAAAAATTGTCAAAGTTGTGTTGATAATGCTGGAAAAATTGGAAAAAAAATCCCCCCCCCCCCCCCCCCCAAAAAAAAATATAAAAAATTTAAAAAAAATCTAACATTTTTCAAGGGGAACTTCCATAGGCTAGACATTATAACTAAAAAACAATGACATATAAACCTTCTGAATATGTTAAAGCAATAAACTTAGTAAGTAATTAATTTGATGGGCTCAGCATCAGTTTAGGATTAAGCTTACCCATAAGTAACAAAACACCTGCTATATACAAGAAAATGTTGAGACAGTTGTGACTCAATTCTGGGATGCGGGTCAGATATCAGATAGTCAGATTATTGTCATTACCAGCCATGTGTGGAAAAAGAAAATGCATTATTCCATTTGTACAAATTCAAACATCTGAGGTATGATAACAACAATAAACTTAGCTGTTTTAAACATTGAGCAGAGCATCTCTATGACATTAGAATATTGGCCATACTTACCTGTATTGCCTGTATATCAAAACACTTCTCTGTCTATGATGAATTTCTGTCAGACTGCCTCATGACACATAGCACCCTGTGGACCCTTTTAAAAAAAAAAAAGATTGTGAAACACATTATTGTTTATATGTTAATTTTTTGTCACTGGTCCATTGACACATAGGAATCACTTTCCGTTGTCTGTCTGTCTGTCCGTCTGTCAGTCCGTTTGTCACACTTCAGCTGATGACACATGTTCCAGAGAACACTCTTGTTTTTACATGTAAATGTAATTTCAATGCAATGATTGAACATGAAATAATTTTAGAGTCAGATAAAGGGAGTTAACATTGATATGTTAAAAGCTTTCTGAAAAATTGAATTATTTCCCTTTCAGCACATTTCTTTATTTTTGCTTAAAAAAAAAAATAATTATAATGTAGAAAAAAAAAAAAAAATAAATATACTTGTTCATTTCCTGTTTATCTGATTTTACAGATAAGAATGACATAGTTAAGAAGTATTTCTCACACAGCTGACTGGAGAGGCCATCTGGGAGCTGCATCACTGTGTAGGAATTTCAAGCACACTTCAGTTTAATTGTCACTTAAAAAACATCTGTTATTAAATATATCAGTTAATGAATATCCCCAGGACATTGATGGTGCAACTGCACATGATCCTTAAAGTTAGCATAAAATGGGAGTCTTGATGCTATAAAAGCAATCATTAATGAAAATTAACAATGATATTGATAATACTCATTTATGTGTGTTTTCTTTCATTCTTAAAATATCTACCATACATACTGTGGATTATTTGCTATAGGACAAATATTGTTGTCATGCTGTCCAGTCATGAACCCCAACTCATTGTTTTGCTGTTGTCCTTGAGTTACTATGTGTTCCTTTATTAGTCTGGACACTAAATGCTACTTTAAAATGGGCAAATTTTCACTGTTATTCTCTTTTACATCAAAGCTATTTGATGAATCTTTTAGGAATTATTATATATTCCCTCTCAATACATTAAAGATTCCTGGTATTGTATTTTTTATTTTATTTCAGTTTTGAGCTGTATTGCTTATATTATTGATGTAATTCCCCTTTTTGGTTTAAAGGACAAACATCTATATAGGTTGTATATATATTTCCTGTTTGGCTGTAATTTTCTTTGATATTATAACATATCAGAAAACACATTTGTACATCTTATCACCCTCATATGACGTTTCCCCTTAACACATGCATATCTGGACAAGAAATTCAGCATCTGATAAAGTATTATTTTTTGCAGTACTTAGAGTAGGCAATACATATATTACACCATAATGAACCCCTTTTTGTAGTTAGAGTTATACTGATGTATGTGCAATTATAATTGGAATGTAGATAATTGCCTCTTGCTTTGAGGTCAGTTCTCACATTTGTATTTCAGCCAAATTAAGGCAATAGCCACTTTAGTATAACTTCAGCTCAAGTGGATGTTTTATCTAGCTTAGAAGTCAGTAACGGATGTTTGTTTGCTTTCATTAGCGGAAGAGCTTTTGACAATATAACAATGACAGGAGAGTACCATTGCGGATGATTTTTTTTATTAGGAAGCCGCAAAGCGGAATACAGCAAAAATTGTGTATTGCATATTGATGCTGCGTTTATCATAACTGAGAGATGATCATATTACCTACATTATTCATGCTAATGCAGGAGAACTCTTCAGTGCTGGAGATAATTGGAGACCTATATACTCTGTAACAACGGTATTCAACATAGCAAAAATCGCAGATATATAAATTGTTGTGATGATTGCCATGTGTCATAGTTAAATTCAGCAGAAAGATTCAGGGAGTATTGGAAATTCTCAATTATTGTGTTGTTGTTTCTGTTTCAGTCCAAAAATTTACGGAAAGCAATTCAGCAGCATTTCAAAGCATATGCACAGTTATCAGAGTCAGAATGTGTTTACAAATTCTTCGACACACTGTCTATGGTATGCCAGTTTAACCAGGAGAGATTCCGCTGTCAGCTTGGGGTGAGTACCTTATACTGTCAATGGAAACTAATTAACACTTCCTGAATATTCATGTACAAATTCATGACTAATGAAGTACTAAGTTACTGAACTTAAAATGGTATATGAAACAGTGGTTTTTCTTTGCTATGCAGACAATGTACACTCTTTGTTACAATGTTGTACAAGCAAACAGAGGAGACCCTGATCAGAATACTCCTGGAAGGAGCTGTCTTGTCTGAATCTACTGTGTTTATCAAGGGGTCATAATGAGTCAGTATGAAGTAAAGGGTTGATAAAGGATATTTAAAGAAAAAGAAGCTGGAACCTTCAGTTTTACTATACCCTCATTTTAATGTGAAATTATCTATAGTCTTTTACAGTCCAGTCTTGCTTTCTCAATCATCTTTAAATGATCACAGAATTATACCTGTTGTTTTAAATGTGTCCCTTATCCTGTTCTTGAGAAATACTTAATACTTTAGTCTTTACTGCGTACAGACACATCTTGATGTGTTGGCAGACAAAGTTGACCCATACCATACGGTTCCTATAGGATCTGTCTGATCAGGGTCTTCTCTGTTTACTCATACAATATTGTAGCTTTGATTCTATGCTTTCTGTGCAGCAAAAAATGATTTATTGTTTCATATACTGTTTAAGTTCAGTAAGTTATATAAATTTGGACTTGAATATTCATAAGGTAAATGGTTAATCATTATATCTAGCTTGATTTGAATGATTACTTAAGTAGAAAAGATGTTAGCTTGGTATTTTAGTTAGTGTTTGAGATTGCACTTGACAATTTTTAAGGACCCTGGAACAGTGTTGCGATGGTAAATAGTGTCAAACACTCTTTGTTTTGATAGGAGGAACAAATCAGCTCACTAGTTGATGGTAGTACATAAGGAAAGTCAAGGGTCCTCTTCATCTTGGGCTTTATTTTGTCATAACATGCTTGTCAAGGTCATGTGCCATGTTACACCTTCATTATTGTAATTTTTCAGTTTTGAGAGTGTAGATATTGTGATAATGTAATTGGTTATGTTAGTTTTTATTTTGTGTAGATCATCATGCATGTGACCATTTGGTTATGTTAGTATAATATGTTAGTATACTATTATATTATATACACCTACATTATTGTCCATTTAGACCATTTGCCACATCAGTTTTTATATTGAGAGTAGACCATGTGACACATTGGTTATGTTATGTCATCACATCATGTGGTGACACATTGGTTATGTTATTATACCATCACATCATGTGGTGACACATTGGTTATGTTATTATACTATCACATCATGTGGTGACACATTGGTTATGTTATTATACCATCACATCATGTGGTGACACATTGGTTATGTTATTATACCATCACATCAAGTGGTGACACATTGGTTATGTTATTATACCATCACATCATGTGGTGACACATTGGTTATGTTATTATACCATCACACCAAGTGTCGACACATTGGTTATGTTATTATACCATCACATCATGAAGTGACACATTGGTTATGTTATTATACCATCACATCATGTTGTGACACATTGGTTATGTTATTATACCATCACATCATGTAGTGACACATTGGTTATGTTATTATGCCATCTCATCAAGTGGTAACACATTGGTTATGTTATTATACCATCACATCAAGTGGTAACACATTGGTTATGTTATAATGCCATCACATCATGTGGTGACACATTGGTTATGTTATTATACCATCACATCATGTGGTGACACATTGGTTATGTTATTATACCATCACATCATGTAGTGACACATTGGTTATGTTATTTTACCATCACACCAAGTGGTGACACATTGGTTATGTTATTATACCATCACATCATGTGGTGACACATTGGTTATGTTATTATACCATCACACCAAGTGGTGACACATTGGTTATGTTATTATACCATCACATCATGTGGTGACACATTGGTTATGTTATTATACCATCACATCATGTAGTGACACATTGGTTATGTTATTATACCATCACATCATGTGGTGACACATTGGTTATGTTATTATACCATCACATCAAGTGGTGACACATTGGTTATGTTATTATACCATTACATCAAGTGGTGACACATTGGTTATGTTATTTCACCTCCTTTATTGTCAGTGTAGACCGTACATCACGTCAGTTTTGACAGTGTAACTCATGAGATATTTTAATGATGTAAGTTGAGGTTAGGTTCTCCATAATGTAGTCTGTATATGTCCTGTGAAATCTTCAGTATAGGAGATTTTTAGCTCACCTGAGCAAAGCTCAGGGTGAGCTATTGTGATCCCGTGAGCGTGCGTCGTGCGTCGTGTGGCGTCAACAATTTTTAGTGTTTACACTCTATCATCTTTATTTCTTAAGCAATCATCTTCAAACTTTAAGACAATGTTTATGACCATAATGTCTCGATTGAGTTCGATTATGGCTGAGATCCGTCAATTAGGTCAGGAGTTATGCCCCTTTTAATATTCAAAAAATGCCATATTTCACTTTGTTTACACTCTAACATCTTCATCTTTTGAGCAATCATCTTCAAACTTTATGGCAATGCTTATGACCATAATGTCTCAATTGAGTTTGATTATGGCTGAGATCAGTTGATTAGGTCAGGAGTTAAGCCCCTTTTAATATAAAAAAATGCCAGATTTCACGTTGTTTACACTCTAGCATCTTCATCTTTGAGCAATCATCTTCAAACTTTATTACAATGTTTATGACCATAAGGTTTCAATTGAGTTCGATTAATGCTAGATCAGTTGATTTGGTCAGGAGTTAAGCCCCTTTTAATATTAAAAAAATGCCAGATTTCACGTTGTTTACACTCTAGCATCTTCATCTTTGAGCAATCATCTTCAAACTTTATTACAATGTTATGACATAAGGTTCATTGAGTTATAATGCTGAGTCCGTCAATTAGGTCAGAGTTATGCCCCTTTTAATAAAAAAAAAATGTCATATTTCACGTTGTTTACACTCTAGCATTTTCCTTTTTTAGCTCACCTGAGCACAAAGTGCTCAAGGTGAGCTTTTGTGATTGCCCTTCGTCCGTCGTCCACAATTTGTTTTAAACGACATCTCCTCCGAAACCGCTGGACAGAATTTAATGAAACTTGGCAGGAATGTTCCTTGGGTGAGGCTCTACAAAAGTTGCTAAAATAAAGTTGATCCATGAAGAACTCTGGTTGCCATGGCTACAAAAAGAAAAATAATTTGAAAACTTTAAAAATCATCTCCTTCATAACTACTGGCCAGATTTCAAAATAATTTGGTACAGATGTTCCTTGGGTCAACCTCTACCAAAGTTGCTAAAATTATTCTGATCCGTAAAAAAACATGGCCGCCAGGGGCGGGGCTTATTTGCCTTATATGTATATAGAGAAACCTTTAAACAACATCTCCTCTGAAACCACCAGACAGAATTTGATTAAACTTGGCAGGGATGATCCTTGGGTCAACCTTCACAAAAGTTGCTAAAATAAAGTTGATCCATGTAGAACTCTGGTTGCCATGGCAACAAAAAAAACCCAAAAAACTTTAAAAATCATCTTCTTCAAAACTACTGGCCAGATTTTAAAATAAATTGGTACATATGTTCCTTGGGCCAACCTCTACCAAAGTTGCTAAAATTATTCCGATCTGTAAAAAAACATGGCCGCCAGGGGCGGGGCTTATTTGCCTTATATGTATATAGGGAAAACTTTAATCAACATTTCCTCTGAAACCACTGGACAGAATTTGATTAAACTTGGCAGGAATGATCCTTGGGTCAACCTTCACAAAAGTTGCTAAAATAAACTTGATCCATATAGAACTCTGGTTGCCATGGCTACAAAAAGAAAAAAACTGAAAAAATCATCTTCTTCAAAACTACTGGCCAGATTTTAAAATAAATTGGAACAGATGTTCCTTGGGTCAACCTATTTATCTCAGGTGAGCGATTTAGGGCCATCATGGGCCTCTTGTTTAGCAATCATCTTCAAACTTTATGACATTGTTAATGACCATAATGTCTCGAAAGAGTTCAATTGTGGCTGAGATGGGCCATTTAGGTCAGGAGTTATGCCCCTTTTAATACAAAAAATGCAAGATTTCACTTTGTTTATTCTCTACCAACTTCATTTTTTTAACAATCTTCTTTAAACTTTAAGACAATGTTTATGCCCATAATCTCACAATTGGGTTCAATTATAACTGATATTGACTTGTAAATTCAGGAGTTATGCCCATTTCACCATAAAAAAAAGCCAGATTTCACTTTTACACTCAAGCATCTTTATTTCTTAAGCAATCATCTTTCTCAGGTGAGCGACCAAGGGCCATCTTGGCCCTCTTGTTTCTTCTTGTTAAAATGTATTGATAGGGTAACATCATCTGACATATTTGTGATTTAGAAAATGAACAAAATGAAATACCACAGCCACCTTAATTTCTGCTTTTCATTTTGTTAGAATTGAATTTCTTTTGTAGATCGGCTCAGATAATGTCATGTTTTGGCACTATTACAATATAGTAATAAAGTTGATTTAATTTCTTTATTCAGAGATGAATACTATGTTTTGATAAGGAAGCTTGATAACTGTTCTGAGATGTGACATTGTCTGAGATTTTTAGGAATTTTTCATTTCAAATAATGAGAAATTGAGTCATGAAGCATTGATACACATACAGAAATTCTTGACAACCTTACAAATACACACTGGCAGAGATGAAGGTCTATGACTATATCTAGTTCAATAAACGCTTTAGTATTTGCAGTGCCATGCCAATGTACCTTTTCAAGAACAGGATGCACCTTCCCAGTTTTGCAATGAAACTTTAAAGTGTCCTTTTTAAGAAAAT
>CM037785.1:42388352-42423934 GCA_021229015.1 Solen grandis
TTCCTTTGTAGAGTCACACAGGGCTTGTATGGAAGAAGTAATTCTACGTTAGAAGGCGGAAGAGGGTTACACCTTCCATTATGCAATATCAGCGATCGAACTCGAGATGGAGAGAGTAATACTGATCTACATAAGGGGACTTTAAGTGCGTATATAGAATCCATGTCTATGTGAAGTGTTAAATAAAAATATGTGTAAGCCGCATGTTATTCTGCACACCAGAAGCATACATTCATAACAAAAAAACAGACAAGAGAGCGATATTTTATAATATCATCATTAGAGTGTGCATTTCAAATTAGATCGAGTTTATCTGATTCCTTAAATTTGGGTCATTAATACTACAAAACAGAATAGAAAAAAATGCTATTCATTATGATGTATAATGTATCTGTTATTTTTTCTGATACCCCTCTGTATTTGATGATCTGATAGTTTCAGTTACACATATGGTCTGATAGTTTCAGTTACACATTTTTATTTAATTTTTATTTGTTTATTTGTTGTCGTTTTTTTTCTTTAAGAAATAGCTGAATGTATTAATTACATGTCATCTTAAGTAACTAATAAATGTGAATGTGATAGAATCAGCTGGACATATGAAACCGAGAGTGGGGCCGACATCTTAATATAGAAAATAACAGAAGAAAATATGATACTTTGAAAAGAGAGAACTTATAGAGAGATAGAGTAAAATAACAGCGACTTATGTGTCGCCTGGTTACAGTTTTCTCTCTATTATATCATCATACTCTTATCTTCGCTTTTACTTTAAAATTCCACATCATTTTACACAAATTGTGGTCCTTTTTATTAGTTCTACTTACATTGTCACTCACGAAAAATTTGAAGCTACTATTATTTTCATATTTAAAATGGTAATCAAAACGCTGTTCAATTTGACATAAATTTCAGTAGGATAGACTGAACAATAAAAACACAGTGGTGATTTAGAAACAGCAAGTTTTCTCAACTTTTTGCCTGCATTTAATTTTGCCTCTTAAGATGGCTGCCAAAAGGTGTCTTATCAGTGCCTATGACATCACGAGGGAATTATATATAGCCTGATCTTGTCAAAGCGGTATCATGTGATTTTCACGTGATTCTTTAGGGAAAAAATTGGGAATAATTTGTTCCAGCATTTCCGAGAATTCCAAAATGTTTATATTTTAAAAACGACATTGCAAGTGCAACACGTATTACCTTTTTTTATGACTGTAATTTAATAATACAGCATTAAGGTACAATGGAAATGGATCTAGCAGTTACTTATTGTTCTACGGTAGTCCCCAGGATCCATTCTTAACATATTTTTTAAAAAGTTTATTTTGTTCGTTTTGACCAATAGTCTAGTACTTTTTGACCAACAAATGGTACGATTTGACTCCATTTGGGTATGTTTTGAGCTGAGAAGTGGAAGTGGATACGTCTTTTTTTATCAATCTTTAGATAGAGAATGTGACGTCACAAGTTAACACATTGGTCTTTTTATTATGATGACAAATGATTATATGTATGTTTAAGATATCATTTTTTATATTTTTTATATTATATATATTTTTATATTTAAAATTTTATGGAATATATCGCAAGCGATTCGAAGCACTGAAATAAATTCATAGTATTCAAAATATAAACGATACAGTTTGTAACGCACACCATGGCCATGCTGCTTTTCTTTTGACCTCACATTATGGGACCGTCTCTCGTTTGATTGACAATTTCACAAGGTCCTGGTCATGATGGATTTTAAAATAACTATAAATGTTCGCCACCATGAGTAGATGTCTTGCGCACAAAACCCAGGTTCGAAACTTAACGGTCAAGGTCACACTTAGAGTTAAAAGGTCAAAAAGGGGTATATTTTCCTTTCCCGTTCCATATCTTTGTTCAGTTCTTGATATACTTTGAAATATTTTGGCAGAAATGTTCACCAATTTGAGATGATGTTTTTTGCGCAAAGTACTCCTAGGGTACTTAGAGTTCAAAGGTAAACAAGAGATGTAAGAAGACAGCACGCTCGACCATTCGAAATGCTTGTTGGTATATCAAATGAAATCTATTTCAATTCTTGCCCTTCACATACACTGAATATATAAATACCTGTTATCAAAAATGATATATCTTGATAGTCTGATACCCTGAATATGTATATGAAGTCTAAAACTAGCCAATCAGCGGCTGACATCAAAATGTTTAGGGAAATAAACTGTTTAAACTCGAAATATGAGATAAAAAATCGCATTTCAGACATGAGGAGGGGTATACTTGAGTTCAGTATAAAACAAGGAAAACTCTATTACACTGTCAACCAAAGACTGAGGTCAATTTGCACCTATCAAGCAAGTTAACCTGTTCGCTTTATTTTCTGAACAGTATAAAGAATCCGATACTGTCAAGTCATTAATTTTCGTGGGACACTAATTTTCGTCGATTTCGTGGAAGGATTTACCCACGAATATTAATCCCCACGACAACGTCTCTTATATAGACCTCACGTTTTCTATAACATACATCCACGAATAAATGTACCCACGAAATTCCCTTACGTACATAATCAACGAAATTTAATGTCAACGAAAATTATTGATTTTGCAGTAAGCCTTGAATGAGTTATGTCCCTTTTCTGCTCACGGCAGTAGCCACTCGGCCATATCCATCAGTGCTGGGAATTATTTTGCAGAAATGGGCGAGATGTTCCGAATGGTATTTTATATGATATCTGAATGAGGTTTACAAAAAAGTGTTAGAGTAAGGATAATTTAAAATGCCACCACAGTGGTCTTGGGCTCACGAATGTGTACTGGTTTGCGGTAGGTCGCTGGTTCTACCTGGATGCCTCCATGCATTTGGATGAAGCTGGGTCGGCAGATTGTTCAATGAGCATCATGCTCGCTCAACGAGCATCATGCCCATCCACTGAACATCATGCTTGTTCAATGAGCATCATGCTGGGTCGGCATTTTTATTTCTTAAGCATCATGCTGCATCGGGCTAAAACATAATAAAAACCTTTTATGACGTACGTTTAGGGTCTTTATTGCCGACCCAGCATGATGCTGGGTGGGCAGATTGTCACTGAGCATCATGCTGGGTCGGCGGATTGGTCAGTGAGCATCATGCTAAAAACCATGAGCATCATGCTTGTTTGATGAGCATCATGCTGGGTCGGCAGATTGTTCATTCCGTATCGACATGTGTAAGGATTCAAAACTGTTAATAGCATATGACATATATACATAAAAAGAATTGCTGTTGAAGCATTGGAGTAAGTTATTTTAAGGAGAATTATATAACGTCTCATTTTGTATTGTGGTGTAACTTTCCACTTAACAACATATCTATCCCTGACCTATATGACTCTTTTCTTGTATTATTTCACAAATGAAACCATGTATGGCCCATAGGATCGAGATATACGTGCATTTTTGTTATGAAACGTGCAAACAATCACGATTACGCGTAACTGATACACAGCGAGGGTACAGTGCACTGTAACTGTATTACAATGTAAGCAGTGTTGTAATCTCCAGGGGGGAGGGGGGGGGGGAACGATTACGCTTGTTTGAATTGCTTCCGATTAAAAAATTAAAATGATCATAATTGCGGCAAACAAGGACCAACAATCAAAAAGAAAGAGCGGGTTAGTACCCAAGAATATCCACTGATATATAATCATTGTTCCAGTGAATTGCGACAAGAATGTGTTTGTACCAACGAATGTCAATATGACATGCACTGATATACATGTAATCATTATTTGTTTGAATTGCGGCAAGCAAGTATACATACCAACGAATGTCAGTATGACATGCACTGATATATAACCATTGTTAAATAAATGACTAAAAAGTAAAATTGGAAGTGTCATGTATTCTAAAGTGAACTGATGGTGCAACTAGGATTTATTTTTACCAGAATTTTTAAATTATTTGGTGAGTTTGGTTGCTTAATGTAGAAGCAACATCACTATAACCAATAACGACCACAGAGAAATAGTTACAGATGAACTATTACCAAAGACTTGTTTTATTGTAAGATTGGGTAATTACTATCATGAGTGTAATATTCATTAATCCATAATTCATTAAGACAATATCCTAAGATATATAATTTGAACTGCACTGGAAATGTACATGAGCATGAAATCAAATTGTGTGGTTTATATTAACCTTACAATTCCTAAATATTTCAACCTCTTATTGGCAGGTATTGAAGCAGTAAGACACATTGAAAAGTATAAGTATTTATCATTCTGTAATATGAGATTTCTGTTTTGCAAGCGTTTGCATAAGTAAACGCCATGTCAAGGTAATGTCTATAAATAACAATACATGGATATTAAAACTTGACTAAACCCTTACAAGTATTAATCATTCCGGTAATGTGAGATTTTTGTTTTGTAAACGTGCGCCAAACGCTTGGTCAAGGACTGGCGATAACTAGAACTATCACTTAAGATAACTTATACTCCTGCTTCTCACCTTGCCTTTAATATATTTGACAATAAAACAAGAGGGCCATGGTGGCCCGAGAACGCTCACCATGGTACCATCAACCTAATCAAAACAATTCGGGTCACTTTATTCAACCTTGTTACCTTCATCAACAGTCAGATTCAAATTCTAAAGAAAACTAGCCAACAATCTGCAGACCTCATTTTTCAAGGAATCAACTTTTATGACCAATGAAACTAAATTCTGAATTTTTTAAAAATTTGATAATGAGAGTATATAGGGGTCTCATTTATCAAGGGATCAACTTTTATTTTACCAATTATGGTAGAGCATTATTGTTACCCGCTGCCGGGGTTCATCTCAGTACATATTAAAAAAGTCAACTATAGTCATTTGATAGATTTAATATTACATAAGTAAGTTCGTTTCGTGTTATTCTGATTTCTGTATAACAAATATTTCAGGATACCACAAGAATGACGATTTCCAGCCGGAAATAGACAAAATACAATGTCTGAGACTTACGTGATTTCACTGCTGAACTTACATAAGTCATATCATAGCATCATAAGCATATCTTCAATGCTAAATTCTAATGTTCCTTCAAATCTTATATGCACTGCAGGTTCTTTAGAAATACTCGAATATGGAAGACATATATGTGTATGTGTGATTGTTAATATTCATGATACATATACACTTAGACTAATCCATCCTTTGGGCGACATGTGTCGCCGAAAGGTCGTAACGATGTAACCCAAAGGTTGGATTTGTCTAAATATATATATGATATTATGAAAATTAACACTCACACACAAAATGAACTTCTTATTGGAGTGATTAATATATCATTAGTTTCCTTTATTTTACTCCTTTTTCTACTATACCTGTACATTAGAATTAGGTGTGAACTGGTGCGTTTTTTCTTTGTTTACTAGTAGTAGCATTTCTTCGGACCGAGATGCGAGCCTCAGTCTCCCAGGAGACAACCATACCGCTCTATCGACTATGTAACTAATAGCCATGTTAAACGATGTTCGAAGTGCAGGGTTTGGACATCGGACTATGAATGATGGCTGTTCCAAGTTTTTACTACAATGCAACTTTGAATTCTGCATGTCAAACGTATTGTTATATTTTTCTCATTGAAAACCTGGTAATTAAATTATGGAGTTTAGTCCGATGCCGACTTCATAAACCCATATTCCGAACCCCGTTAAACAAGCAACTGGTGTTGCACGCAACACATGAGTCTCCTACCGGTGAGGTGCATATTTTTTCTGTTACCATAGCAACCAGAATTTTGGTCCGAGAAAAAACAACAAAGAGGCGTGTTTAATCATATACCACGTTTCATAATATTATCCTTAACGGTTTTTAAGTTACCGCGGGATCCAGATTTCCGGACATCCGGACGTACGGACGGACGGACAGACAGAATGCGAAACAGGCGGAGGGCAAACCTAAAGTCCCCTCCGGTGTAAACATCGGTAGAGGACAAACAAGCCTATATTTATTGGACAGTTGCACTATATGTCTTACACATTGCAAAATTCAATTATATATAATAATATATATAAATACACACGGATTGCAGTCTTTCGGCTACAGTCTCCCAAACGTTGCAGTTTTTCATGAACAACCTGTGCTTTACCTTTAGGCGACAGCGAAAAAATGTATATTTTTTATGACATGTATTTTTGACCGAATCTATAAGGATACAAGTTTAATAACACTTAACAAGGGCTATTTAGTGAAAGAAAGCATGTAATGCATAGTTGTGAGGTTTTATTTCATATATATAAAAATGGTCTCCCAAAGGTTGTTCATATACGCAAAGTACACCAAAGGTACAATTTGTAGTTATATATATATATAATTAGGCATTGTAAAGTGTTATTAAACATATTGAATTTTGCAATGTGTCAGTAAGACATATAGTGCAACTGTCCAATAAATATAGGCTTGTTTGTCCTCTACCGATGTTTACACCGGAGGGGACTTTAGGTTTGCCCTCCGCCTGTTTCGCATTCTGTCTGTCCGTCCGTCCGTACGTCCGGATGTCCGGAAATCTGGATCCCGCGGTAACTTAAAAACCGTTAAGGATAATATTATGAAACGTGGTATATGATTAAACACGCCTCTTTGTTGTTTTTTCTCGGACCAAAATTCTGGTTGCTATGGTAACAGAAAAAATATGCACCTCACCGGTAGGAGACTCATGTGTTGCGTGCAACACCAGTTGCTTGTTTAACGGGGTTCGGAATATGGGTTTATGAAGTCGGCATCGGACTAAACTCCATAATTTAATTACCAGGTTTTCAATGAGAAAAATATAACATACGTTTGACATGCAGAATTCAAAGTTGCATTGTAGTAAAAACTTGGAACAGCCATCATTCATAGTCCGATGTCCAAACCCTGCACTTCGAACATCGTTTAACATGGCTATTAGTTACATAGTCGATAGAGCGGTATGGTTGTCTCCTGGGAGACTGAGGCTCGCATCTCGGTCCGAAGAAATGCTACTACTAGTAAACAAAGAAAAAACGCACCAGTTCACACCTAATTCTAATGTACAGGTATAGTAGAAAAAGGAGTAAAATAAAGGAAACTAATGATATATTAATCACTCCAATAAGAAGTTCATTTTGTGTGTGAGTGTTAATTTTCATAATATCATATATATATTTAGACAAATCCAACCTTTGGGTTACATCGTTACGACCTTTCGGCGACACATGTCGCCCAAAGGATGGATTAGTCTAAGTGTATATGTATCATGAATATTAACAATCACACATACACATATATGTCTTCCATATTCGAGTATTTCTAAAGAACCTGCAGTGCATATAAGATTTGAAGGAACATTAGAATTTAGCATTGAAGATATGCTTATGATGCTATGATATGACTTATGTAAGTTCAGCAGTGAAATCACGTAAGTCTCAGACATTGTATTTTGTCTATTTCCGGCTGGAAATCGTCATTCTTGTGGTATCCTGAAATATTTGTTATACAGAAATCAGAATAACACGAAACGAACTTACTTATGTAATATTAAATCTATCAAATGACTATAGTTGACTTTTTTAATATGTACTGAGATGAACCCCGGCAGCGGAGGCTTTCCCTTCTCAAAAAGAAAAAAAAAACATACACCTAGCTCAGGTTACTTAACGCTTTGCTACTGAACTATTCTTATCAAGGGAATAACTAATGGGAAGATTATAAAATTCAGGGACTTGTACTTTAATCCTGTGGCCCCCCCCCCCCCCCCCCCCACACACACACCAAAAATTATCTGAACTGATTTGTTTTGTTATCATTGTTCTTGTTGTTGATTATGATGATGATGATGTTTGTTTTGAAATTAACATTAACACAGCCTTAGTAGCTAACTGTCTGGAAATTCCATGCATCTTGCAGACCCTAACAATTAACTCTTCTAATGATTAAAAAAAAGGAATTGTCTGTTATAAAAATGTCCCCTTATTGATCTATGTATTAGTTATTTACATGGACTTTTTAGAACACACTTTAGATATCTCTGAACCAAACGGTCTACAGCTGAGGTTATTTAGCAATGCATAGAGGAAATATTTAGACCAACTGTTTGCAAATTATGTATGCATATTCTGAAATGGCTTTGCTTTATTTAAGTCGTGTTTCAAAAACATGCAAGGCGTCGATGATGCTTTACGTCAAAATTAGTCCCGTAAGTCTCTGGTTAAGGGAAGAAGCAAGTACCACATAGCAGCGAAACGGATATCATATCATTTCCCGAAATGACAGAGAATCACGCCAACAACAACAATAGTCCTTCAGTCCGATTCTTTGACGCTCGCGTCAAAAGATTCTTGTATTATGTTTGTAATTTGCTGCTGAAAAAGTACAGGATCTAAACTAATAGATACGCTAATCAGCAAAATTTTGTATATTCTCGGCGTGAATCCTCGGAGTTGCGCCAGAACGAGAGTCAATAGTAACTTTAAGTGATAGCAAAATAATGATTGGTAGAACGATTCAATTATTTTATATTATTTATCATAATAATTCTTTAATTTACTTGATGTTGTCCGATACCTGATTGTTTGTGATAGAACATACAGGTAGGTGAAATGCAAAAAAGAAATCTTTATCAGATCACACACACAAACACACACACACACACACACACACACATTGATTACTCGAGGGTCTCATTATACAGAGACCCTGATGACTTAAACTATTCACTTTGATGTTATGTTATACTAACGGGAACTCAAGACGCCATTCTCGAAGATTGTGCATTTGTAATTATTTCTCAAACACAAACAATACAACTACTGAATGGTGACTACTTTTTTGTGATACTTTGTATTCATAGTTTTGTTTAGTAATGGGCCACATCATACACAAAAACCAGCCATTATCTTAGTAATTATATATATATATATATATATATATATATATATATATATATCCAGTAATGTCGTAATTTGATGAGGTGTCGAGAAGATCAAGTACTTTAGAAAGGTTGGGTAAAACTGCATTGATCTTTTCTCCAACACAATGCGATGCAGATATGTCCTTCAATGTTCGAAGGAGTTAGGACTCCCAACCTCGCCTACTCCAACTCCCAACTTCGCCTACGACGAAACCCATGCTGCTGGTTCTATGGTATGGTCTCAGAACGATTGGTAATTTTCCGGTTACATTTGTCCCCCTTCTTGCAGACAAGAGTAACATATTATGTCTTCCATTCATAAGGAATGTGATATTGAGCATGTTTTGTCTGGAAAATGAGGGTAAGTGCTAGAGCAATGATTTTGAGAACAATAATTTTGTCAAGACACGTAGCTTTGCGTGGGTGAAGGGCTTGTTAGAGATTCGCTATATCGAATGGGTCACTTCCCGCTTATAGAACTCATTGTGGAGCAAATTGTCATTACTGATGATAAAGCCGGGGTCTGCTTCCTATAAGAGTAATCAGACTTCACTCTTTTTTTTCTATGGAGCTCATAACTTATATGCGAAACGAATGACCATGATTGTGATAGGACCTTTTCAGTACGGCAGATGTTTTAGGAGAAGAAGTATGGTACAGAGAACGAATAGCTAGTATGGGATGGTCTCGTTCTTGTTCAATACTGCAATACTAGAGGATAGTTTAATGTAATACTAACGTGGAAGTACTTCACTTCAGAATGTTGGAAAAAATACATCTGTAGCTGTCCTGCGTTCAGTTACCGTGAACAGTCGCTAACGTGAGCGATTGCATTCCCTGTTACCATAGCATATATATTGAAAACAAGGAACAAACTTGCAACCGTTTGATTATCGGTTGCGCATCGCTACGTGACTTTAATTGTACATATCATGGGGATTGACTGCTGTGGAGAGTTTGCTATTTGCTGACGTGAGCTACTGTAATTTAAGCGATTACTGATTGTAACTCTGACTCTCATTTCAAGCGGGGCATTCATTAATGCGAAACACGCTCATGGCTTACTAACAGATTCTGTCCATTATTAGTCTCTTTTTATTTTGAGTCCTGAAGACTACACTTGGGCTAATCATGCCAAGAAAAAAATCATTATCTCGTTCTTACAACATATTATCTTGAAATAATGAGATACATATCTCTTAATAACGAGATATTGACACAAAAAAACGAGTCAAATTACAAAATAATATGACCATATTTCTATTGCTACATACATAAAAAATAGCAATTATTTCAATCATGTATTTAAGCTCGATTTCGAAACATATTTTTATAGCTGATAGTATCCTTCTCGGTGGTTTCTGGGTTGGATCAGTACTTTGCACCTGGGATAATCATGAAAACATCCACAGTCAGGTGCGTTATCAACGGACCACATGACCTCTTTATTAGCACAATAAATGTTTAATTCTTGAAGTTATCTGATACAATACATGCGCAACACCGTAAACAGACCCCTTTAGTTAACAACAAAATAAAAGTTTTGTGGTTCAGTATTGGGACCTTTGTACTTGTATTCAGGTGAAAATGAAGCGCCCGTTGTAATGGTCCTTCACTATATTGGACTATGGTTGCATTGGTGTCACATTAAGATGGAGGGCATTATTGGAATGGATCTGTCAGCATTGTACATGTATACCATTCTGTTGCAACAGTTGTTTTTTTGGCTTATTAAGCCAACATTTGAATGTTTATTGGCTTATTAAGCCAACATTTGAATATTTAAGTCTATAAATTACTCAGATATGAATAAATATATTCTATCAATATGAACAATTCAAAGATTTGAATTATTTTTCTCATCCTGTAGTTAAGTGGCACGTGGGTCGAAGATTACTGATAATTGTTGTAAAATAAATAAATGAATGAATATGTTTACATTCTCCTACACTGGTCCGGTACAATGTAACCAGATATCCATGATACCGTACTGGGAACAGCAGGTAGAAAATTTCTCATTTATCTAGCAAATCAGAAACTCTGAAGGATTAACCAGCTTGTCTCGTCTTAGAGTGTACGTCTGTTAAAACCCGATTAGCCTGATAAGCGACACTATATTCATGTGTCGGTTTTAGTTTAGGTTTTCAAAATTGAATACATATATCTTGTCTACATATCATATATATATAATATAATATCATATATTATTTTGTAAATAATCAATTAACCTGTCAATGTTCACTACCAACTGATATACATCACAGCCCTTCTCAAAAATTTATTTGCTTTTCATAATTTTTTTTCTTTGCTCTCCGTATTTTTTTTCACTACAAAAACATTCATTAATGAAATTCTATTTATTTTTTTCTACAAAAGTAACTTCTGTTATCTAGTTGTCATTTAAACGGGGCGACATAATTGAAATAAATAGCTTAAGGCACAAAATGCTCTAAAATAAAGTTGAAAGTAATAGAAAAAGACGTTTGGTATCATACCAAAATGCAAATAAAGTATATAAAAAGTAAATGAAGGGCAGCAAATATACATTGTTCTCTTAGACTTTTGGAGAAAACATGAGGTACATGCCTTATTAATGTTTTATAAATGTAAATTCATATTTTGAAGAATAGATACTGTCCAGACTGTAACAGACACCTTGAAAAATATTTTTGCAAGTGAATACGTAAAGAACAAGTACGACAGTATTTTTTCACTTAATGACATCGTTGAGATTGTTCAGAGTCGTAGTTTTCAATGTTACGACTAACCGCAATGCACGACTTAATTATTCAATGCCCATGTTGTTCCCATGACAGTTGCAAAACTCGCAAACTCTGTACTGTCGGAAATATTATGTGTCATGTCGATAATTTTACAAAAAGCTTGTGAACAGTATACCCCAGTCATGTGATGGAAGTAAAGTCTATAGCTGCGACATTTGTTTGCAGCTGTAAGTTATGCAAATTGATATAAACGTGTATTTTGCGTGTGGCCCCAATGTTTTCATGGCATAGTCAAGAATTGAAAAAAAGAGGTCTTTCTGTGAAGTATACTTTTCAAAATTTGTCTTAATCTTGGCAGTTAATGTCTGACAAATAAATGGCCAAATTTAAGGTCTTCCAACCCTAATACCATCAAAGCAATGTACATGTATATAACATATTAATGAGCTTTATAATGTCATATAAGGGTAATCTTATGGGCAAATTGAAATGTTATGACAAGTGTCAGATGTTTATGAATACCTTCCCTTGATATTTTGTTGCCATGAGTTATCTCCCCTGAAAACTAAAACACTCATTTTAACTTCACCATTTTCCTATGCATCTGAATGAATCTGACTGTTGCTGAAGGTAACAAGGTTGAATAAAGTGACCCGAATTGTTTTTATTGTTTTTATTAGGTTGATGGTACCATGGTGAGCGTTCTCGGGCCACCATGGCCCTCTTGTTTCATTGTCAAATATATTAAAGGCAAGGTGAGAAGCAGGAGTATAAATTATCTTAAGTGATAGTTCTAGTTATCGCCAGTCCTTGACCAAGCGTTTGGCGCACGTTTACAAAACAAAAATCTCACATTACCGGAATGATTAATACTTGTAAGGGTTTAGTCAAGTTTTAATATCCATGTATTGTTATTTATAGACATTACCTTGACAAGTCGTTAACTTATGCAAACGCTTGCAAAACAGAAATCTCATATTACAGAATGATAAATACTTATACTTTTCAATGTGTCTCGCTGCTTCAATACCTGCCAATAAGACGTTGAAATATTTAGGAATTGTAAGGTTAATATAACCCACACAATTTGATTTCATGCTCATGTACATTTCCAGTGCAGTTCAAATTATATATCTTAGGATAACGTCTTAATGAATTATGGATTAATGAATATTACACTCATGATAGTAATTACCCAATCTTACAATAAAACAAGTCTTTGGTAATAGTTCATCTGTAAAAATTTCTCTGTGGTCCTTATTGGTTATAGTGACATTAAGTTACCAAACTCACCCAATTATTTAAAAATTCTGGTAAAAATAAATCCTTGTTGCACCATCAGTTCACTTTAGAATACATGACACTTCCAATTTTACTTTTTAGTCATTTAATTTAACAATGGTTATATATCAGTGCATGTCATACTGACATTCGTTGGTATGTATACTTGCTTGCCACAATTCATTCAAATAATGAGTACATGTCAGTGCATGTCATACTGACATTCGTTGGTACAAACACATTCTTGTCGCAATTCACTGGAACAATGATTATACATCAGTGGATATTCTTGGGTACTAACCCGTTCTGTCTTTTTGATTGTTAGTCCTTGTTTGCCGCAATTATGTTCATTTTAATCTTTTAATCGGAATATATTTGTTCCCACCCGGAGACCCCCCCGGAGATTACAACCCTGCTTACATTGTAATACATTGACAAATTGACAATGCACTGTAACCTCGCTGTGTATCAATTACGCGTAATCGTGGTTCATAGAAAAAATGCACGTATATCTTGATACAAGAAAAGGGTCCTATATATCAAGGATAAATATGCTGTTAAGTGGAAATGTACACCACAATACAAAATGAGGCGTTAATTCTCCCCAAAATAACTTGCTTCAATGCTTCAACAGCATTTCTTTTATGTATAAATGTCATTATTATGTTATTAACAGTTTCGAATCCTTACGCAACGTCGATACGGAACGATTGAGTTACATAGCTATCAATTGATAGATCGGTAATATGTGTATAATGACATTTAACGCGCTTACGGTCATCCAATCCTCGACAAAAACGGTAAAAATAAGTTCATGTCGTTTCGTTTTCTCCCTATAACCTACGTCAATCTTTAAATTTCAATAGAATAGAATAGAATGGCCAGGGATAGATCAACAAATTATGTCAAATTCTAATTTACAAAAAATAATAATTTTCGAGATATAAGCAGTTAAATGCACTTGGGGTAACACAATTTTCGTTTTTCTGCCATAATCAAATGATTCAACCCCGATCTTCAAAAAACTAAATATCATTTGAAAAGTCATTCAAAACGCTACAAATTATAACATAGTGTCTCGATAGAATATTTATAGTTTTTGAGATATTTAAGGCCGAATATTCTTTTGGGACACTAATCCCTACTTGACCTGTTGGTAGGCTTCGTCCTATAAACTGGTATGATTCGTCTTGGTACGCATTTGCAAGCGTATGCTTCGTCTTACATTCTGCACTGAGAATGTTAGAGTCATATAGAGTTGATTTTTTTGACAAGTGTTATCATATTTGCAAATAAATTATGTTTATATATCTTTGCATTTCGTAGGAGTCATTTTAAGAACTGCAATCAGTTGTCATTTGTTAATAAATATGTAGATTTTCTAAAGGGAAATAATACAATAAACAATTAAATTCACTCTTATTCAATACTTCGGTGCCAAACGTCTGTTATGTAGAACTTGCTTACAATTTGAAATATTGAACAAGAGAGAATCAAACTGATATTTGCCATTTATATACAATTGTCTTGCACTTCTTATATTCTAGAAAGCAGAAAGCATTTAGCACTTACACTTATTTAAGAAAATGTGACAATCTTATATGCATGCAAACCCTATTGGGTTTGTACTGTTTTTCATTAGGCCTTACCATTGATTTTTTTTGGGGGGGGGGGTTACAGCGATAGCATTAAAACTTGATAATAAAGTTTCATGATACGTAGTGTAAGATCTTATTTTCCCCAGATCATGGAAAAATAAGATAATATCCTTCACATTTTCGAATGTGACACATGGGATTGACCGAAAATGGGGAACACATATTTTTTCACAGATTATGTCGAAACTGAAAGATACAACATCAATAATAATGTTGTTGTCCTTGTCGTTGTATGCAATGGCGAATCAAGATATTTGGTAAACTGTAGTTTAATGGGCACGTTAATATGTTAGTGAATCGGAACAACAACGACAACAACCCTAACTAAACATTCAGCAACTATCTATAAAGCAACCAACTGAAAAGAAAAAACAAAGACGATTATCACAACTTCGCTAACAACATCCATTCTTACAACGTCAAGGAATATAACCAGCATTTAAAAGGCTTTCATATTTATTTTTTTTTGTTATTATTATTGTTTTTGCTACAGTCATTATAAAATATGAACAACTGAGGTATGTACGAAGCCCCGTATAATAAACAAAAATTCTTGGAACGGTTCTAGTTGCATCGGCTCCTCTAATTGGTCAATCGATATAGCGCGCCTTTAAGCTTGTGTGGTGTATGCTGGTTGTGCCGATGCTAAAATAGCGAGCATCATGCTCGTTGAACAATGATGCTAATCTTACGAGCATGATGCTCAGTGAACAGTCTGCCGACCCAGCATGATGCTCATCTTAAGAGCATGATACTAACGTTTAAACCATGATGCTCAATGAACAAACTGCCGACCCAGCATGATGCTCATTGAACAATCTGCCGACCCAGCATCATGCTCATTTCACAATCGGCAATAAAGACCCCAATCGTTCGTCATACCGACCATTATTATGTTTTCGCCAGATGCATCATGATGCTTAAGAAATAAAAATGCCGACCCAGCATAATGCTCATTGAACAAATGAATGATCAAATGTTTACTTATCACTATACAAAACAAGTTTTGAGTGCATCCATCGTATAGTATTCAAGTAATGCTCTTAACGAATATGCGATTTTTAGGATACGAAGGGGGTCTGAAGGTTTCAAATCCGACATGTGTTTTTCATCGTTTTGATATGTTCTTTGTGTAGTTGAATTAATTTGAACGTTTATACATGTGTTAACATATTTCTGTCGAAAGATCGAGGTTTTAGGAATGTATATACAAAGGGAACAAGCTGACCTCTTTTCCGGAGGGATACTTTCGATTTTTATGTGCAACAATTAAAACTTAAAATTCATCAGCTGTTTAGTGACCTTAAAGTTTAGACTGGAAATTCTGGTGAAGACAAAATAGCCAACGGCCGAAAAAGAATGAAATGTGATACACATAAAAGAGCAACATTCAAGACATTTTTCTTCAAGATAAAGTTGGCTAACATCACTTCGTCGGAATTTACCTGACAGTGTTGTGACATGATGCTCTCTTTGATTTTTTTTTTTTTGTTAAATTAAAAAAAGAGAGTCAAATAACATCATTTTATGACAAATTAATGTTAATTAAAAACACTTGATCTTAGGGTTATACATTAACAGTGAGCTAGGGTTTACCAGTATGAACCGGGTACAACCGTAACTGTGCAGGTTTGAGATATAGAGGATGTTTGTTTGTTTTGAGTAGATATGGAATATACCTCACCGAAACAGAGCTTGATCCAGGAGTGCAGGTTATTTTTTAAAAAATGTAGGCACATTTATTTTTATTTCGTGGAAACAGCAACGGTGGTACTCGAATAAATAGTTTTTTACGACTTAACATATTATATGATGAAACAGTCTTATAGATTTCGATCCACGAAAATGAATAACCATAAGGCTATATTATGTTCACAAACAAAAAAATTATGCAGGTTTGAAGTTGTCTTTCTTTCTTTATATTTTTTTTGCTTCTCACTAAGAATGGAGCTCGATAAAACCATAATGAAAACGTTTCGAGTTTTTTCCCCCATTTTCAAGTGCCCAACCCGGGATTATAAAAAGATGTTTTCGAATTCCCTTCGAGGTAACATAGAAACGTTGATTCCGGGTTAGGGGGGGGGGGGGGGGGGGGGGGGGGGGGGGCTTGAAAGGGGGGGAGTTTGAATTCAATTTCCCCCATCCGGTAATTTGAATACGTTTTATATTCCCGGTTGTGGCATATTGAAAACGCACTGTGATCCTCACCACTGATTTTCTTTTAAATGTCTTACCCAGGAAATTACGAACAAAGTACCCGAAATAAATTTGAAAACGTTTCCAAATCCTCATATCCAACATCAAATTGCAATTAACGAATATCAAGTATTAACAGACACATCGGTATTCTAACGACACATTTATATATAAGATATAAAATAAGATATAAACTTTTCCAAGGAAGGAATATAGGGGAAGAGGGTTTTTAAACGTTTTCCCGCGTTGGGAGAGCTTCACCAGCCTTATCTATACCTCATATGAATTCAATAAAGGAAAAAATAATATCAGTGGAAATATAAATAATACATATAATATTTTTATCATAAATGACGTAAAAGGAGGTGGTCTTTTGAAAACTATTTTAAATTCCAGGTCGCGGAAGGGCATTAAAACCATTTTTATTTTCCCTAAAAGGGAATTTTGAAAATGTTACTAAAATACGTTTTATCGTCGTACAACCGTAATTGCAGCGTAGACCACCAAAATGTTTTAAATAACCGGGAGTAATCGAGAGCCACAAGGAAAGATTACCTTTCTTTTGACATGAAATCAAATCACAATTTCAAATTTTAATTATATTTAGAGTTTTTGTAGATATGATGCTCCTTTATATAAATGTATACTGTTATATAAAACATTGACCGTTAGGAGCTTTTTTCATGTGTCCGTAAATTCATCCATAACACCGTATGTTAGGTTTAGTTTTAAATTAAAAGTGTATATCTTAGGATAAAAAGAATATTCTAAATGAAATACTAAATTAAAAATATACCTGATCAAACAGCCGAACAAACTAATGTGATTAGAATAACAAATGATTCTACGCAGTAATCATGAAAATAGCAATTCACAAAAAGGCTTGATTTTCCAACGTAACAATTAATTTAGTGGCGAAATCATCATAAACATGTTTTCGCCAAGACAAAGATAATAATAACTACTGTTGATGTGCTATTTGAATAATGATGAATAAAATATTATTATAGATATTTTCTTTTTGTGTATTTTATTAAAATGTGTTCTAAATTTCTAATTAATTTTATGGATAATAAATAAATATAATATGCAATAAATGAACACATTTTGCTAGAAATGGACAAAAAAACATCAATAAGTATCCGGTGTGGCACGCAACACATGAGTCCCCTCCGCTGAGGTGCATAATTTTCCCGTAACAATAGCAACCAGAATTTTGTTCCGAGAAAAAAAGTGACGTGCAGAATCTCCATACTGCCATCTATTCATATACCAGTTTTATAACATTATCTCAAACAGTTTTAAGTTATCACAGGATCTAGATTTCCGGACAGACAGACGGACGGACGGACAGACGGAGGGCAAACCTAAAGTTCCCTCCGGTGTAGGGGACTAAAATAATATATAGATATATACCATGGTTATTTATATAACTTTTCGGCGACTCATCAGCCTTTGGGCAACTCGACAGAAGAAAATGTGACAGTATTTTAGAAACAAGAGGGCCGTAAGGCCCTATATCGCTCACCTGAAGGGTCTTGATGTATAGGCATTGAAGACAATTATAGCTTGTATTGAGGCTGTTTCGGTTAAAATTAACTAGTGTACTGTTAACCACCATGAAATAAAGTATATAATATAAGGAAAGATTAAAATTAGTATTTTATAAAGTCTTAACAGCTAAAATGGGACGATTATGAAAAACGCATTTTGAATTTCTTTTTTATTGATAAAATAAAAAAAAACCTTGTAAAATAACAAAAGAACATTGTAAAATATATTCACATAAAAAGGAACACATTATTGTAGAGGAGAATATATGAGATCAAGATTTGGTGTGGGGTCATTTATCACCGTAGGGCTATGATTTGAACAATCTTGGTAATGACCCATTAGATGATGCTACAAACCAAATATCTAAGCTCTAGGTCTTCTGGATTCATAGGAGAAGATTTTCAAAGATATTCCTATATAACTCTATGTAAAACAAGTGACCTTGGTGTGGGGTCATTTATCACCGTTGGGCTATGATTTGAACAATCTTGGTAATGGCCCATTAGATGATGCTACATACCAAATATCTAAGCTCTAGGTCCTGCAGTTTTGCAGAGGAAGATTATTAAAGATTTTCCTATATAACTCTTTGTAAAACAAGTGACCCCTGGTGCGGGGTCATTTATCACCGTAGGGCTATGATTTAAACAATCTTGGTAATGACCCATAAGATAATGCTACATACCAAATATCAAAGCTCTAGGCCTAATGGTTTCATAGAAGAAGATTTTTAAAGATTTTCCTATATAACTCTATGTAAAACAAGTGACCCCTGGCGCGGGGTCATTTATCACCGTAGGGCCATGATTTGAACAATCTTGGTAATGGCCCATTAGATGATGCTACATACCAAATATCTTAGCTCTTGGCCTTATGGTTTCAGAGTAGAATTTTTTTTAAAGTTTTTCCTATATAACTCTATGTAAAACAAGTGACCCCTGGAGCGGGGTCATTTATCACCTCAGGGCCATGATTTGAACAATCTTGGTAATGGTTCATTAGACAATGCTACATACCAAATATCTAAGCTCTAGGCCTTTTGGATTTGGAGAAGAACCTTTTTTAAGATTTCACTTTTAAAATCTATTTTTAGCTCCTGTGACCTAATTATGCAATGGACTGGAACCATTTGAACAACTTTGGTAGAGAGTCTGCCAAGGAACTTTCCTGCAAAATAATTTTGAAATTGGCCAAGTGGTTTTAGAGGAGAAATCGTTTGAACGAAAAGTTGATGACGCACGGACGCATGCACGGGCGATGGACGACGGACAACGGGCGATCACAAAAGCTCACCTTGAGCACTTTGTGCTCAGGTGAGCTAAAAAGTGTCCTGAGGAAATTCTAGAATTTAAAATTTAAAAAGGTTAAACAATCTTTGAAACACAATTCCCCCATAACATGTATGAATTTAAATGGCAAACATATATCCAAGTTAAGGAATTATTAATAAATAATGAATTGTACACCAAAGGTTGTTATCAATATATACACTTGTTTTTGAAATTTGCGAATTATTCAAATATAAAATAACCTGTTGACTAGCCTGTACTCAATGGACCTCACTAAAAAGTATAAAGCTATGTTCCAAAATGTAAAACTATTTTAAAAACGATTTGTGAGTTTAACAATCATTTATCACTTGGGCGACAGCTGATATATCCTTCGGGCGCACATGTCGCCTATATATATATATATATATATATAATACCGTAGACAAATTATACTGGTCGTCCCGGGGAGGGTATGGTCCCTTTTTTATTGCCTCTATCCTTACCATGGTTTTCAACTTTTGACTCCTCAGTTAATTCGACAGTTGTATGAAGACCGTACACCTTGCTATCTAAACCTTTTTTACTTGGGATCCAGCCCAAACATCAACAGAGATACTCCTCTAGACATCATAGTGATTTGTAGTTAACGAAGATGCATACGACATTTCAGCCATACAGCGACGTCAAGTTCCACACATATAGAGACACTCGGACAGAACCAGTGAACAACCCCAAGTCAGCTGGAAGGCTTCCTCACATGGAACATTTTAAAGACCAGACTGGGACTCGAACCCAAAACAGTGAGGGACAGAGTGATGATGAGTCTGTGATTGTAGTAGCTACGGAGGCCCCTTCTGCTAACCATAAGCAAAGCGCATACACAATTCTAAAGTTAATGTCACTCAGACTAAGCTTGTTTAGGATGGAAATTATAATAATTTACCATCAGTCGACATTCAGTGGATATTTTATCAAGGACAAGGCCACTGGAAAAAAAAAAGAAGTGAAAACATGCGTTAGTGGACACTTTGATCCAGTTTCGCTGTAGAAATTTTAGATACATATTAATCTTCTGAGTTTATATTCATGCAGAAAATGACGTATATGGTTCAGTGTAAGATAATAAATCACAGTTCTGTATGTTTTTCTTATGCAAACAACCCACATAGCCATAAATTAAGTCTAGTTTTAAGTTTATTTGTTGGGTTTAACGTCCCACCGAGAGTATTTCAGTCATTTGGAGACGATGTCTACTTGAGACAGATATAGTGCTGCCACACTGCAGTATCACGCCGTAGACATATGGCATGATACCACACCCAGCCACATTATCCTGACACCGGGCATACCAGTCCTGCAGCCATCATTATATGCTGAGCGCCAAGCAAAAAAGCTACAACGATACCATTTATTACGACTTTGTTATGTCGCGGCCGGGGATCGAACCCACGACCTCCCGCTCCCGAGGCGGACGCTCTAATCACTCGGCCACCGGGGACAGTCCAATTCTAGTTTTAACTTTGTACGAATGCAGTCTAGTGAAATAGCATTTTGCAATAAACCTATTTCAGGAAGTCTGATTATTTTTGGACTTTGATTTTCGAGATATCGTGAAATTCATTGGATATTCTACAAGTACAGGAAGAATAAATAATTATATAAGTAATTATAATAATAATAATAATAATAATAATTATAGAAAATGTATGCGTAATTGATAACGACAAGCTCAAACTTATTTACATGAAATTATTTTAAACTCAAGGGAACATTTCTCTGATGGCAAAGGTTCCCTTTCTATGGCAAATGTTATAATGTTAACAAATATCACGGCAGATTGCTATAAGTAAATGGACATTGAACACTTTTAACATCAAAGGCAAGTTTTTTTAAAAAAGGAAAGAAAGTGAAAATATACACACCATTTTGCATAACTGCATTTTAATCAGTACAAAATAATTACAGCACAATTGCACAGATTACATTTCTTTCAAATCTATTTTGTGAGAAAATAAACATGTATCTTCTTTGAGAAGGATCCGATCTAGCAGTCTTATATATACCAACTACACAACCAGCACACTACGCTGTCTTATCCATCGCCCTACGTTTTACGTTTAAATTATTGTATTATCATTTATACTTAAAGAAGAAAAGACAACAATAGTTTGGTGGTTTAGACTATGTTGTGAATCCCTGGCTTTGCTAAATGCATCACCACAATGTAGATACTTTTGAGTATAAATTTGTGTTTATTTTTATGAGTCACAATCTGTTTATTTTTGTTGCAACAGAGGAAATGTTTGGTAAATTATATGCCGTGCATGTTTTAAACTATATTGATAATACAAATGCAAATCACTGAAACAAATGAGAGACAATACAAATTAAGAAAGGAACAATGAGAATGTCAATATTTAAAGAGATGATATGGTATTTTCCATTCTTTTCCATCCATTGTTTATATCATTTTATGATGCCATAAAAAGCACTGTGTGCCAATTACAATGTATACATTATAATGGTAGTTTTGAAACAGAGGTATTTATATCAAATTAATCACGTATGTAGCTGACAAAATGTTTCTCTATCTACAGGAACTGTCATCTCGACGACACCTTTTCTCATTGGTGCTTTAACATACAGGACCACGGAATGGAAGTCACGAACATTGAACACAAAGCACCTGACGGGCATCTTACAGACCCAGTATATGTGCTGTGTGTATCCAACAATGCCGCTCTCAGAAAAGACAAATCCATGCGCGCAAATTTGTTTTTGGAAAGTTTTGCTGATGGGAAAATTGTAATCTTAGCAAATATGATTGATATTTCAAAGGTTATTGAATATTTAAAGTTCTCAGAGAGTCCGTGTGTAACATTTAAAGATAAACACGTGTATAGTTGCTGTGCGTTTTCCCCCGGGTTTAACCACTCTAAGGAATATTCATATTGGCATTACAAGTACGAGAAAACATTGAGACGAATAAATCGTGGATATATTCATTGAGATGATTTAATATTCGGGCATGATAACATACTGGACCAATTTGTCGAGTTTCAAGCGACTGCGAATAGTATAGCGGTTAAAGTGAGTGCACGCCATAGAAGCATGGATGGGTCGACCTATGATCCCTACCCGGAAGTCCATGTTAATGTATCTCTGAGAGAGACCGCTAAACCAGTCACAGAATACGAGTTCCATTGGTATTTGTAGTTTTTGTTTTGTTTTGGTTTCCGTGTTAATGATTTAATGAACTTATGCCTGTTTGAGGTCTTAAGTGGTTTATTTCTGTTCTAATAATTTATTGAATGTATACCTGTTTGTTGGATTTATGTCTTGCTTGTAACTGGTCATATATAAAGTTATTATTATTTAGACCAAAGATTTTTTTTTTTGCATGTGTATAATACAGATAAAATAATTTATCAAACGGTTGTTATTGGTTTTGATGTTTACAGCTGTTGTGACAGTAATTCAGTGTCATACAGCGACGCCCGGGTATTATGGCATATATTTGCGACACACGGTAAATGCGAAACATTTACATCCGAGACAATATTAACTGGGAAACTGTGTATTGAGTTCATTTCATTAATTTTATGAAACACGAGTAAATTCAATTTACACTAACATTTATCTCGACAGTAATAATATAAGAAACGTCTATTTTATTTCAAGTGTATTGCCTCATGCCTCACAACACCTGAATGTACATTTATATGTACGTAATGAAGTTGTATTAAATCACTGTTTAAACTGTTAAGGTATAGATCTATATTAATAATGTTTGAATGCTATATCATTTAAACTCTCATCGACAATATTTGTTAAACATCACTAGGAGACTGTGTCATAATGAGCTATAGTGTTGTCTCACTGCGGTATCACGCCATTTACGTGTAGCATGATGTCACCACCTATCTTATCACCATGACAGCCGGCCAACCAGTCCTGGAACTACCCGAATATGCCGAAGACACATGGGTAGACCAGTGCCGTTTTGAGCTATCGGTATATTTCAAATATATTTTCTTCTTGTCTGGACCGATGTGAAGATATTAAAGTAAAATTTATATTTCAGAAATATTGGGAAGGTTATTTTTTCAAATTTGCCAGGAAGGTATGTCTCATAATGATATATCGTATATATAAAGTTTACATTTTTAGAATAAAAGTAGATAGACCTTAAAAAAAGACATACAATACTTGAAATCGGATAATAAAGACTACTAACGTTTCCGATAAAATAATCCCGTTAAGCTTTCTGTTAACTTGCGTACTTCATGTATGTAGCATACGGCATAGATTGAAACTGAATATTTAAGAGAATATGAATCAAACATTTAAAGTACTGAAGCACTAAAGACAATACTTTTCCGAAGGATCGCTATTTAAGAGGTAGTGTCAGTCCGCTCTATGATTTCGCTTTAATACATCATATGTCGTCCAATACTCAAAGCTAAACGACAGCTCCGCTCTAGTAGCGGCAAAGAAAAGTAAGTACATAAAAAACCAGAACTGCTGAATGATCATGGCAATTCAGCAAAGAACTGCCCTACAAGTAATATTTGCTTATAAACAATTTAATACTAATTTCAAATAGGGTAATCGAATATATTTATGTTTATAAAACGCGTTATATTCGTTATATTCATCTGCAATCACATACAGTCGAACCCCAGTTACTCCACCACCTCTCATTCAAATACCCGGCGTCATTCGAAACACTTCGTTGGTCCCAATCACTCTCCTTCTTATTTCTATATAAAAATATCTGGGTTATTCAAATTTCGAATACCTGGCCTCATCCGAAAAGATTTTTCGGCCCGTGCCAATAAATTCGTGTTTCGCACCTCCTTATCCGAAGTCGCCGACGAACATTAATTACCGGCGACATTTTGAAAACAAACAATGGAAAGGCGCAAACGTCAATTAATTACCGAAATGGGTGGGAGACGGCCGCTTACAGTTTGCATAAGTTGTTAATTGATTGGATGTTTGTGCAGTTCAATCATAAAGATAAAGGTGATGATTGATGATTTTTTAGGTATGGCGAAACGTATTTCGGATACGCTTGGAAAGGAAGTATTAAAGAAGTGTAACAAGCAGACCACGATTACATCCTTTTTTAAATGAACATTTCGAGATTATGTTGATATCACGTTGATACATGTAGTTTCTTGTGATTTAGTCAGACCTGATGAATGGATGCATGCATTTATTATGTATAATTTATGCAGAAATAGATGAATGGTGTTAATTAAATATCAAATATCCATTGCTGTTTTCAAGACGACGTTGATATTGGATACGTATAGTCGCATGTGATTAAGTCAGACCTGATAAATGTATCTATATATGTATGTATCTTTGTTATTGACGTATGCATTTATTATGTATGCATCGATATCATTTATGCATAAAAAGATGAAAGTTAAATATCTATAGTCGTTTTCATTAACGTTCCTAAATCAAAATAACATATTTTGATATAAAATACATTATATATTACGTTCACTGCATGAAAAAGCATGGCTGGGATGGGCTTTTGTTCGAACGGTCGACGTGATTTGGTTTATTCGAATACATGCCTTACTCGAAATAAAACGCCGATCCCCAGGACTTCGATAACCGGGATTCGACTGTATTTTAAACAAGTTTATACATCCTTTATACATCCTTTGAAAAGGACAGAAAGCGATTTCATACTCGAATTTTTGCGGCACAAATGACATGATACATGAAACAATACAATATATAGCTGTATGCCTCCAATAATTGTTTTAACTTCGAAAAAAGACAATAAAAATATATCTTTAACATGTTCGCCACATTAAGCAATGAGATTAAATAGTGCAGCATTTATTGAATTAAGGTAAAGTCCCTGTAATGGTTCTGCTATATTTCGAGCCTC
Source organism: Solen grandis (assembly GCA_021229015.1). Classification (NCBI taxonomy): domain Eukaryota; kingdom Metazoa; phylum Mollusca; class Bivalvia; order Adapedonta; family Solenidae; genus Solen; species Solen grandis. The sequence continues at coordinate 42,413,845 of CM037785.1, forward strand.
TTGGCCTTTTACGAAGATAACCAAGGTTTCCTAATGTTTCATTAGGGTATCTTGGTTATCTTGGTAGGGTTTAAGTAGTCCAAGAAATACCGGAACCATTACAGGGACTTGACCTTAAGATACTTATAAGTGAGTCTCTGAAATATGGTTTTGTTCACTTATATGTTTGCGTCTGTATAAACGTCTGTCTGGAACTATGATGGATATACAAAGATTATTTTCAGTCCTGATTTTCTACACGTGACTGGTTTCACTTACTGTTTGGTTATTTTTCATCCAGTAATGTAATAAGCTACAAATTTGTAACCACAAAGCAACAACATCAACAACTTTAATTAAAATTAATCTTAGGAAAGTATGGGTCTATTACGTTTTAAATTTAAATATAATTGATATATGCGGCAGAGTTACAAAGCGGAAAGTTGTGTGATACAGGTATATACATGAATATGAGTGAATCGCGGGCAGAGACTTTGTATTCGCAGGAAGAATTACATCACATTATATCATGAAGCCAACAATGGAAGGAAAGGCGAGACAGAGCGAGACTGTGATTAATCAGCCTTCTGAGGAGGTAGGTAGAGTCTTCTAATTGTCTAACTTAATTGTAAGTTGTAGTTTTGGTTAAAAGTAGTATTGTACATTGTGTAAATAGAGTTGCCGAAAGTTTTGAATTTGGTATTGTCCTTGCCATAGATAAATCATTATTTGAACATGAGAAAAACATTTTATATGTTGTGTTGTATGCACCTCCAGAAAATTCACCTTTTTATAACGATACTTCTGTCTCCTGCATTCAGAGGCTCGAGGAGTTACTAAGCAGCAACCAATGGGCAGGTTATGATTTTTTGCTATGTGGTGATTTCAATGCAAGAACAGGAGACTTATCTGATTTTACAGCATTTGGTCATATACCAGAATTTGAGGAATACAGAGAGGTATTTGATAACGTTATTGATAGTCCACGCCAAGCAAAAGATCTTACAGTAAACAAATTTGGACGAGAACTCCTAAGATTCTGCCAAATTTTCTCATGCTATATAGTAAATGGGAGAAAATTGAATGATTCTGCTCAACAACACAGTGCAGATTTCACATTTGTCAATCAAAACGGAGCAAGTGTTATTAACTATTTTATACTTGCAGAAGGTCTATTTAATTTAGCGCTAACCTTTGAGGTATTGGACAGAACTGAAAGTACTCATATGCCTTTATCACTAACCTTAACATTACATGTACAAGAAGAAAACAGTATGGAAGACACTTCTTATAACCATGAGTATTATGTAATGAATGAAAAAACAAAAGAAGATTATAATGCATTTCTAAAAATGAAACTGAAAGGAGCTTATTAACTTTACAAAACATGCATGAAACTGATGTAAATGTCATTTTAGATAAGTTTGAGTCTATACTAATTGATTGTAGCCAAACTTTCAAACATAGTTAAGTACGTAAACATATCTGTAAGCAAAAAGGAAAAGCATGGTTTGACAAAGAGTGTCGAAAGGCAAAGACTGAGGCAAAAAAGGCTCTTAGATCTTTTCGCTCTTTTAGAAATGAAGAGAACTTAAGTAATTATTTAAATAAAAAATATGCATATAAGAACATATGTGAAAGTAAAAAGGTACAATATAACTACAATTCTAGTGTGTAAATAGAGTTGCCGAAAGTATTCTATGAATACATTAAATAAAAATATAAAAAAATTCAAAAATATTTTGGCAAGAATTAAAAAAGTTGTCAGAAACAGTTAGGAATGAACCAAATATTAGTATTAACTGTTGGCTTGATCATTTTAAAAATTTATTTAAAACAACAATATATGAAAATATTGAAGAGAACGGCGATGAAGAAAATATGAATAACATTGATGATGTTGAAAATGCTCTTTTTAATGATTTGATTTCTGAGGAAGAAATCCTCTCATGTGTAAAAATTATAAATAAAAATAAAGCATGTGGCGGGATCCTTATACCTCAACATATATTACATGGTATTGATATTCTTCTACCATATATCAATAAGTTATTTAACAAAATATTTGTATCATCCACTTTTCCAGAAAAGTGGACAAAAAGTATAATTATACCTATACATAAGAAAGGTAACAGAAATAACACAAGTAATTACAGGGGTATATCTCTCTTAGATATCCTATGTAAGATATAAACATCTATTTTAAACAGAAGATTAACTTTTTATGTTGAGGCATATAATAAAATAAATGAGTGTCAAGCAGGCTTTCGTTCAGGTTATTGTACTGTGGACAATGCATTTATCTTATATTCTATTGTTAATAAATATTTCCAAAGAAGGGGTAAGCCTGTATATGTAGCATTTATTGATTTTCAAAAGGCATTTGACTCGATAAGCAGACCTATTCTGTTTGATGTATTAAAGCGCAAGAACATAAAAGGCCACTTATACTCATCTATTAAATCCATATATGTTTCGGTAAAAGCATATGTAAGGACAAGTAAGGGTTGCTCAGATTTATTTGATTGTCCACTTGGCCTTAGGCAAGGCTGTTGTATCAGTCCGATTTTATTTGCCCCTTTTATTGATGAATTTTATAATATTTTGTGTGATAACAATGTTCGTGGTATACAGCTTTATCCAGATTTAATGGAAATATTTTTACTTATGTTCGCAGATGACTTAGCATGTATTTAAGACACTGTAGCTGGATTGCAAAAGCAACTCAAACTGTTACACACTTTTTGTATTGAATATAAGCTCAATGTAAATGTAGAAAAAAACAACAAAATTTTAGTATTTAAAAGAGGAGGCACTTTATCTAGATTAGAACAATGGTATTATGGAAACTCAAAGCTAAGTATTGTAAATGGTTTTACTTATGTAGGCATTTATTTTTCAAATAGACTTTCCCTCTACAAGATGGCTGAAAATATGTGTGTGAAGGCGAAAAAAGCCCTGATAGCTGTTATAAAATCTCTTGAATGTTGCAAATGTTTGCCATATAGTATATACTTTAAAATATTTGATGCAAAAATCCAGCCAATTTTATTATATGGATCGGAAATTTGGGGACTTAATAATTTTGTTTGTCTTGAAAGTATTCAATTTTTTGCTTGTAAACGCTTTTTAAATGTAAAACAATCAGCTTGTAATGATGCAGTGTTAGGTGACTTAGGAAGATTCCCTTTATACATATATGCTGCCAAAAGATATTGAAGATAAAGATGCATTAGCTATTGGTTAAGAATTCTCATTACGCCTAAATATAGATATGTTAGAATATGTTATGATATGCACGTACACTTTGATTCTTTAGGATATAATAATTGGGTAAGCAGTGTTAGGCAACATCTTTATTCAAACGGTTTTGGATATGTATGGGAACATCAATATGTATCAAATCAAAAGTTATTTCTCACCACATATGTTACTTGATTAAAAGATCAGTATGTGCAAAATTGGTATGAATGTTGTTGTAAAAATGTGAAATTGTCCTATTATGTAAAATTTAAAAGAGATTACAATGTGGAAAGTTACATCAAATTGTTAAATATTTATTACATAGCCTTATGATAGAAACATGTCGTTATTATAATATACCTAGGGAATATAGAGATTGTCCATATTGTGAAAGTTATCTAGAGGATGAATAACATTTTATATGCATTTGTTCATTATATAAGAATATTCGTTCAATATATATACCAGTTATTTACTATGAAAACCCCTCTGTTGAAAAATTTTATAATCTTATAGCATGTAAAAAAGAAGATGTCATTAAGAAATTAGCAATGTTTATATTCCATGCAACTAATGTAAGAAATGAATATTTAGGCAAGTAAAGTTTTACTACACTATGACTTATAATATTATGTATTGTCTTTAGGATGTGTCTTTGTTAAATAGTTTAAATATGTTGATAAATATGACTACCTGTCACAATACATACGTTGCTTTGCATGTGCAAATGATGTGTATTTATATTTTTGTGTATGGGTTGGAGGCCTTACCATAATAAAATCTTGAATCTTGAACTTAATTGTAAGAGCAAGAACAAATATTGCAAATTCTTATTATTGTTATCTATAACAAAAGCACTGCGGCAATTGTTTTTAAAGAGTTTTTTTCTTTTCATAAAGTATCCTTATAAATACTAGATTGTATGGATTGTCCTTCTCAGTCTCAGGTTTTTCAGAGTTAAAAAATGTGTTAGTCGGGTTTAAAGTCCCAAACGACAGTATTTCAGTCATTTGGAGACGATGTCTACTTGAGATAGATATAGTGCTGTCACACTGCATCATCACGCCGTAGACATGTGGCATGATACCACACCCGGTCATATTGTTCTGACATCGGGCCAACCAGTCCTGGTACTACCCCCATTTGCTGAGCGCCAAGCAAGTTAAATGACTATAATGTTGAAAAATTGCCGGGGTTTTCAAGAAATTGGTTATATTCATGTATTCATTTTCAATTTTGAACATTTCTTCACTTTTTTTAATTGTACCTCATTGGCTTTAAAGTCTTCCGAGTTAGCAAATAATACGTCTACCAATCTATAATGAAATACATTGGTATTTGGCTTTTACAGGTGTCTCCAAAGCGACACGGTTCGAAGCGGTTGGCCTTTGCGGCCCTGTGCCTGATGGCAGTTGTCGTGGTTGTCGTGATAGTACTCGGGTCCGTCTACCTGTTGACAGCACTAAACAAGGAAGCGTACAAGGTGAGCCCCTTTGGTTATTAATAATCTAAAATGTACATGGCATTGGCAATACCCTATTGCTTTTCTTCCTTTAAAGACTTTCATTTTTAAATGTTTTCATGAGATTTTGTTAGAAATTAAGAAGAGTTCGTTAGTAGTATATTGTGAATATGTGAATACTTGTTGTAGTCAGGTATTTAATTTAATTTTGATATTTCAAAATTAACTTTGTCAGTATCTTTTTTTAATTCTTTAACTGACGGTGTATTTACTGTAAATGAAAGGAAGCCTGGGTTACACTTATCAACAAAGACAAGCCTGATGAAACCATCAAAGAGAGGGTGAAAGTAACTGAGTCGGAGGCCGATGCGATTCGACCGGGGGTCTACAGGTTCATTGTGGAGAAGCGTCAGGTAAAACATTGACTGACTGACTGACTGACCGACTGATTGATTGATTGATTGATTGATTGATTGATTGATTGATTGATCTTCATGTGTTTATAAGCTCCACTTTTCAAATAAAAAAGGTGGAGCTATTTTCACGACCCTCTCGTCGGTGTCGTCATTGATTGTGGTTTTCCTTCAAGTCTATTCCTCAAAAACCATCAAACATACTCAATTCAAAGACATATTAAAGAGAGATAGGAAACTCCTGTAAAGTCAGTGGAAAATATTATTTAGTCACATAGCAGATCATTGAATGTTGCAAACTTTCAGAAAAGTATGAAAACATCACAAAGGGAAGTGTAACCATATATTAAATAATCATATTTCTCTATGGAACTCCACAGCTGTCTTATGTTCGACATTGATGTTCAGATGGGTCCATATAGCATTTTGTGGGATCGTGTTATCATCATGTGGGGTTGTTATATCATAATGTGGGGTTATAATATCATGTGAGGTTGTAATGTCATTTTGTTGGGTTATTATATCATCATGTGCGGTTGTAATATTATCATGTAAGGTTGTAATATCATCTTGTTGGATTGTTATATCATCATGTGGGGGGTTGAAATATCATAATGTAAGGTTGTAATATCATCATATGGAGTTGTAATGTCATTGTGTGAGGTTATAAAGACATCATGCGTGGTTTTTAAGTCATTATATGGGGCTGTAATATCATCATGTTGGGTTGATTTGCCATTTTGGGTGGTGCAATTGTCCTTCTGTGATGTCCACTTGACTTACTGTGTGGTGCAGTTGTTCTTCCTTGATGTCCACTTGACTTACTGTGTGGTGCAGATGTCATTCTGTTACATCCACTTGAATTGCTGTGTGTTGCAGTTGTCCTTCTGTGATAACCACTTGACTTACTGTGTGGTGCAGTTGTCCTTCTGTGATGTCCACTTGACTTGCTGTGTGGTGCAATTGTCTTTTTCTTCTGTCCACTTGACTAACTGTGTGGAGCAGTTTTCCTTCTATAATGTTCACTTGACTTGCTGTGTGGTGCAATTGTCCTTCCGTGATGTCCACTTGACATAGTGATCGTTTGATTAGTATTACATCCTGTTCATATATATGCTGACATGTACAGGTAGTATGCTGTGATGTTGTTCTCTCCTAAACTCACATTCTAGTTTTTGCAAACTCTCAATAAAAATGCAGTTTTAGCTAAGAAATGCAAACATGTTATGTTTTGCATTTTATTTTTATATTTTAAGATTTTTTTTTTACATCAGTGGATTTCATCTGAAAAGATAAATAAATAAACCGCGAGCCTTGGCGAGTGTTTTATATTTTCTAAGCCGAGCAGAATAAACTTATCTTCATTCAACACTTACCTACTATTCTATTTATCCTATTATTTCAAAGCAATACACAGGAAGAATGAAAAGAAAGAACGAAACATATCACTTGACGCAATATTCATTAATGCGTAAATTATTACCAATACTATGACAGTTTTCTCTTTGATTTACGGTAATTTGATTTTATGAGGCAAAATGCACAAATTTACTTATCTCCTCTGGGTACATATTTTATAAACGGCAGACATAAAACAAGTTAATATATTTGCTCGAAACTTGTATATGTCTTTCAGACTTCAGTTTTTTCTAATGCAAATGCACTCATGCACGAAACTATATCTTCTACGTATGTAACATTTATGCACTGATATGACGATACTTAAGTGCGTTAATTATGTGTTTTCTGTTATTAAATTTATATTGTAGGGAGTTCGTCAACAGGATGTCCATAGGGACATAGGTTTCACTGTTTGATTAATATATAGAGGAAATGTGTTTGTTTTAGAGTGAAAATGTAAAATGTCTCATCGAGAAGTGATTCAATTTAATATATTCAAGAGTGCGTAGCGCGCGAAAATGTTAAGATTGCACATGTATCACCTCAAGATGACATGCATTCCATATTCACTCAAAACAAATTTTCTTTTTATTTTATGTTTACTGCTGCTACATACCCTTTATATGTAAAAAGTAGTCCCGGCAGATCTATATCAACCACATTGTGAGATATATATATAATCTCACTGACAAAACACAGTATTTCAACAGTAAGCATTAAATAAAAACTCTGTTGTCAGTCTCACGTGTAATTCAAACCCACACACACGTAACAATAATTGTTACAAATTCATGATATTAGGTGCTTACATACGACAGATCTAGATGCACGTTTGTTCTTAGAGCGTTATGAGTGAGAGTCATGAGTGTAAAGGCTACTTAATAGTATTTAAAAAATTATTACTTGAAATTCCATATAAAATGGGTATATTCCCATTAAAAAGAACGCTTCAAAACCAATCAGATTGTTTCCATGGCCATGCAAATATCTAAAGTCTAACTTCAAAAGTTGGCAAATATACTTGTATATTGTCTAACATGAGGGACCTTAAAATTTGGGTTGTCCTCTAAGATACAACGTTAAATAAATGAAAATAAGAAAACAATGAAATAAGGAAATAAAGGTAAACCAACTCGGTATCGTCAATTCGCAACATTTCGGACTTCATCCGAACAGTACATGTGCCGAATGAACCACATAGGAGAGAACAACATCACATCAAACTACCTGTACATGTCAGCATATTAATGAACAGGATGTAATTCTAATCAACCGATTACAATGTCAAGTGGACATAACACAAGAACAACTGCACCGCACAGTATGCCAAATGGACATCACAGAAGGACAACTGCACTACACAGCAAGTCATGAGGACATAACAGAAGGACAACTGCACCACCCAAAATGGCAAATCGACCCAACATGATGATATTACAGCCCCATATAATGACTTAAAAACCATGCATGATGTCTTTATAACCTCACACAATGACATTACAACTCTATATGATAATATAACAACCTTACATGATGAAATAATAACACAACAAGATGACATTACAACCTCACAGGATGATATTACAACCCAACAAGATGACATTACAACCACACATGATGATATAACAACCCCACACTATGACATAACAACCCCACATGATGATAACACAATCCCTCAAAATGCTATATGGACCCATCTAAACATCAATACCGATCATAAGACAGCTGTGGCGTTCCATATTTCTCTACTGCAAGGAATTACCATCAGTTTGATTTATTTTAAAAAATCATACAAATTACGATTTAAATCCAACCAGTGTAGCATAAAAAACAACACAGTTTACATGGTTATCATCATGCAGGTACTTTTCTATGTTACAAACATTATATTTCTTGACTTATTTTAATCCATAAGATATCATTTTGATGGTAATTTAATGTTCTGTTGTAAGATACAATTTACGTTCACATGTCTTCAATAGAGAAGGAGATATTTAAAAACGTGACTTTGCGAGCATTGAACAATTTGTTACATGCTTTTGTGGGAATTAGACTAGTTGCCACTCTTTTTTAATAGATATTTTCTCAATTCAAAATTGAAATACATGTTAACTATAAAACAAGGAACCCATTTCAAAAGGGCGTATAACCCTAAATATCATTCTTGGTACATTTTTGTCACTTTTTCAACTTAAATTGTTTTTTGTTAGGTTCAATTTCTCAAAAACTGTCTAACATATTCAATTTAAGGTTGGAAGACTTGATCATTTTCGAATTTGCAAACGATTTCAAAAGGGAAAGTAAATCTTGAATTCATTTTTGAACAGTTATGCCCCTTTTAAACTAAGATTATTTTTTGCGGACCATATTTAAAAAAAAAAGTCAGATTATTATTGGAATAATTTAGGTTAATATTTTCCATGCAAGTTTTATCTCAGAAAGTGCATAAACTTTCCACACAGCGCCGAATTAGTATTGTACATGTAATGTTTTTCTTTGGTAGATATTCCTTTTCCTTCGGAAACTCGCCATTTCTTGTTGAGATGAAAGCTAACAGAAACATTTACTTTTCGAACTTCGTATCAAAACAGAGAAAAAAGATGATTTTTCCTTTCTGTATATAGATCTCTATCATGTTAACGTCGTTCGATACATTTGCATTATACCTTACCTCGTTATAAATATGCAGAATAAGATTGTGATTCTGAGGGACATACCTGAAATCGAAGACAACTTCGAGCCATGCCTGGTTGCTGACCTTGACACTTCTGTTGCTACAAACACAACCTTGGATGAAGATCAGGTAAAGCAGTTTTACGTTTTTCAATCGGCTTAAAAACACAATCAGAAGTAAACATTTTTGGGTACTGATTAATTATTTTTTTTCTCTAATGTTATACTTATCAGTTAACTTATATATAACATATATGATTTCTTCATCTGTCCTATGTACTTATTACTGAACTAGTATATTACGATATCTGTCGTTGTTATATGACAACAGACTGGTTTTATAGTGATGATAAAGACATCACTGAAACGATGATAATAACCTTACCATGTCCCTGCAGGTGACACGCACGGTCTCCTTTGAGAGGTATAGCCGGCAGTACCAGTCCACGGAGGAAGAAGTGGACATCACCACCTTGTCTCCCAGGGCCCAGGACATGTGCTTTGGGCGAAAGGTCCTGAAGGCCATCGATACCACAGGTAAATCACCAACACAACTTCTACTATTAGTACCACTACAACCATTACTCCAACCACCACAACTTTTACTGCTAGTACCACTACTACTATTACTCCCACCTCTACAACTTCTACTGCTAGTACCACTACTACTGTGACTCCCACCTCTACAACCTCTACTGCTAGTACCACTACTACTATTACTCCCACCTCTACAACTTCTACTGCTAGTACCACTACTACTGTTACTCCCACCTCTACAACCTCTACTGCTAGTACCACTCCTTCTGATACTCCCACCTCTACAACCTCTACTGCTAGTACCACTACTACTGTTACTCCTACCACTAAAACACAATTTTAATCTGCAACTTTATTCTTACCTGATTACGGGTTTTGCCTT
>CM037785.1:42424034-42474034 GCA_021229015.1 Solen grandis
CAATTTTTGAATCGAGTACATTCGAATATTTTCAGGGCATTAAGAAATGATGCATCAAATGATCCGTCAATTTGGTATCAGATATTTTGCATTTTCTCATCGACAAAATCGAAAAAAAAAGTAAATGGCTAATATTACTTACATGAAAACATAAGAATTGTTAATGTATGACGTCTAGTCCCATGTTGAAAGCAAAACAGTAAAGCACAATGATCTCAATTCGGAAAATTTACTAAATGATCACTACAAAATATTCATTTTGATTATAATTTGTTTAACTGTATTAAAATAAGACATGTTGAAAAAAAGATTAAAATAACAAGTTTTTTTGCATAAAATCGGCACCTGCGAATAAATATTGACTTACATACCAACTTTTGCTGTGACGTCATACCGCCTATTAAGACTACATGTATAATGTTTGAATACTTTTTTCATTGACGATTTGTCATAAAAATTGAGACACAAGTGTCATGTGACCAGAAATGAATCCATTTTTAAGAATTAATATATAATAAATAATATCTAACATACATAAATTGATAACGTTTGTTTATTTTTTTCTTAACTAAACACCAAGTTTATGATTTATCTATCGAAGAGAGATATTTTGAGGAAGACAAAATTTTGTTACTGTTCTCTTTACTACACCCATTGTTTTTCTATATGTACGAACATTTTGTGTAATGACTTTTTAAACAAGTGCATCACTGTTTCTGTTATTTGAACGAATATAAAACTATTGCATATATATTTCCTTTGACTCTTTTATCTTTTATCATGTTATCTTTTGATTATGACAATTATTATTATGTTCTGTACTGCATTTTATCAATAATAAACTGCAAATTACTCATAGAAATACTGCTCTTTAAACATGATAAATTTCGCTAAAAGCTAACAACGAAACTCGAGGATTTTGAAATAGATGATATAAAATGATAAATATTTTAAAGCCTTTTCGACTTCTGTAGTTTTGCAGAAACCAACTTTGCACAATTCCTGTTTTGTACAAATATGAGATGTACATAAATAATGTACTACTTACTTTCACGATGTTCACAGTTTTTGCCATGAAAATGACTGTAACATTGACAAACGTAGTCCAATGGGTTGTTCGGATGCTTTGTGCATGTTCCAACCGCACATGGATTCGGATGGCATGGATCTGAAATATTTTATGAGTACATGTGATTTTGTTTACCTTTTCTTCATGATCACATGAATGAAAAAAATAAACATTATTTCTGGTAATCTGTATGATCTTATTTTCCGTCATGATATATAGATTATAACGCCATACTGAATCTATTTATTTAGCAACAAATTCCTTTTTGAAATGTTAAAAAAAATTCTTAATGAAATAAAAAATGTTTGTTGATGAAACATAAATGCAAAAAAAAATGTAAGTGAACAAATGAGTTATTAACAAGTGAACCATAAGATTCACCAAGAACAATGACTTCTTTGTGAAAATCTAAACGTACTTTTTGGTTGAAAAGTAATATTAAGGCAAACTGTGTCTGATATCATCCTGAAAAGAAAAGATTGATAACACAGATATATAAGCTTTGTTAAATATAAAAATATATAACTGCACTGAAACACTGGACATTGAACTACTGACCAATGTAACTTTTTGTTATTGTTCTCATAATTTTACATAAATTATTAACAATCTTTTAAGACTATTTTTATGTTGGATAATGAAAATTGCCTCATAAACTACATGTTCATACTTATGCTACGTTTACACTATGTTCCCGGCAGCCAAGTCAACCACGTTTCAGGCTACCGTTGACAAAACGGGATGGACGTGAGAGAACGTTGGGGGACACTGAATGGGCAAATGTGAAAGGCCGAGATTGTAAGATTTTGAAAGTCAAAGTATTTGCCACTGCAGTCTGTGACATCATTGCTGTAAAACAAATACACTCCAACATTTCTTTTTAATAATTCTTTATTACTGGACAAAATAATAAAATAAATGTTTACTTCAAAATGTATGGTTGTTCTTAAAACATAAACGGGATTTACTTCTCTCATTTCAAAATGCATAGGACAAATAAACAGGAATACAACATGTATACAAAAATGGACATACTTTATCATTATTTGAATAAAACTTCTCTCTATTTGTAACTGTTGAGATGATCTAAAACGTACAAATTGCATGCTTTTCTTTCACAGTTGATGACATTTTTAACATGACGATATAGCTTCTATATATATATATATATATAGTCTACAATCACTACATAGTTTTCATTCATTGCAAGAAAAGGTGCAGATGAAAACCGTTTGCATGCATAAACATGTTCTCTTTTCACGACAGCGAAAGATTGCAAGCCCAGAAGCTCACTCTATTCAATACATTTATACTAGAAATATTTCACTATAACTATTCGGGATGTCTATATTTTTGTTCTCGATCATTGGACGATAATTTACAAGCCTACTACACAGGGGCTAGAATGAAAATTGAACGTTTCGAGAACATTTTTGTGTAATGAACGACCATACATAATTGTTTTTCGCTGGCTTGCTTTGTTTTAACGACATTTTTCAGTCACTGAACAGATACATTGCTGCCTAACTGCAGTACCACGCCATATACAAGTTATATGGTATTACTCTCAGTTATATTATTCTGACAGTAGTCCTGGAATTGACGTATGAGCCTAGTACAAAGCGCTATGCCAATATGCATGTACCGACTTTAATATACTAGATTGAACAATTTATGTACAAGAATTAGTTATCGTTTATATTTTAAATTCCATAAAATTTAAAATATAAACGATAACATATTTACAGTTTGTCATGTACGCCATACAGTGTTGCCTTTGATGTCGCATTATGGAACCGCCTTCCGTTTGATTGATGTGTTACGTACGGTTCATTGTCAGTGTCGCTGAGTACCTTTTTACATTTTTTGTTTTGAGCTAACAGAACATGGCGTAAAGCAGCGGCCACCGCAACTGACTCCGCCAATAATTAGTTTGGGTCATGTAAGCACCATAAAACTATATCTTGTCCATATCAACACATCACGGCTCATTTTATGCATTTTTTTTAAATTTTGAACGAAATGCAATCATCATTGGACGATTAAGTGGGACAAACTGTAAATATTTCATTACTGTCAGCTACTAAAAACTAATCGCCCTTACCAACAGGCGCAAACAAGAAAGAGATTAAACAGGAAAAATGCAACAATGTATGAAATTAAATGAGAAGTTTATCTAAATTCTGTATACACGGTAAGCCTATTGTTATGAGTCATGACTGATTAAGGAAAATTGACATTGAACGAAAGCAAGGAAAATAGTGATAAGACAGGGACAAATGGTGCCTTTCCTGAAGAAAGACACATTGTAGCTCATTATAATACATGATTTATCCCAACCGCATAACACTACAAATACAACATTATGCTATCGATAAAAAAAAAACAGGTAATATAAAATTTCGAAATACAAACATCTTATTTTCAAAGTTCAAACATACCTGTGGTCATCAATGACTCCGAAACAGACAGTCTGTATTCCATGAACATCATGAATGACGGATAGATCGGCCTTATAAAGATGCATGCTATCATGTGTAACATTTGTCACCGTTCCAAATGTACTTTCAACGTTGCTGTACGTTGTCCTTAAATTGTCTACCTTCTGTTGTCAAACCATAAGGTAATATATCTTCATAATACAATCCTACATAATTGTTAATCTTCTCCGGTACATAAATTGAAAGAATAATTGAAAAAGAATACACATGTCTCTAAATTATTAAATTCATATGGACATAAATAAATTAATTATTGTTACTGTAAATACAATTAACTAAACTTTGTCGGTGTTATATATCTTACATTATAAAAAGTCAATGATTCCTGTTTGGTATTACAAGAAAAGTCACTGCTTTAAATGAGGTTTACAAAAGACTGATTTTAGTACATGTATGATGATTAAAATATAAAATTTTAATCTCAAGTGAAAACTCATTTATCGTAAGCTCTAGATTTTAACTTTCAATCACCTATAACACAATAAATGCATAAGTAAATTAATGGAACCAGTTTATAGTTACCTGGATGAATGAACATAGATCGGAAAGACACAGACAACATCAGTCTCGCAGTAATGATCCTCTATTGATGTTGGCAGGTAAACCGTGTACGTGTTGTTCTTTAGAAAAATACGAAAATGAACGTTTTCGATAGAATAAGAGAAGTGGCCAAAGGGAGTATATGTATAAGAATGTCTTTTAAACATTGTAGATATATGATTATGGCTAGGATAGGTGTACCATATGGCAAACACACTGGGTACACACAGTGTTATAAATTTAGTTCTTGCAAATTCCTGAAAGAATGGATGAACGCATATGAATTCAGAATAATGATGATTCGTTTAGAGATTATATCTGTTTGAGTAAGGTTTGTTGCATGAGATTATCTGTTATTACTGGAAAATTGGGGTAATCGCATAAACCCATTAAGGGTTGATTACATTTTTATTATTTAACTATATTTAATGATGTTTTATCCTCGTTCTCGTTGAATTATCTTGTCCTAGTATTGTTTCCCAAGCAAAAGAAGACGTGAATTTCTGGTAATCATTTTTGTTTACGGTAAAGTTTGATATTTTACAATAGTTCTTACCAATTCGCATGTGATCATCGACAAATTGAAGTTAATCAGCTATAAAATATAATCCATCTTTAATGTTCCAATTACCAGAAATAATTTGTTTCATACAAACAGGTGAAGGATAGTGTCTTTTCTTTTTATTTGTTTAACAATCTAACTTTGAAGAACATATTTATTTAAGTTTGGTATTTCATGATGAACACTTGGAAGTGACTCAGTTTAGTCTAGATTCACGTGAAAGACACGCTTAATTTCCCATACTGGTCACCATATATTGTCCAGTTTACTTCGTCAGTATCGGAGCATGGAGTCGGAGCCATACCCATGTGCCCTAACAATCATGTAAATATTTATGTATCAAACAAACTACATTTGTATATCTAAGATATGCTTGTTATGCTTTATTGAACACATCTAAGATTCATATTAGAATTAAACATAAGTATCTACTAAATATCTACTAAATATTTACTGTTTTCCTTATCATTTTTTCAATAATAATGCAAATTTATGTTTTGATAAACCAAGAATATTAAAATGATTGCCCCAATTCCCGCTAAAATAACCTTTTAGAATTATGCAAAACGTAAACATTATCTGCTTGCATTTTGTCATTCTCTCATTTCAGTTTAAGTTTTTTTAGATTTATCATGTCCAAAATACACCCCTTAAGCCTTAATAGGGGTTTTAGGTTAATTGTTATGTTTCTTTAAAGTTTTAGAAGTTTTGCTTTTACCTAACGCCAAACCATCCACTTAAAGGCATCTCAAAACCCTTATATAAGTGACCCCCCCCCCCCCCCCCCCATTTATTCCAAACCCAGCGTGTGGGGGCATCTGTTTTCTGATAAGGCAGGCTGCCACGGTCTGTCACCCATGGTCTGTCAGTCACAGGTATAGTTCAAGATACAAGTGTGCATGTGTTACTACATGGGATTGTATATAGCCATTCACATTTTTTAAAAAGTTACACAAGTTACAGTTATACAATTACTAAATCCTAAATACCAGAAATGATTTTATAAAGTCTCAATTATTCATTTTTATTTGAGCATATATAAATTTTCCATGATTTTTTTAATTGATTTATTTCTCATTTATTTTGTTCTTTCATTTTATTTGTCTTATATTTCTCATTAAATTTATTCTTCCTTTCTTATTTTATTTTTATATGTAAAATTTATCATAAAAAGAAACATAAAGTTGTGAAATAAATTATGTATTACTTATTACTTTCATTCTCTCAATTCTTATATTCTTTAATTTTGTTACTACGTGGGATTGTATATCGCCATTCACAGTTTTTACAAAAGTTACACAAGTTACAGTTCTACAATCACATAATCCTAAATAACAGAAATTATTCTTCAAGTTCTCAATTATTCATTTTTATTAGAGCATACATTAATTTTCCTTGTTTTTCTTTCCTTCTTTATTGATTTAATTCTTACCTATTTTGTTAACCCTTTCTTTATTTTTCATTTATTTTGTTCTTTCAATTTTTGTGTCTATAATTTTTGTAACAAGAATTGAATTTCTTGTTTAATTCTGCTGAATAAATGTAACGAAATGTTTCTAAGAAAAACAAATACAATGCAAAAAAAAGAAAAGAAAATCATTCAGTGTCAGAATTATGTCCTTCAGACTCTGTATCTCAATATTTTCTATATCAAAACTTGAATTCTGTAATAAGTGCATAAATGTACTTAATATATAATCTTATAATCATGCAGATACAAAATTGAATCCAATTAGTAAATTTCACAAAGAATATGTAAGAGATCATACCCACATATTATTTATCATTCAATAAAATGTTTATGGCTTATGTAAAACTAGCCTACAATCTCACTTTCATACTAGCAGGTAATTTAGTTTTGCATTAACCCATCAGAGATTTTACTGTGACAGATTAGGTCTATATTGGCCAAAGACTCCCTGCAGTGATGACCAGCAATAAGCAGGTCTGGTCACAGGAGGTTGGGGCCTGGCTCAGTGGGATACCACATTCCTTTCGAGATGCCTTTAAGCCTTATGAAGCAAACCCGAGTGTTTTCCAATTTTTTTAAATAATTTCAAAGCTTCCTGTATACCATATTCAGATTTCAAAGATAATATGGTATCGTTAGCTAATTGTGAAATTCTGTGTTCCTCGATCTCATTTTAAATGGCATTTTAATTCCTGTTAAATTATTTCTCCCAATTAACGTCCTTTTATATACCCTTGCTGGTCCGAATAAACTTATTTGTTTATGGCCTTTGGCCGCTACTTTGTAATCAACGTTAAGTAGTACTAGGGTCCTTCTTCTTACAATTCAGCGAAATTACTCCCACCTTTTGATACTTATTATGAATCCTTAGTTTAAAACATATGTCACTAAACCTGCTATTAAGGGACTGAAAGATTTCCACAGAGTGACCTACGCCTGGGCTTTTGTTGACTTTCATAGTTCGTAACGCTTAAGTTAATCTTTGTTATTGGGAAAGGTTAAACACACAGACTACTGACACAGTGGGAGAAAGGAACCTTTGAAAACAAGAACACATCCTATCAATCTGCAACATAGTCTCAATACAAAGACAATTCCATTGGCGATGATTTAGTACTTAGGGAGCTTACATACATACTACAGCAGAAAGATGCAAAGACGAAAGCAGGATCACAGCTAGATATTATTGAATGACGGAATACACAGGGACAGACAATGCCATCAAGAAGTGCAGAAGTGGAATCGTGCGACAAATGACTCGCTAATGGCTGCTGACCTGGGCAAAACACTAAGTGTCTAAACAACACTGATGCCAGACATAGAGCTTGATTAACCTACCATTAAACACCTCATCATGACTGAGCTGATTGCCCCATGCTAGGAAAGATGCCAACCTACCAAAGAATTAAAAGAATTCAAGTACATAGACCTGTACAAAGAACTAGCAGATGTGTTTGTACCCCATGAAGGCTGGATGCAATGGCTATATTTTGAATGTTGTTAAATGTGCAATTCCCTAAGCATCATGGGAAGGATAAAGGGGGAGGGGGTCAGTAGAGAAGATAAAATTGGTGCACGTTTACCAAACACAATAGATTCTCTAATAACCTGAACTCCGCCTTCTTGAAATTATTTACCTCTATCTTTTCTTGACCCTTGTTGAAAGGAAGGTGCTTCGAATGAAAGAAGAAAAGTATTTCCAATCTGTGAGGATATTGATATGAAGTAAACAAAGAATAGTGCATTGGAAGTAGTCGATATGCTTTGCTTTACGAATACTTACCATTATTTGTATTGTTCTACTGGTTATGACTTCTGAAAACAAACATTAATAATTTATAACAATGTGACGTTATGGATTCATTTCTAGATTGCTCATTCATTCTTTTCTACAATATTAGTGTAAAAAGAGTATCTCCTAAATAAAATGTTACACTTTTTCATACTAAACTAAAATTGTATCCATCACTACTTGCTGATGAAGAGAATAGTATTACATCAAACATCCAGTAAAACATAGCCAAATTATTTTACACATATATATATAAAGGAATTTGACCCGCGAGAGAGTGTCATGATAAAATATGTATGTGCACAAGAGCAGAAACTATGATAAAATAAACAATAATGGGACTTTGATTATGTTAATTATTGATATGTTGATCTAGGCAATAAAAAATGTCACTAGGTTATTTAATGACAGTTATGGTGCGTTTGGGGTTAAAAAAATATACGTTGTAAATATCTTAGTTACGATCGGAACCTACTTAATCAATTTTAAAACTTTCTTAAATGTACCGTACCAGATCTGTTTTTCTAATCATATACGTGAAGGATGGCATAGCTATCCTGTTATGGCTCAAGTAAAGTGTCCATTATCAAAAATATTTTTGTGAGGCCTGGTCGATACTGCTATTCCGGTAAAATTATATGGTAAATAAAGTCTATACAATCCTATAAATAAGCAAAATTATTTTCTATGAACAAGAATCATCCTTTGAGGGGAAAAACAACAGTATTAAAAAACAAGTATTAAATAACAAATCTTAAATATCTCACTTCATATAAAATGGTCATATTTCAATGTTTGTACACTTTCCTAAATACCAATACATAATTGCTTTAAGAAACATTGTAAACATCAAGTAGTGTATGCATTTACACAAATTCTCAATGGGTTTATGCGATACATTCATATTATATATGGTTGAATATTTGTGACGCAAAAGTTACATTTCAAACATGATACGCATATACTAAGAAAACTGAGAAGAGACAGTTACGTTTTTGTCCCTTTTAATTCAATATAAAGAGGGAACAGTTCTGACTAGATAACTGCTTGAAGTTTAAACACTTATGTTTAACAAAAATACATCTGTTATTATTTATATACATATGATAAAACATACCTTTGAATATCTTGATAAACTTATTAATACATTACCTCTCACGTCGATCGAATAACACTTGTCTACCCTCGTGTATATCCTGTTTGTTTGAAAACACTGTTTTTAAAACGAGGCGCTACTATATTAATAGTCATTTTATCATTGTGATTTATATATTACTATTATTATTTTGTTTCGCTTGGTTTTTATGGACTCTTAGTTACATAACATAAGCAAACGTATGTTTTACTCCAAGTCCTAAATTATTATATCAGAATACGTGCAACATCGATACTTTCTCCAGATTTTGAATATTTAATCAATGACCCCTAATAGTTTATGATAAATCAGGTATAAACGGAATATTGTGTCAAATGAAAGAAACATACATCATACTGAATCCTTATGCTGTACTCAATTAAAGAACTAAATATGTATCATTGAAGGTTACCCGTTATTGTCTGTCGCCCGTACACACACAACATGTCCTCCAATGTCAGATCTTTGCGGGATCCAGGATGCAGTGATGTATCGGGTCTGGGGTTCAGTTGGGTTGTTCTTTATCTCGGACATTGTGACGGCTTCGTCATCACTTCCAATTATAACAAATTCGGTGACCGTTCTTAAAATACAAATGATCAAGTTTGCGTCACGCAAATGCTCATTTTCGAAAGTGTAAGAATACATATGATAAAGTATTTCAATACAACTCAATATAATTACTTTACCTTAATGGGCAAAAGCATCAAGTTGTGCTTCCCATACTTTATTTAGATTGACATTGGTTTTTCGTTGTTTAAACTTAACTCATTTTAAGTTTGAGTTTAAATGGTAGACAATAAGGAAGACACCATTGAAGGTTCTAATTAACTATTGGCTGTATCTCAGAATATTGCACTTATCAATATGTTTCTGCCTCTGAATATGATAAGTCCCATTAAAATTGTATTTAAATTATATATTTACTTTGTTCCCAAAAATCACAATCAGACAAATGTTTGAAAATATTAGACTACAGCATCTTGTCATAAATGAGCCAAATTAATTTAATAGCGCCATATGAAAATCCTATTAACACCAACTGATGTGACAATAACCACTTCCTTTACGCCGCTTAATTAGTTGTTAAATACATACGTAGCTCTTTAATAGAATTAAAAAAGCAATCATCGTCTTCATTCCAATACGCCCTTCACGTCATTTAACACAATATGTTAGGGTGTTATTATTAAAATAAACAAAGATCAGGCATATTTAGGGTCCAACTTTCCAAATTGATCTCAGTCATATACATTTAAATTAATTGTTCCCGGGGGAAGGAATATCTATGGTCGTACATGTGACATGGCTGATTACGAAACCATTAGTTCAGATAGTTCATTAGTTGATAGCCAAATAACGAAACTAACGAAGAGTATCTATGTGTGGTGCTTCCTTCCGCTTTTAAATTAGACTGACTCTGAATATGTGATGATAAGGCTTTCAAAACGAAATGAATTG
Source organism: Solen grandis (assembly GCA_021229015.1). Classification (NCBI taxonomy): domain Eukaryota; kingdom Metazoa; phylum Mollusca; class Bivalvia; order Adapedonta; family Solenidae; genus Solen; species Solen grandis. The sequence continues at coordinate 42,434,566 of CM037785.1, forward strand.
TAACCAGCCTTGAAAAAAATATATTCATTCATATAAAAAAGAAACCATGCGGAGCAACCGATTGGATCAAGTTAATTTATCGTCCAATACGTGGATATTCGGGGGTTTTACTTGAAATAATAGGAAAAGATTCCATTCCTTCACAAGATTCGTTTCGTAACAATAAGGGGTCAGGACCTTGATTTCGTTCACGTACGTAACGAAATAATGTAGATCTACTTTAAATTTTTGGGACATCGCAACAGATGTACATTATCTTATAGACCAATGCGTAGCTGATTATCTGTTGCTGCATAATATGATTTAGAATCTAGAAAATGATCTTAAGCAACTAACGATATGTTAGTGATACAGTCAGATCTCGGTTATTTGAAGTCGTCGGGACCGATGTTTCACTTCGAATAAAGCATCTGATTAAATGATCCATAATGGTAAAATGTAAGTCTTTGTATGAGTAATTTTATGTTTGTACATATATATAATATGTTTTATATGATAATATATATAACCTCGAAATCAATCAAATGAATTAAAATGTCTTTTTAAAGGGAAAGCTTGTCAAGTCTATTAGTAGCTTGTGCTGTCACACTTACGGTATACGAGAAGATATACTTTGTAGTATACGGGTTTTCTGGGTTACTTCCCTTATTACAACTACCACCATTTACCTTCAGTACAGAATCTCCCGCGCTAAACATAATCAGCTAGTTTTTGCATCAAAAAGCACATTGCTGTAAGTTTGTATTCTTTGATATGATTGTTTGTAAACTTATATTTGATATGTTAATCCATGCAATCCTCTTTGTACACATTTATGTGTATTTCATGATTATAAAGGCATCGTAATGTGTGAGGTTTATGTGTATGAGTTTTATAGTGAAGTAAGGGCATGTTCGTTTGTGTCATTTCAGTTCTTACCATTTGGAATAAAAGTTTCAACATTTCCTTGGTTAAACTTGCTGTAAGGTCCGCCTATCGACAGCACATAGCTGGTCTATCCAAAGTACATAACCAAAGTGCTTAACCACCACTTGTATTTGATCAAGTCTTGGCTTAAGTATGATAGCCAAGTACCGTCGAATGAAAAAAAAAACGTAAATTTTAAACTTCTTGCATATACATGTACTTGCATACATTGTGTTGTTTAACACTGTGTGTCATAATAAACAGATTCAATCAATAGTTTTTATATAGATTTTATTTTCAAAGAGTTATGTGTTTTTATTGTTGCATCTGCTAAATTTATAAGCCCAAATGCAATATGATGATTGTTCTAATAATAAAAAATAGTTTCATGTTATGTATTTTGTTAAACCAGATTCTCTGTATATCAGACCCAGGATAAACGTAAAGCAATGTTCCAGAAAAAGCAGTCGATTGCTGATCAGAGGGGCTCGAAGTTCCATACGACGAATGCAACACCGCTCAAATGGCTGAGCCACTAAGAAATTACACTGAAACGGATAAGTAACGGATAAATAAGAAAATGATTTTAGCACGCAGTTAAGTAACTGTCAATTTATTATGCTAGTGAAATGTATTTTTTGCATTGTTTAAAACATTTTCAGACAAAATACTTATCAGCAATATATACATTCACGACAATGGGAAAGTGAAAGTAGGATAAATTAGTAACTCATTTTTACATTGATTGTTTAATCTACAATACCGATGTTGAAATTATAAAATGATGTGACGACAAAAATAAACAAAAAACGCATTAAGTAATATCTAAGTATGGCCATGTTTTTCTGGTGTTTTTTTTAAATTTGATCATATTCATAAACTGCTTTTACTACATGGGATATAATCGCAGGGTCTCGAAATTGCATAGGGCGAATCATTTCATACTTAATGGTAATATTAAAAAAGAAAGGAGTATTTATTTGGTATTTTTCAGATATGTATCTTACAATATATTTTATTTTTTCCGGGCTCTCTCCTTCTGCATAATTTGCAATGAGAGTCAAATTAAAATATTTGATTACAAAACTCTACTTAATTGTGCCATATCTATGGGTTACACCATTAATCTGTTTTTGTGTGTGTATCGGTTCAAAGATTGTGATACTTTTTATAGTAGGATATGTGATAATATGAGTTGCAAATGACATGCCAGAAGTGGTTTTGTGAAGAAAAAAATTTATTTGCACGAGGGTTTTAGCCCGAATGCATAAACTAAATTTAAATGACAATAACCACTAACGGCACGTCAGTTGCCAACTAATGAGTTGTTATGATATACCATGTTCTAACATTTAAGATTAAAACAAAAGAAAATACCTTAAATCAAAACCAAGATAATAATTAACTTAACCATACTGACTCCATTATTTTATTTTCATTTAACATTCCATCAAAAAATATTTAAAATATTATTTTATATTTTGTTAAATTATAAATTAAAAAATTTTAAGGAACCTAGTGACGGTTTGTGTTATTCTTTGATCTGATGCAATAGGCGTATCGTCCATTACGCAAATACATATAAACAAGTGCATATAAAATTTCCAGCAGAAATAAATTAAGAAAAAAACCACCTGAAAACATCTTCAAACTCATCGCTTCGGTTTTATATTCGAATTTTATCCCGTTAAAAAAAATATGAATTACCTGAGTGAGGGTGGAACAGAAATGGACACAACAGAACCGAAATCTCTGGTACATTGCCCATTCATTTTAAACGTTTCCTAGGCGATGTAATAAAATATATTGTGGATCTCTGTTATTATTAGGTCTTTGGGATTTATAACTGGTGTATTTAAACGTTGATTACATCAATAAATTAAAATGACTCGTATATTGAAAGGTGCTGAATATCACAAAACGTAGAGAACAATTTAAGTCTGCTTTTCGTGGTGAGATTTATTTCATGAAACAGTGACATTAATTTTCTTTTCTTGTATTTTTATTTAAGTTAATATGAACTATTCTAATGAACTTCTTGTGAGGCATAATACACTGAATCTTCAATAAGGAAGTCTGATAATTTCCTCATAAAAAAATGAATAAAATACAGAATTACATTTTATATAGGTGTACTTTTTCAAAGAAAGATATATATATATATATATATATATATATATATATATATATTTATTTATTTATTTATTTATTTATTTATATTAATGCATATTTAAAACTAAACTTTAGAAGAATATTTAAAAAAAAAGATACATGAAATACTGTTGGAAGAAGATTAAACTCAACAAAATAAACATATCTTCAGTTTAAACTTATGTTTATAGTCAGGTCAAATGAATTCATATCCAAGCAAGTTTCTCATTATCACATCAACTGTTTATTCAATAAAACTATTAGAGACTTTTATTTGAAATGTGCTATATATAATTACCTAAACACGAAATAAACTAGAAAAAAGTGCATCTGCTCTCTCCGCAGGTCGGATTTATTTTATAAGCACTGCATGGCACTTAGACGTCATTTACACTAAATACATGTTCATAGATTTAGTTGTTTTGTTTTTCTTTCATAATTTCATCCTTTTGGAGACTGGAAAATAGAAAGCGCTTTGGAACATTTAGGTTCCATATGACACTATGTGTGTGACTGTGAAATCAAATATCTCTCTCTCTCTCTCTCTCTCTCTCTCTCCAAAAAAATGTATTCATTATTACATTACATTATAAATTGACCTATGAAACACATTATTCGGATATTTTGATATAAGAAAGAAGTACAGGAGTACGTATGAAACAACTTCATGTCCTAGGAATGTGCATTTATGTCCATGTATATTGTATATCATTATATTATGTTTTATTTTATTAACCAAAACTAATTAAATGGCTTGTCCTTATATTCCTCCAAAGTGAACAATTCTAACACGTTTCCCGATCTGTTATATATACTAGAAATCATTCACTTACGAATTAGGAGATGACTTTACTCGTATTTCAGTTTCCCATGTAGCACCCAAAAAGACAACAAATGTATGTGTTTCTTGGTGTGTGCTTTCAATAAACTCGGGACTAGTAAAATCGTCTGTAACGTGCACCAAAAACTGGAAAAATAAAACATAATTAAAATTTACGACTGCGCCAACCGATTAAATAATGTATCCACTTAAAATGAAAATGGCAACTATAGAAAAAATGTTTAGAATTTGAATGACAGAGACATATGTCGACATAACTTCTCCAGATAACGCAAATGCTGTCAAGTTTTAGCATTATTTTCTGTTTTGATCTACATTATTAAACGTAAAAGAAATAGCCCAATTGCCTTTAAATTCTTTGCAGGCATAATAAAAAATAAAACGCAAAATTTATTACAGAAATGTTCTGTTCTGCATCCTATTACCTTACGACCACTTTTTAAGTTGTTTAATGTTTATTGTTGTAGCTGCTGTTGTTGCTGTTCTGTTATTTTTCTTTAAATACACAATTAAGACTTAGCTAGTTTACCGATGTTTAAATTCATGATATATGATATGGAGTTCTGAATAGTTACCTGTGCTGCAGTTGAGCTCAGAGCAATTTTCATTGGTTGATATAGATTGCCATCCATCTCGAGGGGTTTACGGTTATAATCTCTGAGTGTCAGGGCCACAGCGAACCAGGTGCCGGCAACCAATGTTCGGGTGTCTATCTCTATTGTGCAATCCTGGCGAAAAGTGATAAAAAATAAATAGAAAGATAGATTTATTTCGGATGATATACAAATATTTAAGAATAGACAAGCATTTAGATAAAACATACATTATACATAAAAATGATAAATACTATAGCATGCATTCCAACACCAAGGATAGCATAAAAAAGAGTAAACTGTTATTTATGGGGTGCTATGACATAGAGAGGCATAAATCAATTTTATTTAAATATAAAAATATGAGTATATTAATAGTTTGTTCTGTATGACATACAACACTATTATTTAACTATTTTTCATATCACAGTGTCTCATATTTTCTTCAAAGATTTTATATCAACCTTTTTCTATATTTTATCACAGTTAATTTGACACCACAGTTTTAACATGTTTTTAAAGATTTGATATCAAAATACAGATATTCTATCTTCTATCTCTAATCACAATTACTTGGTACCACAGTTTGACATGTTTTCATTCATAAGTTTTATGTCACAATATTCTATAAAGTATATTTCATCACAGTCAAGTGGTATCATGTCACAAATTTAATGGTTCTAACACAGATACAGAAGTTGTTACATAATAAAGCCAGTTGATATTAATAAGAATTAGTAAGATATCTAAATACGAAACAACTTGTTTGTATATCATGTCATACATCACAAAATAAACTTAAAGCAATGAAGCAAATATATTAAAATCGCATAGAATCAAAAAAAATATTAGCAACTATCAAAGAATTATGATTAAAAAAATATGAATATAATGGTACATGTGATCAATAAAAGTATCAGTTATAAACAGCCTTAAAGATGTTCTTTTAATGCAACCTTAAAATAAATATGTCTTACATTAATAGCAATGAATTCGGGCAATTTGCAGCATTATAGCAGAATGATTTTGAAGCAAATGATTTTACTCTAGAGATAGCATGTGTACCTTTGCTACTGAGTCGTGTGCTATAAGTGTGAACATTATCTTGAGGCACAAAATATTCTCTCATATAGTGAGGAGAGACACTATTCTTAATTTGAAATACATGGCATAGAGTAAGGTGTTCTACTCTAAACTGCATTGGTAGCCTGTTTAATAATGTAAAATGTGATTTACCAATGTGTACTCTACAATACTCCAATGTGAACTCAAGACCCAGGACAAAACGTATCAATTTATTCTGAGTAGTTTACAGTTCGTTTTTCAAAACATTTTTCAAACAATAGTTCTAACAGGCATAATCATAATGACATTGAATTAACGCCATGACTAGTATTTCTTTGTGTGCTGGGTAAGGCATTTTCGTTGTTGTTGTTTTGTTTTGCTTTGCTTTTTCTATGCTAAATTTTTAACCTCACATAAGCATACTTAAATAACAATTGAGCCATTTCACTGAAAGACAATGTTTGATCTAATGTGGCATCTAAGTATTGTACAGATGTCTTAAAAAAAGTGTAGCAAGGCAACTGTTAACTATTCAAGTAGAGCTCCGCAGTGCGGCGCCAACGCTCGCCTGTTTTACATGTCGACAACAGGGGGCCATCTATCAAGTATGGTGCTTTAGCTATTCACTACTCCTCAATGAAATCTAGAAAAATCAGTAATATTAGAATATTTGTATGACGCAAAGGGCAATACTTCAAAAGTTATGAACTCATTAGTTATGTTTCTTGTGCACTGCACTTCTCCTGAAGGAGGTCTTAATACCTCTGACGTTTCATGGCAATATCTTATATTCTTTTTGAGTAATAAGTTACATTAAAGTTTTTGCAAACGACGCAGAAGATTCAGTGATCACAATATCTGATCACAATAAGTCTACTTTTTCGAATATTCTCAATAAAACGAATAACTAGAATAAAATAACTTTGAAAATGTTCAAGTTATTGTTATTTATGTAGAAGTTACTATTTTCCATGTGTTAAAGGGGCATAACTCTTAAAATTTCTGATCACTGGTTATTTTTTTAGGTTCCTGCATGCGATACCCCATTTATTGCCCCCGTAGTTGCAGTTGAGGTCGGGAATCCATCCTCAGCTGACCTTACAAAGTTTTCATACATTTGATTAGTCAACGTGATATATTACAGGGACTAATGAATCTCTAATTATAAAAGTATCATGTAAGGACATTTATAAGAGTATGTTCATACAAGAGAAAGAACAACATCAACAACATAGTGAGGACAAAAACAAAAGAACGTAGTTAAAAGTGATGTTATACACCGATTATAACTAGATTATAACTAGATTTTCGATTTTCTTTACTACTTATTTATATTCAAATTGTGCTTTTATATTATCATTTCCTTTTAGATTTTTGTTTTTGTATCATATACATCAAGTAACTGTAATTTTATTAAATATGTACTATATGTACATTGAATTTATTCCATTAAGAATTCCTGTTTTTTCTGTCTCTTTCAATGTTTTGATAAGAATTAATATCTTAAATCTTCTTTTCCATGATCAATACTTTTGTTTGTAAGACATTTGATGTATAGATATAATATTTAGTTTCAAGTAGTATACATTTCTCTGTTTCTGTCATTTTATCCCCAATATTAAAAAAGATTGCTCTTCTGTGAAATCTTTTCTAATTTTTTTTCTTTTAACCATATTTTGAATTTTGTTTGAGGGCAAGACAAGAACAGGAGCATGATTGTTACGGGTTGGTTACAGGAAAGACATACAGATGTAGTGTGTTCTCTACATATTTTATTTTAAGTATATGTTCCCTTGTAGTAATAACCCTATGATTAATTCTGAATTGAAACCACTGGAGAGATGCATTGCATTGTAGTTAAAATATTATTTCACATATATTTTTCCAGGTTTCTTCATCAAAGTGATAATGGTTATTCCATTATATTTGTAAAGTAGTTTAATCACTGTTATGAGAGAATATATATTATATATATATATATATATATATATATATATATATATATATATTGTTTTTCAAAAGGAATAGATATGATTTCGTGTAATGATAATTAATTACCGTTTTCATTAAATAAGTCATTACTCAAGGTGAACTTTTTGTATACCAGTTTTTTTTTACCGATAGGTTTATTTCCTTGTAGACTGTTTGCATTATAAAGAAATGAAGTTGAAAGAAACTCTTCCCTGTTATTTTGGGCCTTAGATACTATTTTTGAATATGATAACAGGACAACCCTCTAAAATGTTTTTTTTTTAATTTTGCAGTATTTGTGGCATAAGCCTGTCTTTTGATTAAAATATTAGCAACAGATATTTTATTAGAAATATTGTTTTTAATTGCATTATGTTTTTCTTTAATGAATTGAGAAAGCCAACTTAGTTTTGAGACTAAATAAGAATATATTTAACATTTTAGCCCTTCCTCACAATATTCTTTTGTTAATATATTTCTTTTAACTTTATCAGGTCCATCCCAGATAAATGTGTAGAACTTTTGCTCTAAGTAGCTGAATATATTTTCCTGACTTGGAAGGGATACAAGCAGATAAGTGAGGATCGGTAAAATAAGAGTTTTGATAACAGTTAGCTTCCAATTGAAGAGATATACGTTTTACCATGCTTAAATTGTTTTGTCTATACTTAATACTTTGTCTTTAGAATTTATATATGTAATTATATCTAAATCTACATCAAATGTGATGCCTAATGATTTAAACGAGTTTTGTCCCCATGAAAGTTTCCATTTGATTTTTATGGTTTCACTGCTATATTTATTTTTACCTATCGAAACCACTTTAGTTTTATCAAAATACACTTTTTAAACCTGAAAGACTTGTAAAGTATGTAAGCTCATTTAATGATTGATCTACAGATTGTGAAGATCTATCTAAAACATGTTCATGTCATCTGCAAATTGAGACAGTTTATATTCTTTGTTATTTTTACAATTCTGATGTCATTGGAGCATTCTTCTAAACCTTTGAATATCCAAACGGGGTTCACACCACACACACACACACACACGCACACACAATTGATTGATACTGTATAGAACAATTTAACAGTTCGGTATATTACCTCTCCTTTGATAGTTACTTCATTGATATGCTTAAGTTCACCAACTTCAACAAATCTTGCTTCCGAACACTCAACGGAGTCACTGTCTGGATCAACCACGACTACTTTGATTTTAAATGTTTCATTTGCTTTCAGTCTGAAAAAATACATAAAGTTTACTTTACATAAAGTTTACTTTACATAAAGTTTACTCTACATAAAGTTTACTTTACATAAAGTACTTTACGAGTATTTCCACCGCACTTGGCAAGATGTTTGATCCTGTAGAACATACAAAATTATAAATATCCTACAACGCCACCCTATAGAAAGGCCACGTGACTTTAGACAAGCATGATGTACAAACATAATGTGTAGTGGTATCCTGTCGCGTTTCCATGTGATGTCAAGTTCAGCGCTATCACTGGTAAAGCAATCTATACTTTAACAAATTTTCTTTTACAAATTTACAAAGACTTACAACCTACCTATCCAAACCAGACCGCAATACTCATCGGCCCTAACGGAAAGCGTTGCACGAGGTAAATCCATAACAATATAAATTCTTTACTGTATTATCCTTGAAACAACCCATTTTACTCACGAGTATTTTATGCCTTAATCTAAAGCAATATACATTAAATCTTGACAGAAAATATACTCTCTCACATCTATAGCTTAACGTATATCTTCATATTTCATAACGATTATTGAAACAACGACTGTAGTAAATATATAATCCTTTTCTTCAGTTTGATATTGTCTAAACATTTACCTGTATAATGGCCGTAGCAAAGTTCGAGGACTGTTGTTGGGTTTTCCTGTATCATTCCGCATGTATGGAAACAGTTTTATTTGCAAATGCCAGTGTATTGTTCGGTTATACTGAAAAGTCAGTGCATGCCAGCTGCTTCCTTCAAATCTTAAAAAAAATAGATAAAGAAAGACGATATTGTAAAAAGATATCGTTAAGATGGCAGTACTGACATGATTTATTGTCAATCACCCTAATTCGTATCTACCGGAAGTTCGTGAGTTTTTCTTTTAAACCAATCCAGCGAAATCACACGTGCACCTGCGAGATCAAAACAGGAATCGAAACATAGGTCATGACATCACAAATGTCAAAGTAATATTTTTCAGCTTTAAACAAAAAAAATCTTGTTATTTCCAAATAGGTCAGTTTTTTGTACTGCTGATTGAGATTAAGGAAACTGTTGGAAGAACATATTTTTGACAAGTAAGTTAAGGGATCACTGTCAACCCAAAGTGGGTAGGGGTGAAAACTTATTTTTTTACAGTAAACCATGTTTTTAGTAATACTCAGTATACAAATTCATTTCGTATAAGAGAATACAGTTTGCAAAAAAAGCTTTCAGATTTGGCCTCACATTCAGAGAGTGTTGACTGAGTGCATGAAAGATGAATATGTGACAAGTAATATTTTTTTTAATGTTAGGCCAAATCTGAAAGCCCTTTGCAAGCTGTATTCCCTTATATGAAATGAGTTTGTATACTGAGTATTATTGAGAAAAAAACATGATTTACCCTAAAAAAAGCACTAATGTTTTTCACCACCCTCACCCACTTTTGGTTGACAGTGGCCCCTTAAAATATTTGGGAAAAAAAATTGATTTATACATTTATGCTCGATTTTTGCTTCGGGTCACAAACTTCCGGTTGGCCAGGACAACATATCTTTGTTTACTGAGAAACGAAACAATGAGCAGACTAAACTGCGACTGGGGTAAATTATTTTTGATATTAAGAAATAAAATGTTATTTATTTTAACATTGCTTCATATTATCAAAGAATTGTGAATAGTGTTAACTTATATCCTTGGTTCTGTATTTCTCATTTCGATTATTTTATTTGGGTTATTTCAAATAGATATAAAAATATTAGTGACAAATAAAACTTCATTAACTTACACATATAACATAAACTTACTACAAAGTGTCCTAAACTTGAAAGAAAAGCATCAAATGTATATTATGTGGGGATAAGCCAAGAAAAAGGTTCGATCAATTCTATTTGTTTCAATATATATAACACATTGGGTTTACAAATTAAAACAAAATATATCTATCAACATACATAAAGTCTATATCACGTTGCTCATATTTTCTGAGAGGAATTGTTACAGTCAACCGCTCTTGTTCCCAGAGTTCGACCTCACTAACCGCTATCACAGTTTCAGACATTAGGGATCGTATCTCCTTATTTATATTGGACTCTGTTCTGTTGAACTTTCCAATATTGTATTCGGTAGACCAGCTTCCGAAGTATGACGGATCCTTAGATTCTAGTCTGCTTCTCTCGGGCCCGGTATTCTTCCCGACATCTGCCTTGGAACATATTGGTCCACAAGGACCTTGGCCAAGAACCCATCCAGTGATAAGGTCGATCTTTACCTATAACAAAGTTACACATATTCTAAAACGTACGCAGAAGATATTGCACATGTCGTAATTTTTCTTTTTTCCAAAATATATTTTACTGCGAGTGTCCGTAAGTATGTTTTCTTGAATAAAAATCAAATATCGTCTCGTGTAAAAAAAATCATATAAAAAAATATTTTTGCAGACGGAGACGCCATTTTGTTAGTTTACCATCATCACGTGACATTTGTGACGGCAGTGACTTTTTTACTTACAAGGGAGATCACTGCGTGGAGTTTGAGACAGACAGTCTGTCGAAGTAACATATAGTCTACTTTTAATCACATATCTCATGAACCACTCTTAAAAGTCTAGTTTCTAAAAGGCGGTTCAAGATATCAATTTGTGCTTTTTAGTTGTGTGTGACGTAGTCATCCCACTTTCAGAACATTCGGTTTTCTACTTTAGAAACCGAAGATTCCCTCAATTTTGTAAAAATGTTCGAAGATTAAACATAGCTCTACACACATAATTGTATGATTAGCTTAAGCAACATGTTGACAAATCAGTTTCGTGTCAACAAAAAAATATTTACGGGGCGCAATCATTCACTGTGGCACAAAACACATTTCTAAATGATTGCAACATGTCAAATGTCACTTCATGTGCGCATTTACCATGCGGAGGAATATAGTTTGTTTTGAGGCTCGCAACTAATTTGATAATAACCAAACAGATTTCGGTCTTTTCGCTGTGCTACAATAACCCATGTATAAAACTTGAAGTCCGATACAAATCCGTGTAACATACAAATAATCACATCAAGCTATCGATCTAAGACATCTACCGGGATTATTGTTACACTATGAAATGAAAGAAACTATATAAAATTATTTACTATCCGACAATAGTTACGAGACGCTGACCTTTGCAGCAAACCTTTTGCATAATTACCGCAGTGTGCCTCAGCAAATGATGGGTTAGGTATGCTATTTGATTCTCGAGACTGAGGACATATCAAAACACTGATGGCGCTGAGAGAACAGTTTTGTCGCATTTCTTTTGTTTATCAAATTAATTTTATTAAATGTCAGATGATCAAATTTCCAAGCGATACCAATAAATCCAAAGCTATAAAGCTGCTTTAACCTTACGTTAACAAGGTCGTTACAAGAAAATATGAACACACCATTTGTTTCAAAGGATTGCTGACAATTAGCACATCGCCACTCTTACTATCCCTATTTCTCTTGCATACAGTTAATAATTTTAATTAAAGATTTATATCACTATGCATATCTGAATAAAAAAAAAAGCAAATTTTAAACAACAAACTTGCATTATTCTATTTAAGTTTGGTATCTGGCAAGCCACTCTGTTCAAATTTGAATTACCCAGTAGATCTGCAGGTCACCAAACCCTCGCTTACTTTAGATACATAAAAGTTCAGAGCGAATAAGACTAAAACAATCGCAATATTGCCGACCATTATTGCAATGTAAAATTCCAAACCATTCCAAAATTTACTTTCACTTCTGGTCCAGGTTGTTGTCCTTTTGGCAGACTCACGAATATATCAAATGAATAGGCAGGCACAGTGATATAACTTTCCTGATATTTTTGTATATATCGGTAGATAAATGCATATTCTATTGATCCCCTAAGTTGATTGTATAGATTTATTCGAAAGATTTGAAAAAAAATACTGAGTTGAAGCGAGTCTACCCCCAAAATAGTGTCAACCCTTGTTGATATTTACGTGTACACTAGGAGATTTTTTTTCTTTTAAATACAAGTCCCTGTGGCCGCGCGAATGGCAGAATGCAGGCCGGCCAAGTACGCTTTGTATGTTTTTAAGATATTCAAATAAACAATCATTCTATTACACAATTATGCGATCTGTCCGTTAACGCATGAAAATAGAACACATCTTTATATTGATCCTAAAAATACACAAACATAAGTAATTTCGTGATTGTGTAGACAGTGTCGAAACGAGACATTCGACTAAATAGAAAAGAAGAAAGACAAGATTGTAGATTGGGTGGGGTGTAATGATGAAAGCAAGAAAGACAATGTGATGTAAGTTTAGTAGTGTCATTTATAAGAGAGAGAGAGAGAGAGAGAGACTTAAAGGTTAAAGCTTAATAAATATATGTTTCATAATTAGATCGATTTAATGCAACACATTATAACAATAAAACTTTCACTTAAAGTAATAGAGTGTCAAATATTTGAGATATTGTGAAAATATAAGTGTTGTCTTTGAAGTGTGATTTGGTGTATAACAGTTGTTTGCGTAAGTGGTGTGGTTTCATGTCTTACCATAGACAAAATAACCTGACAGAGATCCGCAACTCCGCTATTATTTAAGAGCAAATCACGAGAAGATCTCGTTAAAGTACGCGTATGATCATGTGACCGCGAGATGACATGGGATTTGTACAAATGAATGTAGCCGCCATTTGCAATAATAGAAAACGCTGTTATAGAATGGAAAATCCGTTTTTTCTTAGTGCAAAAACCCACGATGATCATCTACAGCATAAGGTGCACGTGAAGAGCATGGTGTGTATATGGTCCGAGGACAACTTCCTAGCTGACTGTAAGCTACCGGTTGCATACAGCAGATATAAGTGAAATAATGACTGTTTAAATCTGAGAGTAGTCAATATAAGGTCCTTACGATTGACTAAGGACTGGATAGGAAAGTTTTCAGGATGGAAATAATTCAATAAATGAAAAAAGATAATAGTTTCAATATTTCGGGGAAAAATGACCATATGACAATAAAAATAATTTAATTAAGTACATACATATATTAGGTCCCGGTTGCCAACTAGAAAGTAAGTACGTGTTTGATATTTCTTTCATTGTTGGCCGAGTTGTTAGAGCGTCCGACTCGGAAGCGGGAGGTCGTGGGTTCGATCCCTGGCTGCGACATACCAAAGTCTTAAGAAATAGTACTGGTATAGATCCCTTGCTTCACGCTCAGCATATAAAGGTTCATGTATTTCCAGGACTAGTTTGCCATGTGTCAGAATAATGTGACTTGGTGTCTACGGCATGATACTGCATTGTGGCAGCACTACATCTGTTTCAAGCAGACATGGTCTGCAAATGATTGAAATATTGTCGGTATGCTCTAACTCATAAATATATCATAATATTATCCTCGTAATTAAAGTTATTTGCGATCGATAAATAAATCGATATGAATTGAAAACGAATGTAAATAAATCGATCGTATCTATCTAAAACAATGATTTAAGGAATAAATAGTAATTAATAAACTGTCCGAACAAGGCACCAACTTTGACATAATAAATGCAAGCTATTATGGTTACCGTACTTAATATTTATTTTATAAAGTGTGGTTTTCATTGCTTAGATTAATTATAAATATACTGAGCTTTTCTTCAATTTATTGCTGATAAAACCAAATACAAATCGCATGTATTTCTCTCATTAGATCGCAGATCTTTTATGGGTGATACTATCTATTAAGCGCCTGCAGGCGTCTGCAAGGCGTTAAGCGTCTCAGCGAGATCTCATTAAAATCCCGCTCACCTGTTTTTTCGTCACGAGTAAACATGTTATTTCGGACTGTTTCACATTTCCGTCGGGTTATGTCTAAAGTGAAAAAGGGTTGCACAAAATAAAATCAGAGACGTATAAACAAAGATTGGCAGCTTATACTTTGCTCCTATCGATTTTCTGAATTCGCGCGCGGCCAACGAGATTTCAACTAGACCCGGACGAGATTGGGAATCAAATGCATATGATTATGATAAGTTCCAGTGGATATTTAAAGTAATATAGTATTGATTTTTTTTCAGATTGTCAATACTTATTGTCATAAAGAAACGTCAGTGAGGTTTGATCGACAACACGGCGAGACACAATTAAAGGAATAATAAATCAGCAATCATTCTACATGTTTACGTGTTTGCCGTTGAAGTTTGTTTTATTAACACCAGTCAAAAGAACAAGAAGACCCTAACCGGCAAAAATCACGGGTTAACCCTGCATGTGCACGAGGCTATCATGTATCTCGATGCCGTGCTTAGTCATATAGACCAGTTATCTACCTGTCTTTTTTCCTCTCTCTATATATATATATCTCTTGATTATAATAAAACTTAAAAAGTACTCTAATCCTGCATCAGTCCTGTTCTTTTCATTATTTAAACTTACTTTAGAATTAAATCAGTAGATTTACTAAATGTATTTGGAAAGTATTTTTTTCTTGTAAGATTCATCCAAACCCCACTGAAATTAGTCCTATAAATAAGCTTCCACATATCATAATACACCTTCAACATTCAATAGACTGAATTTTCAACAGATGTGCGAAGTCTTATGGCTTCCCACCGAGGTCCATGTAGTAAAACACTAAATTAAGTATCACGCGCCTGTTGAATAAATAGCTCTTATATATAGAAAAGAAACACAAAAACATATTAACTGATCACATTAAAGTTTGAAATACATGTATTACCATTACAATGTCAAAAAATATATATAGTTGAGACATCAATTGATGTTGTCAATTGTCCACCATCTTGTTGTGTAAATCAGTTTAATGTAAAATATACAGAATAGCAGAAAATATTTAGACGAAATAAATATAGTCAAATTACCGATGTCGAGTGAGATAATTCTCATTCATTGATATATTATCATCTATCGTATCGCTCACTACATGATATAAATGTTTCCAATATTGGAAATGTTTATTTTGGACTTTAAACATAATATAGTTCGTCTACCCCGAATTCATGTTCCCAGTTTAACCCTGATTGTACACATTTTATTCGGAACTCTCGGTGTTCTTTAGTTTAAACATATTTATTGATATCTTTTACAAATACAATTCATTTAAACATAATACAAAATAGGATGAAATCGAAAGCTAAAAGCTTATTGAGATTTTCTCTTTGATGTTTAAATTGTGAATATATGGCGAATTCATTAAGAATTACAAATCATTTTTTCATAAACATATAGAAACAAAAGTAAAGTATGAGAAAAATAGAAAAAGAAAAAAGGAAAACATAAATAAGAACACTCATACTCATTTAGAGAGGGGTAGAGAGAGAGAGAGAGAGTGTGAGAGAGATGTTTTGTAGGACGGAGAAGCGAAGCCATATTCTTGAACATACACGTTTACTGATGACATACGAGTATGAAAACATATATTTACTTATTAGAAATACGTAAAGTAAGGACTGGAAAGGTAAATCAGGAGAAACGTTTAGATTTTTCAATATATAGATGTTCTGCGGAAAATAGTTTAATATTTTCATCGATTGACAAGTTTCTGTTTCCAAAAAGAAGATTATTTAGGGTTATTTCACATAGTTTATTCACTTCGCTAAAAAGTTTAGGACGAATATGTCTATATTTCTGACAGTCGAAGAAGAAATGTTTGGATGTTTCAGGGACACCACAAGTACAAATCGGAGTATTCACAATGTTTTTGGAATATAGATCATTTGCTGCTGCAATTGGTTCTTAGTCTTGAGTGATAAATTTGATTTGAGCGCTTGCCGTAGTTGTAATACTCAGGAACAGAAGGTGTATTTGGTTTAAGTTGACGTTTGAAAGATGATAAGGAAGTTGCATTTTTCACGGAGTCCGGAAGTTCATTATACATTCTGGATGTAGAAGGAATAAAGGAATCATAATACAAGTTTGTTCTTGAACGGGGTATATTAAGGTTACCTGCTGTTCGACAATTGTACATACTTGAGTCAGTTTCAGGGGGACAAAGAGAGGACAAGTATTCAGGGGAGAGTCCAATTTTCATTTTATATAATAATATGAGTTTGTGTCTTCTTCTTCTATCCGCCAGAGATTCCCAACCAATTTCAGTCATAAGTTTGGAAACAGAAACAAGTTTGGTAGCACCAGTTGTAATTCTAGCGGCATCATACTGCATTTTTTCGATTTCCTGTTTGAGATTTTCAGTGCAGTTGTCAAAAATTACGTCTCCATATTCAAGAATTGGGCGTATAAAGGAAAAGTAGGCAATTTCTAAGGAACGACGGTCTAAAGTGAATTTCAGGGAACGAAGAACATTTAATCGACGGTAAGCTTTTGATAGTACATATTCTATATGACATTTCCAAGTAAGATCTTTAGAAAAGTAGAGACCAAGGTGTTTATGAGAAGATACCTCCTGAATAGGTTCGTTTTGCATGTATATAGGAGAGTGATATACTGGGTTTAACTTTGAGATATAAGAAGGGACTCAGTTTTTTTAGGATTAAATTTGACTAACCATTTGTTAGCCCAGTTATTTATTTTGACTAAATCAGAGTTGAGTATGTTTGCCGTAACGGTCGGGTCATTTACTATGCAGAAGAGACTTGTATCGTCACAAATAATTGGACGTTAGAATCTATTTCGGTTACTATATCATTAATTTAAATAAGAAATATTAGAGGGCCGAGAATTGATCCTTGTGGTACACCAGATTTGATAAAAGTCCAGTTTGATTTAGATTGAGGAAGTACAACTCGTTGTTTCCTTGAGTTTAAATAACTAGAAAACCAGTTAAGTAGAGAACCAGATATCCCATAGAGGTTAAGTTTATGCAAAACCCCTGTGCCATACCCTGTCAAATGCTTTGCTGTTCTTTGTAGGTAATGGTGGATATGAGCGGAAAAAAGGAAAGTGAGGTTTTTGATAAAGTATTTCACCCTCTTAATGTCGATGTATGACAATTTCCTTCACTAATATGGTAAACTATTATGTCTGCCATAGGTTTAATGTGTTTTCATAGTAAATTGCCGATTTTTCCGGCTCGCCCTCGGGCGGCCGGATATACGATAGGAATTTTCTATAAGGAACTGCGAAGAAAGCAAAGAATCCGTATCATTACAAAGGGCATGGTTCTTGCTTTCTGTGTAGTAAATCCTTTACCAAGTCGGAGACCACACATTGATCTCATAAGTGTTATTAACTTATTTGATTTGGTAATCAAAGAATAACCAATAAAAATCACTGTTATGGAAGCATCCTAGGCAGAAAAAGCTCTTCAGGGAAAAAGGTGTATTTCGTCCTTTTTTTTGTCAATCGTAACATCGAGACAATTTTGGCTCTGTTTGCATGACCTACTTTAACGCGCACTGATGTATAAAAGCATTGAAAATGATTCTCTTATATAAAATGAGTGCTTTCTCTCTCTCTCTCTCTCTCTCTCTCTCTCTCTCTTCTTAATGATACGCGTGTCCTGGTTACACATGCATGTGTGTAGTGATCAGCTCCACTTCTGGAATTGTTCCTTGGTGAGAGTGTCGGCTTGCTGATCCGAAGTCCACGGTTTGACACCCGGGCGAATCAGATATTTATACACTTGAAAACATTGCAAAACACTAACAGTTAATATATGAGAATTGATTTTGAACTTAATCCCGGAATGTCGTGACCTAATTTATGATAATTCGTTAGAATTTTTCACAACGCAGTGAAACTCCAAAACGTTTTATTTTCTACTTCGAATCATGCTCAGAATATTTTCAATTTTCTTATCAAAATCTGTTTTGTGTGTTTGATTATATTTTTATCCTCTCGTATGTCTTAATGCATTCGGGTTTCCCCCAGCTGAAATGATCTGGACGTCACTATTTGATTGAAATATTGTCGTAGCGATAGTCAGTTCCAAAACAAAAATATTACATTTTTGAGACGAGTTTTGACGTTATCATTTATCATATCATACCATTATGATAATTATTTTACAAAGCCAAGTTGAATGAAAAAATATGCACTTCTCAACTTTAAAAGAAAATACCAATCGAGCCGTGTGCTAGCTTGTTTTAAAACCTAACCTTGTTATGCTTATGATGAATGAAAATGCAGCGCGTTAGAATTCACGCGGAGTTTGCTACATCAATGTTTACGGCGAGCCATAAGACATAGCGTATCAAGAAAATGTCAAAATAGTAAAGCTTTATAGGACTACACCGAAATGTGGACTAAGACCACAATAAATTTTACTATATGTTCTATATAAGCATATATACAAATGACAATTTCTGTAAGGGAAATTTACATCCAAACTTACCCTCATTAGATAGATCTATGCAAGAGAAATAATTCTGTACATTTTAAACATGGGGTCACCCGACTTCTTTTTGACCTATTTGGCCAAATAACATACGTATGAATTTAGTGCACCTGTCGGCTATTTCACGCCAATATTCTCAAAAATTCCCCTCTCAGCAACCTCAATTTTTAAGGTTGTTGTGCAATAAGACCTCCAAATAGGACATTTTATGACTATTTTAACTGTGTTCTATAGGATTTAATCCTTTATTGCATGTCTTTCAGTCAAAAACTCACTTTAAATCAGCATTAAATAGGGTCACATCTGGGTAACCACGGGCAGGTAATTGTGGTCTTAGTCCATGTCCGGTACATGTACTCGTGTAACAGGTGGGCGCGCTCTCGTAAACTCTCGAGGCACGCGATATTTTGGAAAGATGCCAATGATGGTAAGTCTCTAAATCAATCAATTAAATTTTCGCTTTTCCATAATTCAAAAAGTCGAAAGGTTATGTAGTTTTTCAAACATAAACGCTGGAATGGCCTTTCTGGAGCATTGTATCCCTGTCGACAAAGTTGTGTTTTTTTTGTGTGTGGGTGTTGTTGTTTTTTTGGGGTTTTTTTGGTTTTGGTTTTGGAATACTCTTTTTACATAGCATTTTCTTCGCCAGTTCAAAGATAATTTGTGAATGAATATGCAAAAAAATAAATATGGAAGAATTATAATATATGCTATTTTGATGTGTCTTTGTCGGATCACAGAACATCTTTACCATTTCGCACGTACGACCGTAACGACAGTTCTTGAAGAATATAAGAATCCATGAAG
Source organism: Solen grandis (assembly GCA_021229015.1). Taxonomy (NCBI): domain Eukaryota; kingdom Metazoa; phylum Mollusca; class Bivalvia; order Adapedonta; family Solenidae; genus Solen; species Solen grandis. The sequence goes on from CM037785.1 coordinate 42,454,444, forward strand.
AGTGTTCATGAAGAAGGATCGCCGAATTTCTGCCTGACATTTCTGATCCCGAAGGTGAGAATTCCTTTTTCCTACATGAATACATATACCACTGTCCTTAACCTACAAGTAGAGACTGCTGCGCAAATAAGACCATTAACACATTGCATGCTTAGTATTATTCTACTATTAGAATTTTGCGTTGCACTGTTAAAGGGCCTTCCAGCTGGCTTGCGGTAGGTCGGTGGTTCTACCCAGGTACCTCTGTGTACTCGGGGTCTTCCTCCACCTGTAATTAGCTGGACGTCGCTATATGACTGAAATACTATCGCAGCGACGGTAAACCCCAATACAACAACAACAACTGTTAAAGGGATATTTTAATGCTCTAACATTTTCAAATATATATATATTTCATATCAGGTACAAATTATTTGTTTATCTTGATAAAATGGCAAAAGTAACGGTTCAACAGTATTGTTTATTCTGGTTGTAAATTTCCTATGGAAGATAAAAGATCACGTGACATATAGGCTAGACCTACCTTCCATAGGGAATCCGCTGAACATGGGCAATTTTTTTTCTAGTGTGTGTATTATAGAACTACCACTGTCCGAAGTACATCGGACTGAATAGTAGATGCACAAATATGGTCTCACAAGAATCATTAAGTCACGTGATTCTATTAATGATTAAGCACGGTGCCTGAAAATCTAGATTATACTACATGTAGAAAAGGTTCCGCAAAGTCGCGGGAATGTTTAACTGTTGAGATTCGTCTGAATAGATATGAATTATATAATGTGTCAGTAAAATATTGACCATGGGTTTCACATAAAATAAACCGGCCTAGGTGGTGCTTGGTTTTGAAGCCGAGGGTTGTGGATTCGATCCCCGCTTGGAACGGGCACGGTCTCCGTAATGAAAGATCTTTAAATTTTTTCTTACGGTCATTCGTCTTTCACCGCTTTACTTAGTTACCTACGGAGATGAGTGCTAAAGTTTCAGTACTGTCAGAATCCGGTGAAATCGCCATCTGTTAGCCTTTGATGGCATAAAATGGCTTTAAGTAATTCAAATAAAATCAAATGAATCAAGTTAAACACAAAAAAGAAGAAGATAAAATTAAAAAGTACTCATCGCTGTCACATGTTTAAAGGGGTGTGTTTTTAATTTCAAAGGGAACAGTTGCAGTAGTGGAATATAATGCAGAATGGACTTACAATTATTTAACGAAAACTTTCAATTAACTTGACGCTAAAACAGGTATATCCCCGGTACGAATGTTTGTTGGGGTTTTTTGAACTAAGGTATCTACTAAAAGCAAGATTCACGTGCATTTGTTTGTCGGTGGATTATGCAGTTTTTCACTGGCAAAACCGAAATGCATATTCATTTCGGGGCGTTTTGGTGTCATGTTAATTGCTGTGAACAATAATATTTTATTGCGACCTGCATTGCAGAATTAAACAAATTCTACAAGAAAGACAAACGAATTATAAAAAAAGATCTTAAATCTTAGACTTATAATATGGTACTACCAAAATGCACAGCTTAAACTTGGGCTGTTTGTTTGTTTGGTTGTACGTCCCACCGACAGTATTTCAGTCATTTGGAGACGATGTCTACTTGAGACAGATATAGTGCTGCCCCACTGCAGTATCACGCCGTAGACATGTGGCATGATACCACACCTAGTCACATTATGCTGACACCGGGCCATCCAGTCCTGCAACTACCCTTATATACTGAGCGCCAAGCAAGGGAACTATAACTAAACTTCGGCTGTATAATTTGTTACCCGTTATTAGTGTAGCAATATTAACATTGAATTGGGTACGAATAATGTCAAGAGCCCCACTTTTTACTTTATACAGCTATTAAGTTGTCTTAGTTTAGGGCAATATACCATGCTTTTCATGTACTTTAAGCTATTTGAATACTAGTACGTGAATATCTTGATTTATACGCACGCCAGACTACAGCGTCTTACTTCCGAGCGTTCATATAAACGTCACACAACATTAAATTGAAAGTTTTCAATTATAATTCTAACTGATTTTTATTTTTGAGGAGGGGAATGACATCAATATGCAAATATGGTGCATTTGGCGCAAAGTACAGGTATTGTTTAATACAAGTTTCCACTTAATTTTCAAAATATTTACGAGCATTGCAAACGTATAGTATTTTCACATTATCCCTCTAAGTTTTGACGAATGGCGTGCTTCTATGATTTGGACAAAACACGAAATGCACAACAACTCGATATGTTTTAAGGAAACTTGTTCACTCGTATGCTTACCTCTGTTGTATTTGTGACGTTGTTAAACGATGTTTTGAAGCTCATTATCCCGCCCTCAAAGTTGTTCAGGGTAAGGACTTGTTGCAGAAGCAAAGTCGTCAACACGAATAGTCCTCGTAGCATTTTGCCGTATCCAGAACGTTTGAAAGGAAATATTGCAATTTGTAACTCAGTGTTTCATCACTATTATTTTTAATTAAATGAAAAACATTTTTGAGCTTAACTTTTCAACCGTTCACAGCAAAACACTAAATGTAAGTATGTTATTACAGAAACATTACAGAATGCAGTTTCATATCTTTCGTAACCTACTCTGTCATACGTTTACCTCGCTGATCAGCATTTCTTTGTTGCTAGGAGATCACAGCATGTTTTGCAATAAAGTTGTAAATCGGTCGTTAAGTCCTATATCCCTGGGTATTGACACAAGTGATTAATGGTGCAACCGACTCATTTCAAGTCTTCACAGGAGACGATATTTAATCAGACTTCAGAGTTGTCACAATTTAAATCTTTATTATTCCTTATGTAAACAAAACATTTTTTAATTTCCTAGTTTATACGACTAAATATGTGCGTTATCTGTAGGGAAAAATCCCCCCTCCCCTTTCAGGTTATTGTGTCGACAAGGACCTATCAACTTATATATATCTCTGTCTAGTTTATTTGTTGCAACAGTACTAGGTGCCTAAGAAGATACTGAAAACTCAATAAACTGGAGCATAGTAGTGACAATAATGAGAAACCCTATACTCAATTTATGTGACTGTCTTTGTTCTAAAAAAAATAGAAATAAAAAAAATCTTATAAGAAGGAAAACTTACTTATGAAGCATCTGTCACGCGGAAAACATGACTATAAATAAAGTATAATACAGATATCCTAAGAATGTTTGAAACACACACTAATACACACACTCTCTCTCTCTCTCTCTCTCTCACACACACACACACACGCGCGCGCGCACACACAGTATATGTACTGCAGAGAGTAATTATCAATAGGGAAGAAACATCATCATAATTATCTATCAATAAACGTCATCATCATCATCATCAATAAATTATCATCTTATTAAGTATTGACTTACATAAACATCAATAAAGAAAACTATATAAATGCATATGTTTCGATTATATATTCACTTCCCTCCAGTAAAGTTAACATAACATCAACCTAGTCAACATCATCACACAAGACTTTACATATCTATACCTATAGTTAATGGAAAATAACATCAGTGTGGGGAGGCAATTTTTGCAATGTCACTTTTTGAAACACAAATGCGAACGTACAAACCGGGAGAGCAGAAAACCTGCAGGAATCGGGTTAGTTTTCTAATATTTCAACAATATTATCACGCTCCTAAATTTAAGACCTAGCCTACCGACCGCACCAGTTCATAAGCTTTTCAAAGATGTAAGAATTGTCTCTCGGCACCTTTTAGTTTTTGAGAACATTCAAACAATATTTTCCAAACACGGCATGTAAACGCACACTCTTCAAACTGAATACTAACAAGAGCATCGCATACGGGTGCCAACGCTCGTCTTTTTTTTTTTTTTTTTTTTTTTGCCAACGTTAAACATTTTTGTTAAACATTTAAAAAAAAGTTGACCTCGAAAGTTACAACTAAAACTGTACGCTTTAACATGCAAAGATGAAGTACCATACCCTTTAAATAACCTTGAAGGATGACCTTGACCTATGCATGGAATAGAATTTATACAACATAAAGATGTAAAATTTGAAGATGGCTAATCCATTGAGTCTTCAATAATCACAAATTTACCACAAATATAAGTTGCATGTCAAACAGTTCAGAAGTTATGGCCAACGTTAAATTTTTTGTTTTGTTGTTGTTGTTTTTGTTGTTGTTGTTTGCTGTTTTTCTTTTTCTTTTTTTTTTTATATTTATATTTTGGTTAATCAAAAAAGGTAAATTAAAAAAAAAGAAAGATTTTAAATTTTAAAAGTTACACCAAAAATAGGTCAAAGGTCAAGATAAATAGGTGAAATATATGTATATGTCTGGATAGGCCTTGTCAAGATGAATATACATACCAAAAATAAAAGAAGTATATTAGTAGAGAAGTTATGGCCAACGTTGAGACTCCGAACAACGACGACGACAACGCGGACGCAGGAGTTAAGACAATAGCTTGTATTATTTTCTTCGAAAAACAGACGAGCTTATAAAAACGACCAAAAGTACCATGCCTAAACGTTACAGCAGTTTTGAACAGATCTTGAAGGTTTCAAATGCGCTTTTATTTCCGAATGCAGGGATTAACACACACACACACACACACACACACACACACACACACACATCGAAACAGATAGAAGTGTAAAGATGTCAACGTACACACTACACTCAAAAATATTTCTTAACATCCACCTAGATTTGTTGACACACAGTTTACAACCACGGTATGTGATTTATTTTTAGAGTGTTTCTTTTACTGCCAACATTTCAACAGTCAAACAAATGCGTATGTACACTTTATATATTGTACCACATTATAACTTACACATTGTTTGAATTAAATGCATAACCCTAATTCTTTAAAATTATGACAAATCTATATGTGGACGTTTAGAAATTACTTTGAGTGTAGAAAATGGAATTGGTCTCCCTCGTACACTGACGGATTTATTTGCTAAGGTTAAAGTGAGGTTTTAAAAATTGTATATGCTCTCCTGTTATTTAAAATGTTTTTCTATGGATTTTAGAAAATATGTCGGTAATATAACACGTAAAGCACACGTTTTCCCGAGTATAAAGAAATATAAAAAAATGCCCTTTCTATCTGCGTGCCAAATCTTTCTGAAAATATCCGCCAAATATCACGTGATCAACTGGTTAAGATAAATGCTGTTATCAGTAAAAGTAAGTATCGTTGTCGTCTTATATTTAGACAGTTTGAGATAGGGAAGTATAAAGCTGAAAAAAAAAAATATTTCAAACATTTTTATGTTCATTTAAACCCTACGACATATTCCCCCTGCTTCCGAAATGGCGTCCCCGACATTTACCTATATAAAAAGGTTATTTAAACAAAATTTATTTTATTTTGGCGATTGTATATTATCAGGAATACATTATCCATATTGACAGGCCATCTATTTTTGATAAAACCAAGATATCATTTTGAAAATTAGATATTATTCAGACATTAATTTGAGAATTAGATATTACTCAGATACTATTCTGAGAATTAAATATTACTCAGACATTTTCCTGAGAATTAACCCTTTCCCTCATGTAGACTCATTTTGACGCACTCAGTAGGTACCACATAAAGCCCGATCTGCAGAAAACCACAGTTAAACCTTACCAAATTTGATTACAAAATCCTCATTTCCAGACCACTGAAGAGCAGCGAACAGCATAAAACCTGATCAGCCTGCGAGTTACTCGCAGGCTGATCTGGTTTTATGCTGTTCGCATAGGTCTTTTGATGGTGTCCTCTATGAGGGAAAGGGTTAAATATTACTCAGACATTTTCCTGAGATTTAGATATTATTGAGACATTATTCTGAGAATTAGATATTACTCAGATCTTAACTTCATTCATCATCTCCATTAAATTTCACCCTTCACAAGGACTTGTTATTTATGAACCCCGACATACAGTACATCCCTACATTCGGGAAAACAATTTTAGCGATGTACTTTATGTGTTTGCAAACACATGGGCTAGAAGTTCCATGTGGGGAATCATTTCGTACTTAATGGTTACATTAAAAAAAGAAGGGAGGCCACTATTTTCGGCTAATTTTTCGGCAAATAACTATCAATAAAATGGATAGAAATGAAGAATCGAACCGTTTCCCGTGTTGTTTTTACTCTTATAAATGACTACCAAGTGTTTTAATATCCTAATAGAGCTTGTCAACAGCCGGGAATGGCTACTTCCTTTTTTCTTTTCTTTTTTTCTTGCAGTGAATAAAATGTAAGCGCTTATTGGTCAATATATTTAAATTGAATACTGTGTAAGCAGGTATGACTTCCCTGAACCAGGTTGTCCGATTATGATTACATTGTGCCCAATGTGAACCGCATTATTTATGCTTTTCTGGACCTCCGTAACTCAATGAAGTTTTCCCGGCAAATGTCAGTTTCGTTTACATTTCAATTTACCATTAAAAAACTTACCTATATAGCCACTTCGGAAGAAACCGGAAATAGCATTCCCGGCTGTTGTCAAGCTTGATTGGAACAATAAATTCACAACTATTGTTATTAGGGAACAAGAGTCTTCTCTGGAACACGTGTGTCGCCGCTGAAGCGTGACGGAAAAATGTGACGTACAGACACACGAGCGGACGGACAGACGACGGAAAAGTGATCCCTATGTGTCACCTCTGCTTACAAGTTGCAACAGGTGACACAAAAACTATCTCAATTGCGTTTAGGATTTTCTTAATGTATACATTTAAAACACAACCTGGCCAATTTTCAATGTGGAATTTCGTTATAAACTCGTTTTTTCCAAACTTGGTCTCAAAACAGTGTCCTCCCTTCGTTTTTTTTTTTTTTTTTTTTTTTTTTTTTTTTTGAATAACGAAATGATTCGCTCCATGCAACTTCGAGCCCAAGTGTTTAACAAGTTTCACGAACTCGGAAGGTTTTCCGGACTGTTAAGAAAAACTGTAAAACTGACAAAAGAATCATTGTGACCTATGTGCAGGGCACAATTTTCAGCTCCGTATGCGCTACATACCATTAAAATTGATAAAGAAATAAAATATTTACAGCAATTTTCCTCTCTGAATCGGTGCAAATTATGCTTTTTGCGTTAGCTTAAAATGACGTCATATATCACGTGGTATGGCTACACTGTTTCTTGAAAATGTAGAAATCAATTGAAATGTCGTTAAAGAAAATTACGATAGTGTCTTTCAGTAGCCCGTTACAAAACAGTGAAAATAATAAAAATGTTAATACACGTGTATTCAATGTTTGCGACAGTGATATTTTTTATTATCCATCGGAAAGCACTTTATATAACAAGAGAGCATATGCATTTTTTTAACCTCATTTTAACCTTAACATTTTAACCCCCCACCCCCGCAATGTACGAGGTAATAAGTGTGCACGTTGACATATCCATTTTCTAGTGTGTACGTTAACATCCTTACACTTCTATCGGTTTCAATGTTGTTGTTTCTGTTGTTGTTCTTTGAAAAGCTTATGAACTGGTGCGGTCGGTAGGCTAGGTCTTAAATTTAGGAGCGTGATAAATTGTTGAAATATTAGAAAACTAACCCGATTCCTGCAGGTTTTTTGCTCTTCCGATATGTGTTTCAGAAAGTGACGTTGCAAAATTACATGTGTGTTTTGTAAATTAATCCCTGATTAGAACAAATTTTCATATCACCAATTTCAACTGTTCGTCTACTTTCGCTTTAAATTAGCCGTTGTTTCTTCCTCTTCATATACGTTAAAGTCACGTTATTTGCAAAATGGCTCTTAATTTAAAGTAGGCCAACGGTTGAAATTGGCGATATCTACTGTATCTCTTGAGCTCGAGGAAAGAATATTCACGTTGGTGTGAGCACTTTTTTTAATTATTGCACCGGTTTACCCCCATCCTTTCAGAAACGACTGTTTACACTTGTAGACCGCGTATACAAACCTGTTCCAATATTATGGAAAATTGGGGTTAGTTTCGCAAAGCAGGTTTCGTTGCATGTTACTTGCGTTTGCATGAATGATAAAGTTGCGATTTTCTGTTGCATAGGCGCAAAGTATTTAAGGATACCTTCATGAAGAACTTGAGATATTAGCATTTGTCCGGGTAAGGTATGAATCTAAAGTAATATCCCTTGTATAATATATAATATAGTGATTTATGATCCCCCTTTCTTTCCAAACACCTTTGATCATTGCCACACTGAGTTACGACTTTACCATGCTATTGATAATTTATGATTAGGCTGAAACTGAGCTGTTTTTCAGCTCACTGTGGCAGATATCTTTGCTAGATTTCTTGTGTTGTAGATTGACTTCATAAATATTTATGATTTAAGTCACTCCTCGCGGGCATGCGCATGTGACTGGCTTTTCAGTCGGGAAAATGGAAAAAGACCATGAGGTTGCCATTGCTTGAAATCTAAACATTAATTTCAAAGAATCTGTTTTGATGAGTGTCTTCTGCTTTGAAACTAATTGCCATGTGTAGTTTTTATTACGCGTGAAATGATTTATAGTAATTCTGTGTTACACAAGTACCTTGCGTTTAAGTCAAGACAATGCGGTTGCCGATAATATATTTTTACAAGAATCCATTTAATGAGGTTTTCTGAAAAGGAACTGAATAAATGCTTTTTAGTATTCGTTTTCATCATTAAACTGTATTAATACTCGTGTTTTTTGCTAAATTTAAGTTACCAAATACATTTTCACGTCATGATACAAAGTCCCATTTGAAGCAGAAAATTATTTTTCAATAAAACAATGATTTTTACAAATGGTAATACGCAGTTGCATTTAAATATGGTACGACGCAGTTGTCTTTTTGTTGCAGCCTTTTCAACGGGTTTCGTTTCAACAATATGTGCATATTTTACCAGCCTTTTCATATGATTTCTTGCCTTCGACGATAATTAAGGTGCACTCAGTTTCTTATAATGTTTCTATTGCATTGCAGTTAAGTACTCACTTGTATATCGGATGACCACATCGTGCTTATTCAATAGAGCTACTTTTCAGTTAAAACCCGTCTTAAGGTACTGTGGATTCATTTTTCTTTTTTCTTTTTTTTTAACTATATATTAAGAATATGAGATTTAAAACTTAAACTTGAAGTAAACGTAATCACGGCAATTGTACAAAAGGGGAAGCTTTGGTGGGTCAAATATGACGGTTGGGCTAGCTAAGCGAACGAAAACGATAGTGCCTACTAAAAGAGCACCATAATTTTATTTATTTTATTATTTCTTTGTGTTGATACATTACAATAAGCTAAAGAAGCTAGTTATTGTAATTTTAATTAAGTTATAACCTAATCGAGAATCTTCACAATACATAACTAATGACATGGTCATTTTTTAAGTAGCACTATCTTGTGGGAACGAAAAGTTATCTTGAGGGAACGAGATACTATCTTGTAGGAACGAGAAAGTATCTTGAGGGAACAAGAAACTATCTTGTGGGAACGAGGTAGCTATCTTGTGGGAACGAGGTAGCTATCTTGTGGGAACGAGGTAGCTATCTTGTGGGAACGAGGTAGCTATCTTGTGGGAACGAGGTAGCTATCTTGTGGGAACGAGAAAGTTATCTTGAGGGAAGTTCGGAACGACTTAACATCGAGGGAATATCGAGCTGTCCTTTCTTCAACAACTAATATAAAAAATTAAGCCAAAATGAAAATTAACATTGTAGACATTTTCTTGGCACAAATTACTTATTACATTGTATAGGGAAAATTTAGCAAGATAATGCAAATTCTGCATCCATTTGACCATTATGTCTTGGAAACTTTTGATTTCTTATGAAATCTGTTAAACAACAAATTATGAAGTGAATTTTACAAAAAGGGAGATTTTATGATCCCAAGACCACGATTCTTGCTAATGTCACGACATAGCGAGATAAATATTCAGTAACAGTAAGTTTCGGCAAAAATAACAACAAAAATCATGATATATGTTCATATCAATGAAATGTCACTCTTTGTATTTTTCTCAAAAGAACGACATATGATAATGTTGGTACAACAAGACAAGACATTGCCGGCAATTGTCCATCTGAATTAATGACTGTTCCCTTTAGCAAATTATCATTTGGTTATTTATATAACCGGATTAAAAAAGACAACTTAACTTTGGAAACTTGTGCTATCGTTTGTCAATCTAGATTGTATTTCCTTATTAACTAGATTAAATTAAGTTTGTTTACTCTTGAGTTGGCTGATATTATAAAAAATTATTTTATGAGAAGTCGAGCACGGATGCAGTTACCGATTACAAGCGACTTTTCTCAGCTATACATTCTTCTGGTTAGTCACTGAATCCAGATTCGACTTTAAGGTTCATTTCATAAAATAGTCCCTTGGTTTACTTTAGAAACAACACTCTTTCGAATGCATTTATGGCTAAAGCTGTTCTTAACAGGATGAATGAAACACTAAAGAAATAAATAGATTTGTGGAAATTATTTAATTTTAATTTCCAGGGTCTTCTTTTATCGCTTATCTACAGACTAGGAAGTTTTGTAAGAAAGAAAAATGACTGATCATCTCCCAACTGGTAATAGATCCCTTGACCTTGATCATAATGGCAACTCGATCACAACCAAACATTAAGTCATATGGTGGCACTTAGGTGACATTCATGTTGTTGTTGTTGTTTTTTCCACAGTTACTGACATGGGGTCGTAACTCTATGTCACTACATTGTTACAACGATCCGATCTGAGTACTATTAAAGAGTATATCAGTTATTAAGAGACCATGTCTTCTTGAGAGAGATATATCATCGAGTGGGTCATTATTTAAAGGGAGATAGTATTTCTAAAGAAAAATGACCCGGGTCAATATTTTATACATATTATGTAAGGGGGATCACAATTTCTAAAGAATAATGACCCGCGTCTATATCTGATACATATCATCGAGGGAAAACACATTTTCTGAAGAAAGATGACCCGGGGATCTATATACATCAGATGTCATCGAGGGGGTCATTATTCTTAAAGGTGAGGTCAGTATTTTATAGAAGGGGGTCATTTTTTCTAAAGAATGGTGACCGGGGGTCATTATTCTAAGGGGGTCACTTTACTTCGTTACACCGGTCAAAAGTAATATACATGGTACATATAAAGGCAGCTTAACCCTTTCCCTCATATAGACTTATTTTGACGCACTCAATAGGTACCACATAAAGCCTGATCTGCAGAAAGCCAAACTCAATCCTTACCAAATTTAATTGTAAAATCCTCATTTCCAGACCACTGAGCAGCAACGAACAACATAAAACCTGATCAGCCTGCGAGTTACTTGCAGGCTGATCTGGATTTATGCTGTTCGCATGGGTCTTTTCATGGTGTCCTCTATGAGGGAAAGGGTTAACGGGAATGTCAATGAGAGAGAAACGTTTTAATATAAACCTTGTACTTAATTTCATGGCTGAAATATTCATTTGAGTGAAATACCTGTACTAAAAAATAATTTCACACGGAACATGATTCCCTATTTCGTGTAAAAATGTAAGGGAAATTTTCTTTACATACTTTGAAACTAAAACGTACAAAAAATTGAAGAAGTAATTTCTTCAAGTACCCGTATCTACAGGAAAAAATATTTTCAAAGCAATTAATTATATGCCAAGAAAGAAGTCAAGTTTGAGTCGTCCCTTTTCGTGATGGCTGACATCCGTTTATATATGTATATACAGATTACGTTAATGATTATTATTATACTGCACTTTGGCTTATTGTGGACATTGTAGTTTTTATTCTCTTTATATTCAAGAAGAGAGAGAAAGAGAGAGTAATATAACGTTATAGCTTTATAAATCAAAAATCTTGTATTCAGCCTGTCATAAAATAGATTCTTGGCTTTGATTTTCTATTTTCATACATGATAGAAAAGGTGAGGGACTTTCTGCACTAAAACAACAGTATTATATATACTGTATATATTAAATGGGGTGCCTGGATAGCGTAGTGGTAACGCACTTCGCATCTCACCAATGCGTCCCGGGTTAGATTCCCGGTCACGTACTCGAGAGGGGTACAATGGTCGCCCGTTAAAACACATAGGTTTTCTCCGAGTTCTCCGGTTTCCTCCCACAATAATGACCACATACGCCACCATCCGAGTCATCGAGAGCGATTTTTTAAGTTGTAAGAACAGTTTCGTATTCGATGTAAAAAAAATAATGTTTAAATTATTAAATACGAAATATTTTATATTGAAAATGTATTACCCCAAATATGATACAACGGTTAAAGAAACAAGATATCGTTCCACAGAACGACCATTCTTGTCGAAAGATATGCCAAATATCTAAACTTATGAGATGTGGATTTAGTTCACATTACATATTCACTTAATAAAAAAGCATTCAAACAATCTGTTTTCAAGTATCATGTTGGTTTATAGTTCTCGTTCCCTCAAGATAGTATCTCGTTCCCACAAGATAGTTTCTCGTTCCCTCAAGATAGTATCTCGTTCCCACAAGATAGTTTCTCGTTCCTTCAAAATAGTATCTCGTTCCCACAAGATAGTATCTCGTTCCCACAAGATAGTATCTCATTCCCTCAAGATAGTATCTCGTTCCAACAAGATAGTTTCTCGTTCCCTCAAGATAGTATCTCGTTCCCACAAAATAGTTTCTCATTCCCTCAAGATAGTATCTCGTTCCCACAAGATAGTTTCTCGTTCCCTCAAGATAGTATCTCGTTCCCTCAGGATAGTATCTCGATCCCACAAGATAGTATCTCGTTCCCACAAGATTGTATCTCCTTCCCTCAAGACAGTTCCCACAAAATAGTTTCCAAAATAGAATCTCGTTCCCACAAGATAGGTAAATATTTGCGTTCATTACAGCTCTAATTATACTTCGTAAAACGTGCTGACTGGAATTTTATGTTTCATGGACATTTTTAAAGTGTACTATTTGGTATTAACTTAGCAGGATTAAATGGCAGCCAGATAATAAAATACAATGTATACGTATGAACTGTATTTATAAAAGAAGTATTTCCTATTTAAGTGTGGGAGAAGTTGCGCTTACTTATCGAATCTAGTTCCGTATACATGTAATTCCAAATAATAATGTCAAACATGTAGTGATAATTTTAACATGTTTTAGACCTAGTGTAAGTATAACCGATGATACATGACAGATGTTTTACGTTCGTGTTCACAGTTTGATTGTTGTTGTTGTATTGGGGTTTACCGTCGCTGCGATAGTATTTCAATCATATAGCGACGTCCAGCTAATTACAGGTGGAGGAAGACCCCGAGTACACAGAGGAAACCGGGTAGAACCACCGACCTACCGCAAGCTAGCTGAAAGGCTTCCTCACATGAAAAATCCGAAGTCCCTACCGGGATTCGAACCCACAGCGGTGAGGGGCTGAGAGATTTGTAGTCCACGACTGTAACCGCTCGGCCACGGCGGCCCCGTTCACAGTTTGAAATCAATTAAATTATCACAAAAAGTGTTGCCTTAAATATAAACGACACAATGTATTCATGGCAAAACAAGAATAAGTATGTCGCATTTGCATAAAACAGTTAATGGAAGTTTAAGTAGAATACGCAATAGAGTTGAAAAGAAAATTAAATCGCTCAACTGCACAGATTTAATCTAATCAAACGAAATGGTGCGATTAATGAGAACTTACATTACAACCAATCAGGACAGCAGCAACAAAATGACAACTGCGTCGTTCCATATTTAAATGCAACTGCGTCTTACCATTTTGTAAAAACCATTGTTTTATTGAAAAACAATTTTCTGCTTCAAATGGGACCTAGTCTCATGACGTGAAAACGTATTTGGTAACTTAAATTTAGCAAAAACACGAGTATTAATGCAGTTTAATGGTGAAAACGCTGGATACAGCAATTCCAACTGCGTCGTATCCTGTCAAATGTTTCGCAAATTCTTCTCCACTTCGAATTTTCAGTTCGCTATAACTAGTGTTTTTCCAAATGGATTTTCAAGTTGCATACACCATATGAAGCGAAAAAATTAGTAGCGTGTTCATATATGTATCTCGTTATATTGCAATTTCTACAGAAACATTACTGAACAAAAATATACCTTTTTCTATTCAAAATGGCGACTTTTGTTTACAAAATGAATGGTACGACGCAGTTTTGATTCCTAGCCTTGGTCAAAGAATTCTAAATGATACGAAGTAAGGAACATGGAACTCCAAGTAATGAAATCGAGCTTTCTGTGCAAACACTTAAGTTTGCATTGGTTTTTACATCTGATATACACACAAGACTAATGTATTCCTGGTAAGGTGGGGTCTAATGCTAAAAACACAAGAGGGGCAATGAGAATGAAATCTAACGGTCAAGAATGTATATAATATTTTATATATACTTTATGTATAAATGTTTCTATATGAATTATATAACAAACTAAAATCTCATTACCATTTAATTCAACTACAAATAATTACATAATATTTGCTTAGGAAATATTGGGACACCCCTCTTAAGTCTGTGTGGCATGAAACATACAATTGTATGTACTCGGCAATCTCCGTCCCAATCCATAGAGCGAGGCGATCTATGACAAACAACAGACCGTGTGGGTCTTCCAAACAGAGCATGTACCTTACTGATTAGGTTTCCTAATCGCGGAGATAAGGCACAGATAGGACAAACTGTGAAATAGAGAGCATCCAGCACAATATGGATGTTTCGGTGACCGTTTTCGTTTTGTTAGTTTTGATGAACTTTTCAGGAGCAGAGGGCGATGAAAAGCGAATATTGATGCACAGCGATATTGACGTGGAACAGATAATGACCACTATGCAAAACGAGATTCTTTCCCTCAGCCAGAATAACAGCAAGCTTCAAGCTAGGATAATGAGTTTAGAGAAGATTGAGAGAAATCATAGCACCCAGATTGTCGAACAACAAAGTAAAATTCAGGGTCTTGAGAAGAAATTGGCTGTACTAGAAAGTAAGTACCTGTTTGATATGTCCGTCCCCGTTGACCGAGTTGTTAGAGCGTCTCGGGACGGGAGGTTGTGGGTTCGATCCCTGGCCACGACATACCAAAGTCGTAAAGAATGGTACTGGTATAGCCCTTTCTTGGCGCTCAGCATGTAAAGGTATTTCCGTGATTGGTTAGCCCGGTGTCAGGATAATGTGACTGGGTGTGGTATCATGCCACATGTCTACGGCGTGGTATGCAGTGTGGCAGCACTATATCTGTCTCAAGGACACGTTATCTCTAAATTACTGAAATACTGTCGGTGGTACGTTAATCCCAAGGAACAAAACAAACAAACGTATATTGCTATATTCAGATATTATTTTCATATTAAAAATATTTAAGGTTGTAAGTCCCTTATTTAAAGACAACTTCACAAAAGTAATTAGCAAACTAAATATCTACACTAGTTATCCTTTATAGTTTATAGATTATACAAGTACATGTATCTCGTCAAACAATATACACATGAATATACAATTGTAACATGAATGGAAAACTGATAGTTAACAATGATAATCTTATTTTGCCAAAAATATTCCCAACTATCAAATCAAATGGAGAGTGGATGCTTCAGGATTTATGATAATTTGTACGAAAACATTTCATTTAACATTTATATAATTTAATCCGGTAACAGCCACTCGGTATTAGAATGTATCTGTAATTATGATTACAATACAAAATAATTCACAACCTTTCTGAACATATTATTGACTTAAAATTTCGATTCTGACATTTAATGCCCTTTTTATATATTTACAAAGAACTCAAGTTTTCCTCCTTTGGTGTTTTTAAAAAATCAATGAATTTAAACAAGCTCGGTTTGCGTGTGTAGCATATTTTAATTAAGTTATTTCTGAATGATTCGTAAGCTTTGCATCTGGTTATAAAATGGTACTCATCTTCTATTTCATTTCTATTACAACGCTGACCTTTCCTTTCCTCACGAGGTAACCTGTTTTTTCCATGTCTATATTGTTCAGTTCTCAACAAGCGTAATTTATGATATCGTTAATTAATCTGTTTAATTATCTAACTAAATATTGTAATGCATGTGTGTACCAGATTGATGTTGCAAAATATCAAGAACTATTTTCACAAATTATGATGGGAGCTTTGTTTTGAAAAGAAACGAAGCTGAATTATTTTATATTAGTAAAACAAGACAGACATAGAGACAACTTAAACAGTACATTCATCCTTTTTCTGAACATCTGTGCTGCACCTTGCATCGCAGTCTATTAAATTTGCTCTAAGGTGTTGTCTTTAAATTTCTTGTTCAACCATTCCACGCTAGCTTAACACTTCCATTCAAATCGGAATATTTATTATCAATAGAGAGATACCTATCAGTTTTAAAAAATCGCAAAATGAAATATTTAATGTGTCTTGTCAGATGCCACAGGAAATCCGTCTGTATTTTCAACATACATACGATGGGGGAGAAACGTTTGTCCATCGGACGCTGAGCTGATATACAAGGGTATGTAGAGATGGCATAATCTGTATTCAATATAGACAATTATACATTATTGTTATAATTGTAACTCTTTCCTGAATGTCACACATACACACAAACACGCACTAAAACTAAATGTGTTTGCAGACCATTAAAAAATAATCACCGTACATTCGGAAACAAGAGGGCCAAGATGGCCCTGAATCGCTTTCCATATTATAAACGAGTAACATATGTTGCATTTTTCATATTAACCTACTTTGACCCCACATGATCCAACATCAGACTTGTCCAAGATTTTATGGAAACAGACATTCCGACCAAGTCTCGAAAAGATTTGGCCAAAAATGTGGCTAATAGAGTGTTAACAAGGTTTTTCTAAGATTTGACCTCGTGACCTACTTTATGACCCCACATTTCCCAAATTCAATTAACCAATTTGGTAGAATGTTAACAAGGATTTTTTCTAAGATTTGACCTTATGACCTATTTTTGACCCAACATACCAAATTCGGACATCTCTAAGATTTCATGAAAACAAGCATTCAGGCCAAGTCTCATGAAGATTTGGCCAAACATGTGGCCTCTAGAATGTTAAAAGTTTTTTCTAAGATTTGACATCATGACCTACTTTTTGACCCCACATGACCCAAATTCGAACTTGTCCAAGATTTTATGGAGAAAAGCATTCTGACCAATTCTCATGAAGATGTGGCCAAAAATGTGGCCTCTAGAGTGTTAACAAGGTTTTTACACGTTGTGCTCAGGTGAGCTAAAAAGGTTTCTAGGTGCAACTATAGTGTAACTTTATATTTTGGTCTCCCATTGAAGTTCTTTTCAACTGTATTTTACAGTATTTTTTAATTAGTTTAGAAATATAATGCCACGTTTACACTATGTTCGCGGCGGCCAAGGCAGCCCCGTTTGCCTGAAATCGTAGTGCGCTGTGGGATTTTGGTATTTTTTTCTCTGCATTCAAGTTGTGTTAGGTCCTGCCAAGTTCTCTCATGGTCTATCGCGGTATACTGTGACAGCCCGTGGGGGGAGAAGGGGACTGAGCCTAGGTGGCACCAAGGCGCGCTACGCGTTTCGGTCCGCGTTCTACCACGGGTGCCAGTACGTTCCCTCCCAGCCCGTCACGATCTCCTGGGTTTCCTCACGTTTCTTGCGTTCTCTCAAGGCTTGATACGGATAAGACGTTGACGCTGGACATTCTTGGGCACGTTTATGTCCACGGCATAATCAAAGCGCCAGTACTGCTGAGAGAATAGAGTTTTTTTAATGTAATAAAAGTTCTCCAGCTTGATTCGAACAAGCGACATAACCTTGCAGCTTGCGCCTTGCATAGAACTATTCCACTAGTTGATACACTGACACGATATTAATGCAATCGTATTTATACAAACATTAAAGCAGCATGTTCACAGATGGTCACTGACAAAGAAATCGATTATAAACTATCTGCGTTCCGTGATTGTAAAATAATGAGTGGTTTCTCCGTTACGGACAATAGCGTTACGAACGGTATTGAACATATATTTAGAATTTTGAAACCTGTATTTTGAAATTTCTTTTTCATTGTTTCGTCACATGACTGATCATATTCACTCTTTGCGCATGCGCTAACTTCTCGACCTGAAAATTCTAACAGCACCTACGAATTCGCTACGAAGGACTGGTGAAGACGTGATACAGCAAGCATCTGCTTCGGGGATAATGCGTTCTATATCTAACCGGGTTTACAAAAAATAGCGTTTTCCCGTTTAATGTGACCTACACTTGCCGAGTTTACTTTCCAGGAAACACAGAATTCACAAACGAGAGAGAGAAGAAACACCTTCTTTCTCTTTTTCTATTCCTACCGATCAAATGTGAACGAGCTGCTTTAAATTGATATCAATAGGTGATAAAATAGACACAACCTTTGGAATTATATCACAGTGTAGGAAAAAACGGGGGGATTCAAGTGTGTTTAAATATAGTCCAAAATGTTGTCCTATGCAGACCTTAGAGTTATTTAAAAAATACCTCCCAAGCAAAAGCAGTAATTATGAGATTTCGACATGACAACATCAGGAATACTTCCCTTCACACTACGGGCCGCCTCCGTTTCTTTTTACTGTCTGTGACGTACGGCCACGTTTTGTTGCGCTACAACCTACTAGGTTTCTCATCCGCACCATGACTGCCGTGGCGAATTTTTTTATGTTTAAAAATCTTGCCCGACATCAACGGCGATCACGGCCTCCCCGACACGTTTGTCTATCCTGTTCCCCCATGTTCTCTCATGTCCATCCCGTTTTTTTCCACGGTGATTTGAAACGTGGTCGCCGTGGCTACTGGGTACATAGTGTAAACGTACTAGCATAAACAACTTCCCTCAGCAGTCAAATACGGTAACTCCAGTTTATCGGTCACATTGTACACTATGCTCGGTTATAATCACTGATGTTAGGCATTTAATGGATTTTCTACACGAAGGTAATCTGTCTCAAATGCTGTTGTAAAAAGGTTGTAAAATACGTCAATCGTTGCGGCGGCATCAGATTTATATGTGTTAGCCAATCAGAATCTCAGTCATTTATGCAGGGTTTGAAACTGTGTCCGAGATACCTTTTTGATATGACCTTCGTTTTGATATAAACTTTCGTTCTTAAAAGTTCTTTGGTTTGCTACTTGGATAGTTTCTTCTTAAGAGATCAAGCGGGCAGCAGTAAATAGATTAATGCAGCGTTTTTTTACGTAAACGGCGTATAATGGCGACATTCGACTAGCAATGTGCATTTAAGCTTCGATATGCACTGCAAAGTGTGTAATACATCGTCGTGTAGAATAAAAACACAGTTTCCAGAAAATGCTATAACCAAGTATGGTGTACCCTTTTCCCCAGTTAAGGCGTAGTTGTTTACCTTTTCTTATGTTTATATGAATAACATTTCATTGGATCCATTCTCGACAATGATGAAGCAGAATGGAAAAAGCTGAATCCGATTCCGGACCTTAATTATACAACGGTAAGCTGTAATGGTAACAAAAAACACCATTGAGTTTAAGAATAGTACTTACGTCTTTTTCAGGCTACATGGCCGGGAAAAAATACAATGCCGAAGGCAGTGGCGCCGACAACCTTTGTCTACCATTTGAGC
>CM037785.1:42474134-42510813 GCA_021229015.1 Solen grandis
AAAGTTTGATCCTTTTTTGGAATAATTGTTATTCAGTTTTTATGCTTAAAATTGTGATATATAAGAAAAAGAATGTTCGATTAGTGCGACTTATATACTTGTTTGAACTATTTGCTGCATTTCTAGGTACCTAATTATAAAATTTTTATCATTTTTTTTTCTCATTTTGCCGCTAGAGGGCGCTTTGCTTAAAATCACTCTTTTGCCTATATACATGTTTTTTGTCGCTCCTGACTTAATTTTTAGTTCATTCTTCATGATATTTTCACAATTTATGTATTGTTATGTTTGAAAGGGCTTCACAATTAAAAAGTTAAAAAATAAATGAAAAGGTCAAGGTCATATTACGATTATTGTGTTTTTATTCGGCCCCAAAGAGCTCCAAAACTACAAATATTTCATTGAAAGTATATGAACAAAAGTTTTAGTTCTTCAAGAGCTCTTTCCAGTGATGTTAAGTTTTTGAAGATCGGGGTTGAATTGGTTGAGTTATGACAGAAAGGCGAAAAGTGTACTTTTAACGAAATTGAAACGCTGTAGTTTCATGAACTTTTAGTCAAAAATTATGATTTCTTCAGGATTAAGACACTGAAAAGTGAAGTGATGTATACTGCAAGGAATATTTGTTTGGTCACGTGATTATGACGTCATGCATATTTAAGCAAGAATTATTAAAAAAATCATATAAATCGGCAAGTTGACGTATGAAGTTGAAATTTGCAGAAATGCCGTAGCCTACGGTGTGCAAAAAGTCCTGAAAATTTCAGATGATTCCTTCAACAAACATGGCAGATATTCATGTTTTTCGGATAAGGGCTTGTACACGAAAATCTAGCAAGTTGAAGTAAGAAAAGAAGGCGGTTATTGGGTTGGTTACCCTCTATCCGGACGTTCCTACGCAGGAAATACTGCCCGTGTTGAAAGGTGAATTGCGATGCGTATTTGAGAGAATGAGGTGCATTTTAGGATGCAATTGTGTACACCAGGACCGATAAGCATATTGCCTTTGTCATTACGGCTTTCTCCAAACTTTTGTTATTAGGTTTTCGCACCTCGCAGTGCGAAAACCTATTTTTTTTCGTTTTATTTTTTTTTTTTTTAGGTTTTGCATCGCGGGCGAAAACCTATTGTTCTTCTTCTTTTTTTTTTTTTTTTTTTTTAGGTTTTCGCATCGCTTGCGAAAACCTATTGTTCTTCTTCTGTTTTTAGGTTTTCGCATCGCTGTGCGAAAACCTATTGTTCTCGTTCTGTTTCTTTTTTTTTTTTTTTTTTTTTTTTTTTTTTTTTTTTCTTCCCCTTTTTGTGAACGGCATAGCTCCGAGGTGAGAAAAGCCACATCTATGAAACTTTTATCAGTAATAACCACGTATTTGAAGATGATCCTAACGTCGAGATAATTTTCATTTTTGTTTTGATTTTCCCGCCAGGGGGCGTTTTATATGAAAATGTTTAATAAGCAATATCTCCATTATTTGAGGTCCGATTCAAATGCGGTTTTTGCACAATGTTCCTTGTAAATAGCCCAATAAAATATGATAGGTTTCAAAAATTTGCGTATATAAAACTTTCGTGCTACAGGAGGTTGAAAGTTCGAATCTCGCAAAAACTGTGAAATAAGGGTAGGTCTACCAAAACCTACCCATTTTATTCAGAGATGAGATAGGAGAATTTTGTTTGTTGCATATGATCTGCAAGACATATACGCACAAAATATATGGGGTGGCGAATTCGGGAAATGCATGGTTTGTCCACAGTATGCGGTCAAACTTAACCAATATTTCGAAAAATCAACATTTTAAAAGCATGACTTTTAAGGTTATTTGCAGCTCCTGACTTTATTTTTTGTTCAATCTTCATCATTATTTCACTGTTTATGCATTTTTATAAAACAAATAAATTCATAGAAAAAAACAACAACATAATATGCAAAGGTCAAGGTCATATACCAATTATTATTATTTTTATCGGCATAAAATAGCTCCAAATCTAAAAATATTTTATAGAAAGTATATGAACAAAAGTTTTAGTTTTCGAGGAGATCTTTCCATTAATGTTTAGTTTTTGAAGATCGGACTTCATTTGATCAAATGACCACAGTCCAAAGTTTGATCCTCTTATCAAACAATTGTATATCCATATGTTTTCTCTTTTTTGCTGCTCCTGACTTTATTTTTTGTTCAATATTCATCATTATATCACTGTTTATGCATTTTTATAAAACAAATAAAATCATAGAAAAAAAACAAGCATAATATGCAAAGGTCAAGGTCATATACCAATTATTATTATTTATATCGGCATAAAATAGCTCCAAATCTAAAAATATTTTATAGAAAGTATATGAACAAAAGTTTTAGTTTGTGAGGAGATCTTTCCATTAATGTTTAGTTTTTGAAGACCGGACTTCATTTGTTCAAATGACAACAGTCCAAAGTTTGATCCTCTTATCAAACAATTGTATATCCATATGTTTTCTCTTTTTTGCTGCTCCTGACTTTATTTTTTGTTCAATCTTCATCATTATTTCACTGTTTATGCATTTTTATAAAACAAATAAATTCATAGAAAAAAAAACAACATAATATGCAAAGGTCAAGGTCATATACCAATTATTATTATTTATATCGGCATAAAATAGCTCCAAATCTAAAAATATTTTATAGAAAGTATATGAACAAAAGTTTTAGGTTTCGAGGAGATCTTTCCATTAATGTTTAGTTTTTGAAGATCGGACTTCATTTGATTAAATGACCACAGTCCAAAGTTTGATCCTCTTATCAAACAATTGTATATCCATATGTTTTCTCTTTTTTGCTGCTCCTGACTTTATTTTTTGTTCAATCTTCATCATTATTTCACTGTTTATGCATTTTTATCAAACAAATAAA
The DNA here is from genome assembly GCA_021229015.1 of Solen grandis. NCBI lineage: Eukaryota > Metazoa > Mollusca > Bivalvia > Adapedonta > Solenidae > Solen > Solen grandis. The sequence continues at coordinate 42,477,023 of CM037785.1, forward strand.
ATCATAGAAAAAAAAACAAGCATAATATGCAAAGGTCAAGGTCATATACCAATTATTATTATTTTTATCGGCATAAAATAGCTCCAAATCTAAAAATATTTTATAGAAAGTATATGAACAAAAGTTTTAGTCTGTGAAGAGTTTTTGGTGTTTTTTGATCAAATTACCACAGTCCAAAGTTTGATCCTTTTATCAAACAATTGTAAATCCATATGTTGCTTCTTTTTTGCAGCTCCTGACTTTATTTCTGTTCAATCTTCATCATTTTTTCACTGTTTATGCATTTAAATAATACAAATAAACTCATAGTAAATAACGATGAAAATATGCAAAGGTCAAGGTCATAATACCGATTATTTTTATCGGCACAAAATAGTTCTCAATCTAGAAATATTTTATAGAAAGTATATGAACAAAAGTTCTAGTTCGTGAAGAGATCGTTCTAATGATGTTTAGTTTTTGAAGATCGGACTTAATTTGATCAATTAACAAAAATATTCGAATAAAGTTAATATCAATCAATTATGTCTGCAGTTGAAACCAGTACTCTTACTAGTCAAGTTAAAGCGAAAACCAAGATGCCGCTTTGCGGTTCTAGTTTTTTTTTTGTTTTTTTTTATTATTATTTTTCCGTCTCTTTTTTGTGAACGGCATATCAACAAGATAGGAAACAGTCACAGTTCTGATTTTTTTACCAGTTTTGTCCTAGGATCTGAATTTGATCCTAACGTCGAGAAAATTTTCATTTTTGTCTTAATTTTGCCGCTAGGGGGCGTTTTGTAAAAGTGACTAAGGGCTAATAACTCTGTTATTTGAAGTCCGATTGAAATGCGGTTTTTTGCATTGAGTTCCTTGTCAGTAACTTAATAAAATATGATAGTTTTCAAAAAGTTGCGTATATATAACTTTCGTGCTACAGGAGGTTGAATGTTCGAATCTCGAAAAAACTGTGAAATGAGGGTAGGTCTGCGAAAAATTTATCCACGTCTTTCAGGAATGAGATAGGAGAATTTTGTTTGTTGCATATGATTCGCAAGACATATACGCACAAAATATATAGTGTGGCGATTTTGAGAAATGCATGGTTTGTCCACAGTATGCGGTCAAACTTTACCAATATTTTCGAAAAGTCAACATTTTCAAAGCATGACTTTTAATGTTATTTGCAGCTCCTGACTTTATTTTTTATTCAATCTTCATCATTTTTTCACTGTTAATGCAGTTTTATAAAACAAATAAAATCATGGAAAAAAAATCAGCCATATTATGCAACGGTCAAGGTCATATACCAATTATTATTATTTTTATCGGCATAAAATACCTCAAAATCTAAAAATATTTTATAGAATGTATATGAACAAAAGTTTTAGTCTGTGAAGAGATCTTTTCATTGGTGTTTAGATTTTGAAGATCGGACTTCATTTGATCAAATGACCACAGTCCAAAGTTTGATCCTCTTATCAAACAATTGTATATCCATACGTTTCCTCTTTTTCGCTGCTCCTGACTTTATTTTTTGTTCAATCTTCATCATTATTTCACTGTTTATGCATTTTTATAAAACAAATAAATTCATAGAAAAAAAAAAATATGCAAAGGTCAAGGTCATATACCAATTATTATTATTTTTATCGGCATAAAATAGCTCCAAATCTAAAAATATTTTATAGAAAGTATATGAACAAAAGTTTTAGTTCTTTAAGAGCTCTTTCCAGTGATGTTTAGTTTTTGAAGATCGGACTTGATTTGGTCATATTACGGCAGTCCAAAGTTTGATCCTTTTTTGGAATAATTGTAAATCAGTTTTTATGCTTCAAATTGTGATATATAAGAAATAGAATGTTCGACTAGTGCGACTTGCGTACTTGATTGAACTATTTGCTGCATTGCTAGGTACCTAATGGAAAAATTGTAATCAATTTTGTTTTCATTTTGCCGCTAGGGGGCGCTTAGCTTGAAAGCACTCTTCTACTTATAACTCAAAAAGTTAAAGCCTGATCCAAATGCGGTTTATTGCATTATGTTTCTTGTTGATAGCCTAATAAAATATGATAGTTTCTAGGTATGAGTGGCTGAAACTTTTTGAGCTAGCAACGGAAGGTTGAAGTTCGAACCTCGCAAAAAACTGTGCAGATGAGGGTATGTGTACGAAAAACCTATCCGTTTTTGTTAGACATCAGATAGAAGAATTCTGTTTGCTGCAAATGATTTGCAAGACATATACGCACAAAATATATGGGGTAGCGAATTTAATAAATGCATGGTTTGTCCTCTAGAAACGGTCAAACTTCACTAAATTTTAGGAAAAATTAAAATTTCGAAAAGATGTTTTTTGTCGCTCCTGACTTTATTTTTAGTTCATTCTTCATGATATTTTCACAAGTTATGTATTGTTATGTTTTAAAGGGCCTCACAGTTAAAAAGTTAAAATGAAATTTCAAAGGTCAAGGTCATATTACGATAATTGTGTTTTTATTCGGCTCCGAATAGCTCCAAAACAAAAAATATTTTATTGAAAGTATATAAACAAAAGTTTTAGTTCTTGAATAGCCCTTTCCAGTGATGTTTAGGTTTTGAAGATCGGACTTGATTTGGTCATATTACGGCAGTCCAAAGTTTGATCCTTTTTTGGAATAATTGTAAATCAGTTTTTATGCTTCAAATTGTGATATATAAGGAATAGAATGTTCGACTAGTGCGACTTGTATGCTTCATTGAACCATTTGCTGCATTTCTAGGTACCTAATAGTAAAATTTTACTCAATTTTGTTTTCATTTTGCTGCTAGGGGGCGCTTGGCTTGAAATCACCCTTTATTACTAAAATGATTAAGTCTGATTTTTATGCAATTTTTTGCATTCTGTTCCTTGGTGACATCAATTTGAAACAATACTAAAATATTTATGCGATATTTCATGAAAATGATAGTAATTCAATGCAACATTAGTTCGTTATAATGTTAAGTGGCATATCGCATTGTCGCGTGTCATTTTATACTGTTGTGTGTCGTTTGCAATTGTTGTTTATCGAGTACAATTGTCGTATGTCATCCTCATAAAGCAACACACACATATAATGTTGCAGTACCCGAAGTCTGTAAAAAAAGTTTTCAAGTTTGCGACTACATTACAGACAGGTAATACTTAGAAGTATTCTTCTTGGTAAAAAGTCTGCTTAAACATTGCGACAAAAATGTTTGAAAGATCACTGTATTCAACAGTATTCAAAAAGCCATTGAACGAAGAAATATGTTTTTCGAAACATGTGACTCGTGAACTGAATGGAATTGCTTTTGCGAAAACCGATGATATCGCATTAGCGATTCTAGTTTTTATTATTTTTCTAACCTTTTTTTGTGAACGGCATATCACCATGATAGAAAAAAGTCACATGTATGAAAATTTAATCAGTTATTAGCACGTATTTGAAAATGATCCTAACGTTGAGAAACTTTTCATTTATGTCTTACTTTTCCCGCCAGGGGGCGTTTTGCATGAAATTTATTAATGGCTAATAACTCACTTATTTGAGGTCCGATTCAAATGCGTTTTTTTGCATTCTGTTCCTTGTTGATAGCCAAATAAAATATGATAGGTTTCGAGGGTACGTGTCGCTGAAAGTATTTGACCTACAGAAGGTTGAAAGTTCGAACCTCGCAAAAAACTGTGCAAATGAGGGTAGGTCTACGAAAAACCTATCCATTTTTCTTAGAGATCAGATAGAAGAATTCTGTTTGCTGCAAATGATTTGCAAGACATATACGCACAAAATATATGGGGTGGCGAATTTAAGAAATGTATGGTTTGTCCTCTGGAAACGGTCAAACTCCACTAAATTTTAGGAAAAATCAAAATTTCAAAAACATGTTTTTTATCGCTTCTGACTGTATTTTTTGTTAATTCTTCATGATATTTTCACAAGTTATGTATTGTTATGTCTGAAAGGGGATCACAATTAAAAAGTTAAAAAATAAATGAAAAGGTCAAGGTCATATTACGATTATTGTGTTTTTATTCGGCCCCAAATAGCTCCAAAACTAAAAATATTTCTTTGAGAGTATATGAACAAAAGTTTTAGTTATTCAAGAGCTCTTTCCAGTGATGTTTAGTTTTTGAAGATCGGACTTGATTTGGTCATTTTACGGCAGTCCAAAATTTGATCCTTTTTTGGAATAATTGTAAATCAGTTTTTATGCTTCAAATTGTGATATATAAGAAATAGAATGTTCGACTAGTGCGACTTGCGTACTTGATTGAACTATTTGCTGCATTGCTAGGTACCTCATGGTAAAATTTTAATCAATTTTGTTTCTCATTTTGCCGCTAGGTGGCGCTTAGCTTAAAAACACTCTTCTACTTATAACTCAAAAAGTTGAAGTCTGATCCAAATGCGGTTTGTTGCATTGTGTTCCTTGTTGATACTCTAATAAAAATGATAGTTTCAAGGTATGAGTGGCTAAAACTTTTTGAGCTACTAAAGGAAGGTTGAAAGTTCGAACCTCGCAAAAAACTGTGCAGATGAGGGTAGGTCTACGAAAAACCTATCCATTTTTGTTAGAGATCAGATAGAAGAATTCTGTTTGCTGCAAATTATTTACAAGACATATACGCACAAAATATAGCGGGTGGCGAACTTAATAAATGCATGGTTTGTCCTCTAGAAACGGTCAAACTTCACTAAATTTTTGGAAAAATCAAAATTTCAAAAACATGGTTTTTGTCGCTCCTGACTTTATTTTTAGTTCATTCTTCATGATATTTTCACAAGTTATGTACTGTTATGTTTGAAATGACCCCACAATTAAGAAGTTAAAATGAAATTGCAAAGGTCAAGGTCATATTACGATTACTGTGTTTTTATTCGGCTCAAAATAGCTCAAAAATAAAAAATATTTTATTGAAAGTGTATGAACAAAAGTTTTAGTTCTTGAAAAGCCCTTTCCAGTGATGTTTAGTTTTTGAAGAATGAACTTGATTTCGTCATTTTACGGCAGCCCAAATTTTGATCCTCTTTAGAACAATTGTAAATCAGGTTTTATACTTCAAATTGTGATATATATGGAATAGAATGTTTGACTAGTGCGACTTGTATACTTGATTGAACCATTTGCTGCATTGCTAGGTACCTAATAGTAAAATTTTAATCAGTTTTGGTTCTCATTTCGCCGCTTGGGGGCGATTAGCTTGAAATCACTATTAATAATTAAAAAAAAAAAATGAAGTCTGAATTTTATGCGATTTATTTTGCATTCTGTTCTTCGGTTACATCAATTTGAAATGACACAAAAAAGATAATGCGATATTTCATAAAAATGATAGTAATTCAATGCAACAGTTGTTCGTAATAGTGTTGACTGGCATATTGCATTGTCGTGTGTCATTTTATAATGTTGTTTGTCGTTTGCAATTGTTGTTTATCGAATACAATTGTCATTTGTCTCCATCATAAAGCAAAACACACATATAACATTGCAGTACCCGAAGTCCGTAAAAAATGTTTTCAAGTTTACGACTACATAACAGACAGGTAATACTCAAAAGTATTCTTCTTGGTAAAAAGTCATTGCGACAAAAATGTTTGAATGATCACTGTTAACAGTATTCAACAAGCCATTGAACGAACAAATATGTTTTTCGAATCATGCGACTCATGAACTGAATGGAATTGCTTTCATGAAAACTTATGATATCGCGATTTCATAACTGACAGGTAATACTCAACAATACTCTCTTGGGTAAAAAGTCTGCTTAAACATTGTGACAGAAACGTTTAAAAGATCACTGTTAACAGTATCAACAAGCAATTGAACGAAGAAATGTTTTTCGAATCATGCGACTTGTGAACTGAATGGAATTGCTTTCATGAAAACCGATGATATCGCGACTACATAACTGATAGGTAATACTTAAAAATATTCTTTTGGGTAAAAAGTCTGTTTAAACATTGCGACAAAAATGTTTAAAAGATCGCTGTTAACAGTATTCAACAAGCCATTGAACGAAGAAATATGTTTTTCGAATCATGCGACTCGTTAACTGAGGTAAATTGCTTTTGCGAAAACCGATGATATCGCGATAGCGATTCTAGTTTCTTATTATTATTATTCTACTTTTTTCTTCCTTTTGAGGTTCAAATTAAAACAGGTTGCCGATGAGCTAGCAGCATGAAATTTTAACAGTAGGCACAGTGACTTTGGCGCTTTTGATCGTCGTATTTTTTTCTTCATGTGACGTCACATGACGTCAGGGCTGAAAAAAGCTACAAAAGCTTGTACGCGCTCTACAGCCGTCATGTCTGGACCGATTTACTTGATTTTTTTTACAGAATGTATATATTAAGTTCTTGTTGTGCAGGGTTATATACATTTTGCAATATTTGAAAAGATCAAGGATCTATGGCTGAACCAAGTTTCGAACTTTGGACCAGAAAATGTATTGAAGTATTACGAAGCACTCAGATAAGCTAGAAACATGAAATTTGGACAGAATATGTGTCCTATTGATTTCTTTCCGCTCTGAGAAGAATGACGTCGTATGAATTTTCACTGAAAGTGCAACATAGCCACTTATTGTCATCAGTCACTTCCGCTTCCGGAAAATAGCTAAGGTCAAGGTCACATGTCAATTATCGTTTTTTTTCTTCGGCCTTAAATATCTCAAAAACGAAAAATATTTTATCGAGACACTATGCGTATAATTTGTAGTGCTTTGAAAGACCTTTCAGATGATATATACATGTAGTTTTTGAAGATCGGCGTTGAATCAGTTGAGTTATTGCAGAAAAACAAAAGTGTTGCAACCCTATGCGCACTTTACTACTTATATCTCGATAATTATTGATTTTTGTTAATAAGAGTATAATAATAATGCCCGGCCGTTCTTTTGGTGTTTAAATTTTAAAGATTGACCGAATATTCATTAAGTTATAGGGAAAAACAAAACGATATGAACATATTTATCCCCGATTTTTGCCGTATGCTCAAGGTTTAAACGCCCGTAGCTACAAAGTGTTTAAAGATACATACAATTATGAAGCAAGGGGATTGTGGGAAATGAAAAGACCTTTCTAACGGTACCTAGCTTTTTAAAATTGGACTTAATATAAGGAAGTTACATGTAAACTAAGAATGCAGTAAAACGGTTCTTTCATGCACTCCCGCAGTAAGTCCCGATCACTTGATTCCTTTTTTCGAAGAAACTAATAATTTTTTTGAAATAACATAAAGAACAATTTTTTTTGCATGATGTAATGTGGTTCTAATGATATGCAGATTTTAATGATCGGACCATAAATTATAAAGTTATTTGTCGAAAGGCAATACTAGACATGAACATCGTTTTGCCGATTTTATGCCGTTTTCTTGAAAAATAACTTTCTATATCTCAAAACCCGTAATAGAAAAGTTGAAACATGAAACACGTGAAATGTTGGAAATTTAAAGGGCTTTCTAATCGTACCTAGCGTTTTAAAATTGGACATCGGATATCCTATAAGGAAGTTAGATGAGAAATAAGAATTCATTTAAACCGTTCTTTCATGCATTTCTGCAGTTAGATTGTTTTTTTTTTCTAAGAAACTATTAATTTTTGAAAATAACATAAAGAACAGTATTATTAGAGTGATGCAATGCGGTTCTAATGGTATGCAGATTTTAATGATCGGACCATTCATTATAAAATTATCTGTCGAAGGGCAATAATAACCATGAACATCGTTTTGCCGATTTTTTACCGTTTCCTTGAAAAATTACTTTCTATATCTCAGAACACGTAACAAAAAAGTTGAAACATGAAACACGTGAAATGTTGGAAATATAAAGGCCTTTCTTTCTTTAAAATTGGACATTATAAAAGAAAGTTAGATGAGAAATAAAAAAATAATTTATACCGTTCTTTCATCGTTCTTTCATGCACTTCTGCAGTTAGTCCTAATCACTTGATTGCTTTTTTCTAAGAAACTATTAATTCTTAGCTCACTTGAGCACATGTGCTCAAGATGAGCTATAAGAATCGATGAATGTCCGTTGTCCGTCCGTCTCTCCGTCCGTCCGTCAATCCGCCGTCCGTCCGTCGTCCACAATTAGTTTGTTTGCACTCTAGCATCTTCATTTCTTAAGAAATCATCTTCAAACTTTATAACAATGTTTATTACCATAAAATCTCGGACAATTTCTATTATGTCTGATATCGGCCTATAAGGTCATGAGTTATGCCCCTTTAAATATTAAAAAATGCCAGTTTTCACTTTATTTGCACTCTAGCATCTTCATTTCTGAAGTAATCATCTTCAATCTTTAGAACAATGTTTATAGCCATATTCTTTCTGCCAAGTTCGATAATGGCTGACATCTGCCATTTAGGTCAGGAGTAACGCCCCTTTGGTGTTTAAATATGTGTGTTTTAAGCCATAATTTTTCAGTCAATTTTTACTTCAAATTTCGACAACAGGCTCTCTTTAGTTCGTGAAATTATAAATAATCTGATGGATTATGTCTTCAGTACAACTATGCTATAATTTCGTAACTTGTACAGGCAATGAAAGCAGTTTTTCGAAGATGAGAGTCTAGAGCCACCTTGTCCCTCTTGTTGAAAATATCATAAATAACAATATTTTTATCATGATTCAATGCGGTTCTAATGCTATGCAGATCTTTTTGATCAATCTATTGATTATTAAGTTATTTGTCGAATGGTAATAGTTGACATGAATATCGTTTTGCCGATTTTTGCCTTTTTGGGTGGAGGAATAACTTTACATATTGCAAAAATAGATAGGTTTAAACATAAGGTAAGTACATGTTTGAATTCAGAAGACCTTTCTAACGGTACCTGGGTTTTTAAAATCGGACATCAAATAAGGAAGTTGCATGATAGTAAGAATTTCTGGAAAAAAAAGAAAGAAACATTTTTCCTTGTGCTTCTGCAGTTGACGCCACATATTATTCTAAATTTTATTTCTGTTATATTAAAGGTAAAATGTGAAACAGTAATTTATTTTAATGCTCTGTGTCCCCTTCAATTGAACAAGAAACTTCAATGAAGATATGAGAAATGAATAGTTCGTAGAAAAGGAATCTTGTATACCTTTTTAACATGTTAAGAGGACTAGTGATACTTCATTCCCTTGCAGAACACGAAGATTGAGTATTATTGTAGTTATCTTAAAGATGGTTCTGGAAAAGTTAGCATTATGAAACTATAACTGAAAACAAAGTCACATATTCTCTTTGAATGCAATGACTTTAAAATTTAAATTATGTTATATGACATCACAGATTTCCTCTGCTATTTATTTATGTTTGCACTCTACAGCTGTCATTTCGGGACGGATTTTCTTCAATGTTTGAAGATGGTGTATTTCAGAAAACTAAATACATGTAAGTATGATCAGGTTTGACATGGTTTGCAGTGCAGAAAGCCCTTTCTTTTGTCCAGAACAAAAGAAGTCTAGTTATTATTCTTTTTTTCTTCCTAACTAAACGCTTATTTTTATATGTTGCAATGGACCTAGGACGATGAAATTTTTATGGCTTATTAGTCACGTGAGGAAATTTTGATTTCAATGATTTTCAGCACCCTATGACGTCACATGACGTCACAGCTAAAAATAGTGAAAAATGGTGTTCGCGCTCTACAGCCGTCATTTATGGTCGGATTTTCTTTAAATTTTCACAGATGGTACATCTTGAATCAAAGGTGTGCATATCCTGTCAGCTAACCGAAATTCCGAAAGACCGAAGTTCTGTGGCTGAAATAAGATTCGAACATAGGACCGAAAATATCATTTTAGGATTAAAGAGCTTCAGGATGAGATAGAAAGTTGAAGCTTACACAGTTTGCAGTTCTGCAGAATTTCTACAAATATTTTGAGTCGTGACGTCATATGACGTCATGTGACGTCATAGGCTTACTTCTTAATTTTCGTTTTAGTGCAATAATATCGACATGATAACAGTTATTCAGAATAATGAAAATTTCAGAGTTATATCAGCAACATATGCGCTTTCGAACAAATGCATCTACAGCACCCTATGACGTCATATAACGTCACAGTTAAAAATAGTGAAAAATGGTGTTCACGCTCTACAGCCGCCATTTATGGTCGGATTTTATTCAAATTTTCACAGATGGTACATCTTGAAACTAAGGTGTGCATATCCTTTCAGCTAACAGAAATTCCGAAAGACCGAAGTTTTGTGGCTGAAATAAGATTCGAACATAAGACCGAAAATTTCATTTTAGGATTAAAGAGCTTCAGGATGAGATAGAAAGTTAAAACTTACACAGTTTGCAGTTCTTCAGAATTTCTACATATATTTTGAGTCCTGACGTCATAGGACGTCATGTGACGTCATAATCACACTTCTTAATTTTCATTTTAAGGCAATGATTTTGACATGATGCCAGTTGTTCAGAATAATGAAAATTTCAGAGGTACGACAGTAAAGTATGCGCTTTTGAAAAAAAGAATTTTCAGCACCCTATGACGTCATGTGACGTCAAAGCTAAAAGAAGTCCATACGAAAAATAAAAGTAAAAGGTAGAGAATTTAATATATATTCTTTCTAACTCAATAAATCTTAATATTTTTCAATTTTAACAGAAAGTCCTATCATTCGTATCAACGAATGAAATCTAGTTAGGACTTTCTGCCTAAAGCAGAAAGTCCTATTGGTTTTGTTATGTTTTTTATTATTATTATTATTATTCTTTCCTTCTTCCTAACTAAACGCTTATTTTTATATGTTGCAATAGTCCTAGGACGATGAAATTTTTATGGCTTATTAGTCACGTGAGGAAATTTTGATTTCAATGATTTTCAGCACCCTATGACGTCACATGACGTCACAGTTAAAAATAGTGAAAAATGGTGTTCGCGCTCTACAGCCGTCATTTATGGTCGGATGTTCTTCAAATTTTCACGTCATGTGACGTCATAAGCATACTTCTTAATTTACATTTTAGGGTAATGATTTCGACATGATGTCAGTTGTTCAGAATAATGAAAATTTCAGAGTTATGAAAGTAAAGTATGCGCTTTTGAACAAAAGCATCTTCAGCACCCTATGACGTCATGTGACGTCACAGCTAAAAATAGTGAAAAATGGTGTTCGCGCTCTACAGCCGTCATTTATGGTCGGATTTTCTTCAAATTTTCACAGATGGTACATCTAGAATCAACGGTGTGCATATCCTGTCAGCTAACCGAAATTCCGAAAGACCGAAGTTCTGTGGCTGAAATAAGAAACGAACATAGGACCGAAAATTTCATTTTAGGATAAAAGAGCTTCAGGATGAGATGATGAATATTATTTGTAGAGCAATGTTTGGCCGTTCTTTTGATGCCTAAACTTTAATGATTGGCCAAAGATTGATGGAGTAATGGGGAAAAAACGAAATTCGTGTATGTAGCTTTGGTAAATTTTTCATTTTTCAGGTGGTTTAAGGGCTTGTATCTCAAAAAGTATTAGTAATATTCCTAAACATAAAGCGTGTGAAATGTAGAGCATTTTCTGACGATTATTTTGGTACCTTAATTTTTTAAATTGAACAAAGTATAATTAAGTTACATCAAAAATAAGAATTTAAACATGTAGAATTTCAGCGATTCTGCCGTGTTGTCAAAGCTCATTAAAAATAAGTCCAAACCTTAAGCAAGTGAGATGTAGAGAATTTTAAGACGATTATTTTGGTACCTAGAGTTTTAAAATTAATTAAAGTATAAGGAAGTTACATCAAAAATACGAATATAAACCCAAGTGTAAGAATTTTCGAGAAATATCCTACTTTCGCTTTCACGTTAATTGAAGCATTTTCGGAAAATATGTAAGTTTACAGCTATGTATTAGTCATATAAATTGCAAAAAACCTTTTACTTATACTTATGTATCATATTGATATTACTAGCTAAACAAGCGTACCCTTTCCGGTGGCCGAGTGGTTAGAGCGTCCGCCTCGGGAGCGGAAGGTCGTGGGTTCGATCCCCGACCCGACATACCAAAGTCGTAAAAAATGGTACTGTTATAGCTCCCTTGCTTGGCGCTCAGAATATAAGGGTATTTGCAGGACTGGTTAGCGCGGTATCAGGATGATGTGACTGGGTGTGGTATCATGCCACATGTCTACGGCGTGATACTGCAGTGTGGTAGTCCTATACCCGCATGAAGTAGACATCGTGACTGGCTGAATTACTCTCGGTGGGACGTTAAACCCAACAAACTGATATCATATAAAGCAGTGTTTACTACACCGATCCCTACACACGAGGTGTGCACACTGGCGCATGTTGACGTCTTTTGTAAACATTTATTAAAGTTGCTTAAATAGTCATGTTTATATATAAACATTTACATAAGAATGAAGAGTTTCGGAAATATTTTTTGCAAAGGGACTCCTAAGGAAAGAAAAAGATGCTAAATTAAATACTAAAATACAAGAATAGTTTATTAGGTTTAACGTCCCACCGACAGTATTTAAGTCTTTTGGAGACAATGTCTACTTGAGACAAATGTAGTGTTGTCACACTGCACAGTAAAACGTCGTAGACAGTTGGCATGATACCACACCCAGTCACATTATCCGGACACCGGGCCATCAGTCCTGGAACTACCCTTATTAAGCTGAGCGCCAACCAAGGGAGCTATACCAGTACCTATGTTTACGAATTTAGCAAATACAAGAATTGAATAATTGATATAACGTTTTTAAACAACCTACAGATCATGTGTTATCTCGTTTGATTTGGTATTTCCGTGGTATTCCTAGCCTTGATATCTTCCGCTGACACCGACTTTTTTAAACGATTATTTTTTCTCAACTAATTCAAACAAGATAAATAAATAAAAAAACAGCCATCACATAAATTGATTGAAATCTGAAAAAGAAATGAGCCGACGGTCAAAAAATGCGCGAAATGTATGTGTTACATCCATATTTGGAAAGCACGTGCACGTGTGTGAGTACTTTAACAACACGCTGACGTAACACTTATATGGCGCCATCTTCTGATATAGCAGCATAACGTAGTAATAGGGCGGGGCAAACTCTTAAGTTAGTCAGTGTTAATTAAGTATAGGTTAGTGTTTTTTTAGTAAGCATTAAGTCCATTAAATCAGTGTGGCGCGGCAAAGCAATGCTTACTAAATAACACTAACCTACTTAGTGTTTGAAATTATGTTTAACGCAGTCGCACATTCCAAATATAGTATTGATTTTTTAGACTCCGCCCTATCAACCTGTTCCCGGCGTGAATTACATCACGTGACATGTAACATGTTATGTCAAAGGTCAATGCGTCGCTCTAGCTGTGTATATCTGTGTAGATCTACGCTCCAAATGAGCATTGAACCGGAAGCCGACTTTGATCTCTTCGGCAAAAAAGTGGTGATTGAAATTTGAATAAAAGATACTGTTTAGAAAGGTTCATATATCTGCACCTATATATGTTGTGTTTTGGACATTATTTTTTTTTTATTTAAGTAACCCTTGTTTGTAAGTGTGTTTTTTTTTCTTCTCTTCTCATTATTTATATACATTTTTCAATTTGAATTTATTTTATCGGATATTTACTTAATCGCTTTGTTTAGTAATTAGTTATAAATTGCCCATTCTGTGTTAACATGTGTGGACATTGAAATTACACAAGTGTCTTTAAAGCGATGACCCATACTAATGTTGTTAGAACTTGTGGTCAAACCCTCTTACTTATTTTTTAAAATCTACAATGTTGTATCATCATTACTTAGGCAATACTACATGTTTAAACTAAACTAAGCGGAAGGGTAGAGTTCTTTTGTTATTTTGGATTAATCAGAATGCTGGTGAGTAAATGTTTGTTCTCTATGGTTGCTGTGTATTATTTTTTGTCGATGTTCATGCGTTCACATCAAAAATCCCTGTAACACGTTACACATGCGTGGACTAAGACCACAATTTAAATTTACTATATGTTCTATAAAAGCATATATACAAATGACAATTTCTGTAAGGGACATTGGCATCCAAACTTACCCTCATTAGATAGATCTATTCAAGAGAAATAATTCTGTACATTTTAAACATGGAGTCACCCGACTACTTTTTGACCTATTTAAGGCCAAATAACATGCGTATGAATTTAGTGCACCGGTCGGCCATTTCACGCCAATTTTCTCAAAAATTCCCCCCTCAGTAATGCTAAACTATTAAGATTGTTGTGCAATAAGGCCTCCAAATTGGGCATTTTATGACTATTTTAACTGTTCTATAGAATTCAATCCTTTATTGCATGTCTTTCAGTCAAATCTCACCTTAATTCAGCATTAAATAGGGTCACTTTTTTCTGTGTAGGCACATCCGGTAACCAAGGGCAGGTAATTGTGGTCTTAGTCTATTTTGGTGAACACATAAAGCTCCGCTTCTCGACACATCTTGACGCACATGCGCAGTGAAGGTGCTTGAAGCTGGTTTTAAATTGATCAGTTGATTTAGCGGAATAGTGTTTAGTGACAAGTTGATGCCGATTAAATGAATTAAATGGAAACAAAATTTTGAAAAAATGGAATGATTTCATTGGACAAAATATAATTTCAAACAATAAGAGAGAATTTAACAGTTAAGAAGCCGTCACTCGCTACGCTCGTTCCGGCTTCTTAACTGTTAAATTCTCTCTTAATAAACACTAACTATAACGAATACAGTCGTCTCCATCGTATGTACAAGCATTATTGAAATTTAACTCACGAGGCTACACGCGTCGACGAATCTATTGCATGGTAGCATTTACGGTTTTATTCCCGCGACTGTACACGAAATAAAAAAAAAGAATTTTGATATGCAGAATTAAAAGGTTTAAGTTTAATTGCTTATATTTTGAAAACCTATAAAACTAGACCCAAATATGTTACAATTTAATTGTAGGGATTTTCAGGACATTTATTTTGGTACCTAGAATACTAAACTTGGAATCTCTCAGCCCCTCACCGCTGTGGGTTCGAATTCCGGTAGGGACTTCGGATTTTTCATGTGAGGAAGCCTTCCAGCTGGCTTGCGGTAGGTCGGTGGTTATATCCGCGTATCTCTGTGTACTCGGGGTCTTCCTCCACCTGTAATTAGCTGGACGTCTCTATATGATTGAAATACTATCACAGCGCCGGTAATTCCCAATAGGTAGGAAATATAATATATATTCTTTCTAACGGTATTAATCTTTACATTTCAAAATGTTGCAGAAAGTCCTATCATTCGTATCAACGAATGAAATCTAGTTAGGACTTTCTGCCCCTTCGGCAGAAAGTCCTATTGGGTTTGTACTGTTTATTAGGACTTTCTGCCTACAGGCAGAAAGTCCTATTGGGTTTGTACTGTTTTTTTTATTATTCTTCTTCTTCTTCTTATTCTTTTTTTCTTCCTCTTATATTTGTGTTAATTTCGAGGTGTTGCCATTGACTCAGAACAATGAAAATTTTATGGCATATATTTCAAACCATGAGCTTTCGGATGCAATGAATTTTTTATTCATAGGACGTCATATAACGTCAGATTTGACGTCACGTGAAAAAGGTTGTACGCGGTCTACAGCCATTATTTCTGGACCGATTTTCATCAAAATTTCACAGAATGTGTATGTTAGGCTCTAGTTGTGCATACCGGTGTCCGTTTTTCAAAATTCGAAAAGTCCATGGTTCTATAGCGAATCCAAGATTCGAACCAAGGTCGTAAATTTTTAAATGCTTATAAAATCTGTCCTATTTAAGATAGAAAGTTGATATTTAGTCAGTATATAGGTCTCTAGAAGTTTTAAACATTTTATGAAAATAAATGTCATATGACGTCACGTGACGTCATTATATGATAATGTATTTCTAATATTAACAAGAATATTTCTATATGTTGAAATTGTTGAAGGGCAATGAAAATTTAACGACACATGCTTCAAAGGCTAAAATTTTGACTTCTATGATTTTTATATGCCTATGACGTCATATGACGTCACACTTGAAATATGCAACAAAAGTTTGTACGCGGTCTACAGCCATTATTTATGAACCGAATTTCATCAAATTTTCACAAAATGTGTATATTAAGTTCTAGTTGTGCATCCCGGTGTCCGTTTTTCAAAATTCGAAAAGTCCATGGTTCTATAGCGAATTCAAGATTCGAACCAAGGTTGTAAATTTTAAAATGCTTATAAAATCGGATTTATTTGAGATATAAAAGTGATATTTGGTCAGTATATAGGTCTCTGGGAGTCTTAAACATTTTGTGAAAATAAACGTCACATGACGTCACTTGACGTCATTATATGATAATGTATTTCTTATATTAATAAGAGTATTTCTATATGTTGAAATTGTCGAAGGGCAATAAAATTTAATGACAAATGATTCAGACGCTGAAATTTCGATTTCAATGATTTTTAGAAGCCTATGACGTCATATGACGTCACATTTGAAATTGACTACGAAAGTTTGTACACGGTCCAGAGCCATTATTAATGGGCCGATTTTTATCAAATTTTCACAGAATGTGTATATTACGTTCTTATTGTGTATACCGGTGTCCGTTTTTCAAAATTCGAAAAGTCCAAGCATCTATGGCGGATCCAAGATTCGAACCAAGGACGTCAATTTTTAAATGCTTATAAAAACTGTCCTATTTGAGATAGAAAGTTGAAATTTTGTCAGTTAGTAGGTCTCTGGGTGTCTAACAATTATGTGAAAATAAACGTCATATGACGTCACGGGACGTCATTTTTTTATTATTATTATTCTTTTCTTCTTCCTAACTAAACGCTTATTTTAATATGTTGCAATAGTCCTAGGACCATGAAATTTTTATGGGTTATTAGTCACGTGAGGAAATTTTGTTTTCAATGATTGTCAGCAGCCTATGACGTCACATGACGTCACAGCTAAAAATAGTGAAAAGTGGTGTTCGCGCTCTACAGCCGTCATTTATAGTCGGATTTTCTTCAAATTTTCACAGATGGTACATCTTGAAACTAAGGTGTGCATATCCTGTCAGCTAACCGAAATTCCGAAAGACCGAAGTTCTGTGGCTGAAATAAGATTCGAACATAGGACCGAAAATTTCATTTTAGGATTAAAGAGCTTCAGGATGAGATAGAAAGTTGAAACTTACACAGTTTGCAGTTCTGCAGAATTTCTACAGATATTTTGATTTCTGACGTCATATGACGTCATTTGACGTCATAAGCATACTTCTTAATTTTTATTTTAGGGCAATGATTTCGACATGATGCCAGTTGTTCAGAATAATGAAAATTTCAGATTTATGACAGTAAAGTATGCGCTTTTGAACAAAAGCATCTTCAGCATCCTATGTCGTCATATGACGTCAGAGCTAAAAGTAGTGAAAAATGGTGTTCACGCTCTACAGCCGTCATTTATGCTCGGATTTTCTTCAAATTTTCACAGATGGTACATCTTGAAACTAAGGTGTGCATATCCTGTCAGTTAACCGAAATTCCGAAAGACCGAAGTTCTGTGGCTGAAATAAGATTCGAACATAGGACCGTAAATTTTATTTTAGCATTAAAGAGCTTCAGGATGAGATAGAAAGTTGAAACTTACACAGTTTGCAGTTCTGCAGAATTTCTCAATATATTTTGAGTCGTGACGTCAAATGTTGTCATGTGACGTCATAAGCATACTTCTTAATTTTCATTTTAGGGCAATGATTTCGACATGATGCCAGTTGTTCAGAATAATGAAAATTTCAGAGTTATGACAGTAAAGTATGCGCTTTTGAACAAAAGCATCTTCAGCACCCTATGACGTCATGTGACGTCAGAGCTAAAAATATTGAAAAATGGTGTTCGCGCTCTACAGCGGCCATTTATGGTCGGATTTTCTTCTAATTTTCACAGATGGTACACCTTGAAACTAAGGTGTACATATCCTGCCAGCTTACCGAAATTCCGAAAGACCGAATTTCTGTGGCTGAAATAAGATTCGAACATAGGACCTAAAATTACATTTTAGGATTAAAGAGCTTCAGGATGAGATGGAAAGTTACTTACAAAGTTTGCAGTTCTGCAGAATTTCTACATATATTTTGAGTTCTGACGTCATATGACGCCATGTGACGTCATAAGCATACTTCTTAATTTTCCTCTTAGGGCAATGATTTCGACATAATGCCAGTTGTTCAGAATAATGAAAATTTCAGAGTTATGACAGTAAAGTATGCGTTTTTGATAAAAGCATCTTCAGCACCCTATGACGTCACATGACGTCAGAGCTAAAAATAGTGAAAAATGGTGTTCGCGCTCTACAGTCGCCATTTATGATCGGATTTTCTTCAAATTTTCACAGATGGTATATCTTCAAACTAAGGTGTGCATATCCTTTCAGCTAACCGAAATTCCGAAAGACCGAAGTTCTGTGGCTGAAATAAGAATCGAACATAGGACCGAAAATTTCATTTTAGGATTAAAGAGCTTCAGGATGAGATAGAAAGTTGAAACGTACACTGTTTGCAGTTCTGCAGAATTTCTACATATATTTTGAGTCCTGACATCATATGACGTCATGTGACGTCATAAGCATACTTCTTAATTTTCCTCTTAGGGCAATGATTTCGACATAATGCCAGTTGTTCAGAATAATGAAAATTTCAGAGTTATGACAGTAAAGTATGCGTTTTTGATAAAAAAGAATTTTCAGCACCCTATGACGTCATGTGACGTCAGAGCTAAAAATAGTGAAAAATGGCGTTCACGCTCTACAGCGGCCATTTATGGTTGGATTTTCTTCAAATTTTCACAGATGGTACATCTTGAAACTAAGGTGTGTATATCCTGTCAGCTAACCGAAATTCCGAAAGACCGAAGTTCTGTGGCTGAAATAAGATTCGAACATAGGACCGAAGATTTCATTTTAGGATTAAAGAGCTTCAGGATGAGATAGAAAGTTGAAACGTACACTGTTTGCAGTTCTGCAGAATTTCTACATATATTTTGAGTCCTGACATCATATGACGTCATGTGACGTCATAAGCATACTTCTTAATTTTCCTCTTAGGGCAATGATTTCGACATAATGCCAGTTGTTCAGAATAATGAAAATTTCAGAGTTATGACAGTAAAGTATGCGTTTTTGATAAAAAAGAATTTTCAGCACCCTATGACGTCATGTGACGTCAGAGCTAAAAATAGTGAAAAATGGCGTTCACGCTCTACAGCGGCCATTTATGGTTGGATTTTCTTCAAATTTTCACAGATGGTACATCTTGAAACTAAGGTGTGTATATCCTGTCAGCTAACCGAAATTCCGAAAGACCGAAGTTCTGTGGCTGAAATAAGATTCGAACATAGGACCGAAGATTTCATTTTAGGATTAAAGAGCTTCAGGATGAGATAGAAAGTTGAAACTTACACAGTTTGCAGTTCTGCAGAATTTCTATATATATTTTGAGTCGTTACGTAATATGACGTCATGTGACGTCATAAGCATACTTCTTGATTTAATTTTAGGGCAATGATTTCGACATGATGCCAGTTGTTCAGAATAATGAAAATTTCAGAGTTATGAGAGTAATGTATGCACTTTTTAACAAAAGAATTTTCAGCACTTATGACGTCATGTGACGTCAAAGCTAAAAGAAGTCCATACGAAAAAAAGTAAAGGGTAGAGAATTTAATATATATTCTTTCTAACGGTATTAATCTTAATATTTTTCAATTTTAGCAGAAAGTCCTATCATTCGTATCAACGAATGAAATCTAGTTATTATTATTATTATTATTATTCTTTTTTTCTTCCTAAGTAAACGCTTATTTTTATATGTTGCAATGGACCTAGGACGATGAAATTTTTATGGCTTATTAGTCACGTGAGGAAATTTTGATTTCAATGATTTTCAGCACCCTATGACGTCACATGACGTCACAGCTAAAAATAGTGAAAAATGGTGTTCGCGCTCTACAGCCGTCATTTATGGTCGGATTTTCTTCAAATTTTCACGGATGGTACATCTTGAAACTAAGGTGTGCATATTCTGTCAGTTAACCGAAATTCCGAAAGACCGAAGTTTCGTGGCTGAAATAAGATTCGATCATAGGACCGAAAATTTCATTTTAGGATTAAAGAGCTTCTGGATGAGATAAAAAGTTGAAACTTACATAGTTTACAGTTCTCTAGAATTTCTACACATATTTTGAGTCTTGACGTCTTATAACGTCATGTGACGTCATAAGCATACTTTTTAATTTTCATTTTAGAGCAATGATTTTGACATGATGCCAGTTGTTCAGAATCATGAAAATTTCAGAGTTATGATAGTAAAGTATGCGCTTTTTAACAAAAGCATCTTCAGGACCCTGTGATATCATGTGACGTCAGAGCTAAAAATAGTGTAAAAAGGTGTTAACGCTCTACAGCCGCCATTTATGGTCGGATTTTCTTCAAATTTTCACAGATGGTACATCTTGAAACTAAGGTGTTCATATCCTGTCATCTAACCGAAATTCCGAAGTTCTGTGGCTTAAATAAGATTCGAACATAGGACCGAAAATTTCATTTTAGGATTAAAGAGCTTCAGAATGAGATAGAATTTTGAAACTTACACAGTTTGCAGTACTGTAGAATTTCTACATATATTTTGGGTCGTGACGTCAAATGTCGTCATGTGACGTCATAAGCATACTTCTTAATTTTCATTTTAGGGAAATGATTTCTACATTATGCCAGTTGTTCAGAATAATGAAAATTTCAGAGTTATGAAAGTAAAGTATGCGCTTTTGAACAAAAGCATCTTCAGCACCCTATGATGTCATGTGACGCCAGAGCTATAAATAGTGAAAAAGATTGTTAACGCTCTACAGCCGCCATTTATTGTCTGATTTTCTTCAAACTTTCACAGATGGTACATCTTGAAATTAAGGTGTGTATATCCTGCCAGCTAACCGAAATTCCGAAAAACCGAAGTTCTGTGGCTGAAGTAAGATTCGAACATTGGACCAAAAATTCATTTTAGGATTGAAGAGCTTCAGGATGAGATAGAAAGTTGAAACTTACACAGTTTGCAATTCTGCAGAATTTCTACAAATATTTTGAATCGTGACGTCATAGGACGTCATAAGCATACCACTTAATTTTAATTTGGGGCAATGATTTCGACATGATGCCAGTTGTTCAGAATAATGAAAATTTCAGAGTTATTGCAGTAAAGTATGCGCTTTTGAGCAACAGCATATTAGGCACCCTATGACGTCAACTGACGTCAGAACTAAAAATAGTGAAAAATGGTGTTCGCGCTCTACAGCCGCCATTTATGATCAGATTTTCTTCAAATTTTTACAGATGGTACATCTTGAAACTAAGGTGTGAATATTTTGTCAGCTAACCTTAATTCCGAAAAACCGAAGTATTGTGGCTGAAGTAAGATTCGTACATAGGATCTTTAAACTAGAAAACAAGTTTGTAGTCATGTCCTGACATCATATGACATCATGTTAAGTCACAGATTAATACTTAGTTCTTATCATTTGCACTAATTTCGGAATATAATGTCAATTGTTCAGCATGAACATGAAATACTACCAGAGGAGAGTCATTACATGAAACTTCTATCTCCTGCTTTTTGCATTAACACAGCTTGCAGAAAGTCCTATCATTCTTTTTCACGAATGACATCTAGTTATTATTATTATTATTCTTTTCTTCTTCCTAACTAAACGCTTATTTTTATATGTTGCAATATTCCTAGGACGATGAAATTTTTATGGCTTATTAGTCACGTGAGGAAATTTTGATTTCAATGATTTTCAGCACCCTATGACGTCACATGACGTCACAGCTAAAAATAGTGAAAAATGGTGTTCGCGCTCTACAGCCGTCATTTATGGTCGGATTTTCTTCAAATTTTCACAGATGGTACATCTTGAAACTAAGGTGTGCATATTCTGTCAGGTAACCGAAATTCCGAAATACCGAAGTTCTGTGGCTGAAATAAGATTCGAACATAGTACCGAAAATTTCATTTTAGGATTAAAGAGCTTCAGGATGAGATAGAAAGTTGAAACTTACACAGTTTGCAGTTCTTCAGAATTTCTACATATGTTTTGAGTTGTGACGTCATATGACGTCATGTGACGTCATAAGCATACTTCTTAATTTTCATTTTAGGGCAATGAATTCTACATGATGCCAGTTGTTCAGAATAATGAAAATTTCAGAGTTATGACAGTAAAGTATACGTTTTTGAACAAAAGCATCTTCAGCACCCTATGACGTCATATGACGTCAGAGCTAAAAATAGTGAAAAATGGTGTTCACGCTCTACAGCCGCCATTTATGGTCGGATTTTCTTCAATTTTCACAGATGGTACATCATGAAAGGTAGGTGTGCAGATCCTGTCAGCTAAAAGAAAGACCGAAGTTATGTGGCTGAAATAACATTCGAACATAGGACCGAAAATTTCATTTTAGGATTAAAGAGTTTTAGAATGAGATAGAAAGTTGAAACTTACACAGTTTGCAGTTCTGCAATATTTCTATATATATTTTGAGTCGTGACGTCAAATGACGTCATGTGACGTCATAAGCATACTTCTTAACTTTTCATTTTAGGGCAATGATTTCGGCATGATGCCAGTTGTTCAGACTATTGAAAATTTCAGAGTTATGACAGTAAAGTATGCGCTTTGGAACAAAAGAATTTCAGCACACTTTGACGTCATGTGACGTCACAGCTAAAAATAGTGAAAAATGGTGTTCACGCTCTACAGCCGCCATTTATGGTCGGATTTTCTTAAAATTTTCACAGATTCACAGATCTTGAAACGTAGGTGTGCATATCCTGTTAGCTAACCGAAATTCCGAAAAACCGAAGTTCTGTGGCTGAAATAAGATTCGAACATAGGACCAAAAATTTCATTTTAGGATTGAAGAGCTTCAGGATGAGATATAAAGTTGAAACTTACACAATTTGCAGTTCTGCAGCGTTTCTACAAATATTTTGAATCGTGACGTCATAGGACGTCATAAGCATACCATTAAATTTTAATTAGGGGCAATGATTTCGATATGATGCCAGTTGTTCAGAATAATGAAAATTTCAGAGTTATTGCAGTAAAGTATGCGCTTTTGAGCAACAGCATTTTCAGCACCCTATGACGTCACCTGACGTCAGAGCTAAAAATAGTGAAAAATGGTATTCGCGGTCTACAGCCGCCATTTATGATCAGATTTTCTTCAAATTTTTACAGATGGTACAGCTTGAAACTTAGGTGTGAATAATTTGGCAGCTAACCTTAATTCCGAAAAACCGAAGTAGTGTGGCTGAAGTAAGATTCGAACATAGGACCTTTAAACTAGAAATCAAGTTTGCAGTCATGTCCTGACGTCATATGACATCATGTTACGTCACAGACTAATACTTAGTTCTTATCATTTGCACTAATTTCGGAATATAATGTCAATTGTTCAGCATAAACATGAAATACTACCAGAGGTGAGTCATTACATGAAACTTCTATCTCCTGCTTTTTGCATTAACACAGCTTGCAGAAAGTCCTATCATTCGTTTTCACGAATGACATCTAGTTATTCTTTTGTTCTTCCTCTTATATTTGTGGTTATTGCGATGTGTTGCCATTGACTCAGAACAATGAAAATTTTAGTGCATATATTTCAAACCAGCAGCTTTTGGATGAATTGAATTTCATATTCATATGATGTCATATAACGTCAGATTCGACGTCAGGTGAAAAAGATATTACGCGGTCTACAGCAATTATTGCTGAACCGATTTTCATCACACTTTCACAGAATGTGTATATTGGGCTCTATTTGTGCATCCCTGTGTCCGTTTTTCCAAATTCGAAAAAGCAAAGGTTTTATGGCGATTCCAAGATTCGAACTAATGACGTCAAATTTCAAATGCGTATAAAATCGCTTCCAGAAGAGCTAGAAAGCTGATATTTGGACTGAATATTTGTCTCTAGGTCATCTTTACATTCTGAGAAGATGAATGCCATATGACGTCACATGACGTTATAATGCTAATAAAACTTTCGTATTAAAACTTAACGGTTTTTATTCCCTGTAGGCTTTATTTTTTGTATGATTTGCTTGAAATTTTGTGTGAAGATGCAGTATTAGATTCTATGGAGCCATGTCACTTTCGTTTCCGGAAACTCCCAAAGGTCAAGGTCACATATCAATTATCGGCTTTTTCTTCGGCCTTAAATATCTCACAAACGGTAAATATTCTATAGAGACACTATGCATATAATTTGTAGTGCTTAGAAAGACATTTCAGATGATATTTAGTTTTTGATGATCGGGGTTGAGTTATGGCGGAAAAATTAAAATTTGGTAATTCCCAGTGTGTTTAACAGTTTATACCTCGAAAACCTTTCATTTTTGAAAATATGATGATGAATATTTTTTGTAGCACAATTTATGGCCGGCCGTTCTTTTGATACCTAAAGTTTAATGATTGGCCAAAGATTCATGGAGTAATGGGGAAAAAACGAAATTCGTGCATGTAGCTTTGGTGATTTTTTCATTATTCAGGAGGTTTAAGAGCTTGTATCTCAAAAAGTATTAGTAATATTCCTATAGATAAGCATGTGAAATGAAGAGAATTTTCAGGCGATTATTTTGGTACCTTAAGTTTTGAAATTGAACAAAGTATAAGGAAGTAACATCAAAAATAAGAATTTAAACATGTAGAATTTCAGCGAATCTGCCGTGTTGTCAAAGATTTACGGCTAATATCTTAAAACTGCTGATTAGAGATAAGCCCCCACCTTAAGCAAGTGAGATGTAGAGAATTTTAAGACAATTATTTCGGTACTTATATTTTTAAAATTGATTAAAGTATAAGGAAGTTACATCAAAAATACGAATATAAACCCAAGTGTAAGAATTTTCGAAAAATATCCTCCTTTCGGTTTCACGTTAATTGAAGAATTTTCGGAAAATATGTAAGTTAACAGCTATGTATTAGTCATATAAATTGCAAAAAAACTTTTTGATACATATTGATATGACTAGCTAAACAAGCGTACCATTTCCAGTGACCGAGTGGTAAGAGCGTCCGCCTCGGGAGCGGGAGGTCGTGGGTTCGATCCCCGACCACAACATACCAAAGTCGTAAAAAACGGTACTGTTATAGCTCCCTTGCTTGGCGCTCAACATATAAGGGTATTTGCAGGACTGTTTAGCTCGGTATCAGGATGATGTGACTGGGTGTGGTATCATGCCACATGTCTACGGCGTGATACGGCAGTGTGGCAGCCCTATACCCGCATGAAGTAGACATCGTCTCCATATGACTGAATTACTGTCGGAGGGACGTTAAACCCGACAAACAAACAATCAATCTTAACAAGTGTTAACAATGATTTAATGTTGTGTCAAATAATTTTATTTATGTAACGTATACATATCAGTTGCAGCATTGCGTTACCCATAATCCTTTGAGCGTTTTGACACATGTCATTTAGACCGTTGTTGAAACATTGCAATTTCCCGACTTCATTGTTGCATCAATCCAAATTTATGATAAATGATAAGCTATGTGAAAATATATGTTATAGTTCAATGTAATTTAATTGCCAGCTTGAGATACAATGGGCGTGTATGAATGTAGACGTTGGAAACAAAATGATCAACACATGTCATCCATTCAAGACGCTGCAAGTTAACTTGTCCGTTAGCTAAAAGGGCCAAATGGAGTAACTTTGTTTCGAGTTTTCCCGCTATTTCTATCTAATCAGTGAGCCCAAAATTTCAAATTCCTGGTCAATTTAATTTGTTAAGAGTTCGAGATTTTGCGAGACTTGTCTACTAAATTGTGATTTAACTGTTAAGAGTTTAGGGTGAAATGCGCATGTCATTATTTCAAATTATTCTCCGCCCTATTCACGTGATATCATATATGGCAGTGTTTACTACACCGATCCGTACACACGAGGTTTGCACACTGGCTCATGTTGACGTCTTTTGTAAACATTTAGTAAAGTTGCTTAAATAATCATGTTTATAGATAAACATTTACACAAGAATGAGGAGTTTCGGAAATATTTTTTGCAAAGGGACTCCTAAGGAAAGAAAAAGATGCTAAATTAAATACTAAAATACAAGTACAGTTTGTTAGGTTTAACGTCCCACCGACAGAATTTAAGTCTTTTGGAGACCATGTCTACTTGAGACAAATAAAGTGTTGTCACACTGTACAGTATCACGTCGTAGACAGTTGGCATGATACCACACCCAGTCACATTATCCGGAAACCGGGCCATAAGTCCTGGAACTACCCTTATTAAGCTGAGCGCCAAGCAAGGGAGCTATACCAGTACCTATGTTTACGAATTTGGTAAATACAAGAATTGAAATAATTGATATAACGTTTTTAAACAACTTACAGATCATGTATAAACTCGTTTGATTTGGTATTTCCGGGGTATTCCTAGCCTTGATATCTTCCGCTGGTCACACCGACTTTTTTAAACGATTATTATTTACATATTTCGTTCTTTCCTTAATGTCAATCAGTTGATATTTTCTGATGTCCTAACTAATTATAACAAGATAAATAAATTTTAAAAAAGCCATCACATAAATTGATTGAAATCTGAAAAAGAAATGAGCCGACGGTCAAAAAATGCGCGAAATTTATGTGTTACATCCATATTTGGAAAGCACGTGCACGTGTGTGATTACTTGAACAACACGCTGACGTAACACTTATATGGCGCCATCTCCTAATATAGCAGCATAACGCAGTAATGGGGCGAGGCAAACTCTAAGTTAGTCAGTGTTAATTAAGTATAGGTTAGTGTTTTTTAGTAAGCATTAATGAAATTAAATCGGTCTGGCGCGGCAAAGCCGCGCGACCGATTTAATGGACTTAATGCTTACTAAATAACACTAACCTACTTAGTGTTTGAAATAATGTTATGAAATTTAACGCAGTCGCACATTCCAAATATAGTATTGATTTTTTAGACCTATCAACCTGTTCCCGGAGTGAATTACATCACGTGACATGTAACATGTTATGTCAAAGGTCAATGCGTCGCTCTAGCTGTGTATAGCTGTATAGATCTACGCTTCAAATGAGCATTGAACCGGAAGCCGACTTTGATCTCTTCGGCAAAAAAAAAAAAAAAAAAGTTGTGATTGAAATTAGAATAAAAGATACTGTTTAGAAAGGTTCATATATCTGCACCTGTATATGTTGTGTTTTGGACATTATTTTTTTTTCATTTAAGTAACCCTTGTTTGTTTATGTTTTTTTTCTTCTCTTCTCATTATTTATATAGATTTTTCAATTTGAATTTATTTAATCGGATATTTACTTAATTGCTTTGTTTAGCAATTAGTTATATATTGCCCATTCTGTGTTAACATGTGTAGACATTGAAATTACACAAGTGTCTTAAAGCGATGACCGATACTAAGGTTGTTAGAACTTGTGGTCAGACCCTCTTACTTATTTTTTAAAATCTTCAATGTTGTATCATCATTACTTAGGCAATAATACATGTTTAAACTAAACTAAGCGGAAGGGTAGAGTTCTTTTGTTATTTTGGATTAATCAGAATGCTGGTTCACATCAAAAATCCCTGTAACACGTTACACATGCGTGATATGAACTAAGACCACAATTTAAATGTACTATATGTTCTATATAAGCATATATACGAATGACAATTTCTGTACGGGAAATTGGCATCCAAACTTACCCTCATTAGATAGGTCTATTCAAGAGAAATAATTCTGTACATTTTAAACATGGGGTCACCCGACTACTTTTTGACCTATTTAAGGCCAAATAACATGCGTATGAATTTAGTGCACCGGTCGGCCATTTCACACCAATTTTCTCAAAATTCCCCTCTCAGTAATGCTAAACTATTAAGATTGTTGTGCAAGAAGGCCTCCAAATTGGGCATTTTATGACTATTTTAACTGTGTACTATAGAATTTAATCCTTTATTGCATGTCTTTCAGTCAAAAACTCACCTTAATTCAGCATTATATAGGGTCACTATTTTCTGTGTAGGCACATCCGGATACAGGGTAACAAGGGCAGGTTATTGTGGTCTTAGTCCATATTGGTGAACACATAAAGCTCCGCTTCTCGACACAACTCGACGCAGTGAAGGTGCTTGAAGCTGGTTTTAAATTGATCATCTGATTTAGCGGAATAGTGTTTAGTGACAAGTTGATGCCGATTAAATTAATTAAATGGAGACAAATATTTAAAAATTTAATGATTTAATTGGATAAAATATAATTTCAAACACTAAGAGAGAATTTAACAGTTAAGAAGCCGCCACTCGCTACGCCCGTTCTGGCTTCTTAACTGTTAAATTCTCTCTTAATAAACACTAACTATAACGTACTACAGTCGTCTCCATCGTATGTACAAGTATTATTTAAATTTAACTCATGAGGCTACACGCGTCGATGAATCTATTGCATGGTAGCATTTACGGTTTTATTCCCGCGGCTGTACACGAAATTAAAAGAAAAGAATTTTGATATGCAGAATTAATAGGTTTAAGTTTAATTGCTTATATTTTGAAAACCTATAAAACTAGACCCAAATATGCTACAATTGAATTGTAAGAATTTTCAGGACATATTTTTTTGGTACCTAGAATAATAAAATTGGAATCTCTCAGCCCCTCACCGCTGTGGGTTCGAATCCCGGTAGGAACTTCGGATTTTTCATGTGAGGAAGCCTTCCAGCTTGCTTGCGGTAGGTCGATGGTTCTATCAAGGTACCTCTGTGTACTTGGGGTCTTCCTCCACCTGTAATTAGCTTTACGTCTCTATATGATTGAAATACTATCACAGCGACGGTAAACCCCAATACAACAACAACAACTAAAATTGGTTAAGTTATAAGAAAGCGATATCAAAATAAAGATTTATTTATTTTTGACATATGGCTTACTTCCCAAAATTCATGCATGAGAAGTCCATACGAAAAAAAAAAGAGTAAAAGGTAGGAAATATAATATATATTCTTTCTAACGGTATTAATCTTTACATTTCAAAATGTTTCAGAAAGTCCTATCATTCGTATCAACGAATGAAATCTAGTTCTTCTTCTTATTATTATTATTATTCTTTTTTTCTTCCTAACTTTTTTTCAATATCCTAGGACGATGAAATTTTTATGACTTATTAGTCACGTGAGGAAATTTTTTTTTTTCTATGCCTATGACGTCATATGACGTCACATTTGAAATATGCTACAAAAGATTGTACGCGGTCTACAGCCATAGTTTGTGAACGGATTTTCATCAAATTTTCACAGATTGTGTATATCAAGTTCTAGTTGTGCATCCCGGTGTCCGTTTATCAAAATTCGAAAAGTCCATGGTTCTATAGCGAATCCAAGATTCGAACCAAGGTCGTAAATTTTTAAATGCTTATAAAATCTGTCCTATTTAAGATAGAAAGTTGATATTTAGTCAGTATATAGGTCTCTAAAAGTTTTAAACATTTTGTGAAAATAAATGTCATATGACGTCACGTGACGTCATTATATGATAATGAATTTCTAATTCTAACAAGATTGTTTCTATATGTTGAAATTTTTGAAGGGCAATGAAAATTTTATGCCGCATGCTTCAGATGCTGAAATTTCGATTTCAATGATTTTCAGAAGCCTATGACGTCATATGACGTCACATTTGAAATTGACTACGAAAGTTTGTACACGGTCCAGAGCCATTATTAATGGGCCGATTTTCATCAAATTTTCACAGAATGTGTATATTAGTTCTTATTGTGTATACCGGTGTCCTTTTTCAAAATTCGAAGAGTCCAAGCATCTATGGCGGATCCAAGATTCGAACCAAGGACGTCAATTTTTAAATGCTTATAAAAACTGTCCTATTTGAGATAGAAAGTTGAAATTTTGTCAGTTAGTAGGTCTGTGGGTGTCTTAACAATTATGAGAAAATAAACGTCATATGACATCACGTGACGTCATTTTACATATATTTATTATTATTATTCTTTCTTTCTTCCTTAGTAAACGATTATTTTTCTATGTTGCAATAACCCTAGGACGATGAAATTTTTATGGCTTATTAGTCACATGAGGAAATTTTGATTTCTATGAATTTCATATGTCTATGACGTCATATGACGTCACAATTGACATATGCTACTAAAGTTTGTACGCAGTCTACAGCCATTATCGATGAACCGATATTCATCAAATTTTAACAGAATGTGTAATTAATTTCTAGTTGTGCATCCCGATGTCCGTTTTTCAAAATTCGAAAAGTCCAAGGTTCTATAGCGATTCCAAGATTCGAACCAAGGTCGTAAATTTTCAAATGCTTATAAAATCGGTCCTTTTTGAAATAGAAAGTTGATAATTGGTCAGTATATAGGTCTCTGGGAGTCTTAACGATTTTATGAAAATTAACGTCATATGACGTCACGTGACGTCATTATATGATAATGTATTTCTAATATTTACTGGATTATTTCTTTATGTTGAAATTTTCGAAGGGCTATGAAAATTTAATGACACAGGCTTCAGATGCTGAAATTTCGATTTTCTTCGTAACTAAAGGCTTATTTTTCGCGGAATATAATGTCAATTGTTCAGCATGAACATGAAATACTACCAGAGGTGAGTCATGACATGAAACTTCTATCTCCTGCTTTTTGCATTAACACAGGTTGCAGAAAGTCCTATCATTCGTTTAGACGAATGACATCTAGTTATTAGGACTTTCTGCCCTTTCGGCAGAAAGTCCTATTGGGTTTTTAAACCTTTTTTTTTTTTTTATTAGGACTTTCTGCCTAAAGCAGAAAGTCCTATTGGGTTTGTACTGTTTATTAGGACTTTCTGCCCTTTCGGCAGAAAGTCCTATTGGGTTTGTACTGTTTTTTATTATTCTTCTTCTTATTATTCTTTTCTTCTTCCTCTTATATTTGTGTTAATTTCGATATGTTGCCATTGACTCAGAACAATGAAAATTTTATTGCATATATTTCAAACCATGAGCTTCCGGATGCAATGAATATCATATTTATATGACGTCACATAACGTCAGATTTGACGTCAGGTGAAAAAGTTTGTACGCGGTCTAAAGCCATAATTTCTGGACCGATTTTCATCAATATTTCACAGAATGTGTATGTTAGGCTCTAGTTGTGCCTTCCGGTGTCCATTTTTCAAAATTCGAAAAGGCAATGGTTCTATGGCGAATCCAAGATTCGAACCATTGACGTCAATTTTCAAATGCGTATAAAATCGCTTACAAATGAGCTAGAAAGATGATATTTGGACAGAATATAAGTCTCAAGGGTTACTTTACATTCTCTGAAGATGAACGTCATATGACGTCATATGACGTCATGAGGTGAAAGGTAATTTTTAATATTTACGTGTTAATTTTTTTATGTTGTACAAGTCCGAGCACCTTGAAAATTTAATAGCATATGCTTCAGATAGAACTGTTTGCATTTCAATAATTTTATTTGACTATGACGTGCTTTGACGTCAAACTTGACGTCGTCTAAAAATATTTGTACGCGGTCTACAGCCATTATTTCTGGGCCGATTTTCATCAAAATTTCACAGAATGCGTATGTTAGGCTCTAGTTGTGCCTTCCGGTGTCCGCTTTTCAAAATTCGAAAATGCAATAGTTCTATGGCGAATCCAAGATTCGAACCATTGACGTCAAATTTAAAATACGTATAAAATCGCTTACAAATGAGCTAGAAAGATGATATTTGGACAGAATATAAATCTCAAGGGTTACTTTACATTCTCTGAAGATGAACGTCATATGACGTCATATGACGTCATGAGGTGAAAGGTAATTTTTAATATTTACGTGTTAATTTTTTTATGTTGTACAAGTCCGAGCACCTTGAAAATTTAATAGCATATGCTTCAGATAGAACTGTTTGCATTTCAATAAGTTTTATTTGACTATGACGTGCTTTGACGTCAAACTTGACGTCGTCTAAAAATATTTGTACGCGGTCTACAGCCATTATTTCTGGGCCGATTTTCATCAAAATTTCACAGAATGCGTATGTTAGGCTCTAGTTGTGCCTTCCGGTGTCCGCTTTTCAAAATTCGAAAATGCAATAGTTCTATGGCGAATCCAAGATTCGAACCATTGACGTCAAATTTAAAATACGTATAAAATCGCTTACAAATGAGCTAGAAAGATGATATTTGGACAGAATATAAATCTCAAGGGTTACTTTACATTCTCTGAAGATGAACGTCATATGACGTCATATGACGTCATGAGGTGAAAGGTAATTTCTAATTTTTATGTGTTATTTTTATATGTTGTTTACGTCCGAGCACCTTGAAAATTTAATAGCATATGCTTCAGATAGAACTATTTCCATTTCAATAATTTTTATTTGACTATGACGTGTTTTGACGTCAAACTTGACGTCGTCTAAAAATGCTTGTACGCGGTCTAGAGCCATTATTTCTGGGCCGATTTTCATTAATATTTCACAGAATGTGTATGTTAAAGTCTAGTTGTACATTCCGGTGTCCGTTTTTCCAAATTCGAAAATGCAAAGGTTTTATGGCGGATCCAATATTCGAACCATTGACGTCAAATTTCAAATACGTATAAAATCGTTTCCAGATGAGTTAGAAATATAATATTATATTTGGATAGTATATAAGTCTCCAAGAGTGCTTTACATTCTATGAAGATGAACGTCACATGACGTCATATGACGTCATAAGGTCAAAAATAATTTCTGATATATACGCGTTAATTTAAATATGTTGTTTACTTCCCAGGACCATGGAAATCTAATGGTATGTAAATCAATCCATGTGCTTTAGAATGCAATGTAATTCATATTAATGTGACGTTATATCACGTAAGATTTGACGTCAGGACAAAAAGGTTTTACGCGGTGTACAGCCATTATTTTTGGACCGATTTTCATCGAAATTTCACAGAATGTATATGTAACGCTCTATATGTGTATCCCGGGTCCCTTTTTACAAATTCGAAAAAGCAATGGTTTTATGGCGAATTTAAGTTTCGAACCATTGACGTCAAATTTCAAATACATATAAAATCGCTTCCAGATGTTTAGAAAGTTGATATTTGGACTGAATATTAGTCTTTGAGACTTATTCATATTCTGTGAGGATTAACGTCATTTGACGTCATAAGGTCAAAAAGAATGTTAATATATCTACGCGTTAATTTTTAAATTGTAAGGAGCATGAAAAAATTATTTGATATATTCAAGATACTTAATATTTCATTTCATTGATTTTCTTATGCCTATGACGTCACATGACATCAAACTTGACGCTGTCTACACAAGCTTTTACGCGGTCTTCGGCAATTATTACAGGATGAAATTCGCATTGTAAGCATTTTAAATAAATTTGATTTGTAACATAGATTATAAAAATAATCCAAGTTAAATAAATCGATATAAAAAAATGATTTTCAGTTACTTTTGCCATATCCTCCAAGTTAAACGGTTATATTTTTCATAGTTTATTTAAGTAATGGCCATACAAAAGCAAGTTAAAGGCTGGAATTTCATATCCTTTTACTTTTTTAGCTTTTAAGTGTTTAACAAATGTAGCAGAAAGTCCTATCATTCGTATCAACGAATGAAATCTAGTTAGAAAGTCTTTGGGTTTGTTCTGTTTTTATTATTAGGGCTTTCTGCCTCAAGCAGAAAGTCCTATTGGGTTTGTTTGTTTTTTTATTATTAGGACTTTCTGCCTACGGCAGAAAGTTATTGGGTTGTTTTTTTTTCTTTTTTGTTCTATCATTCGTGT
>CM037785.1:42512303-42562303 GCA_021229015.1 Solen grandis
TCTTAGTTGTTCGAACACATATCATACGTTGTTTATAAGGGGTATGTAATATATTCAGTAATTTGAGAAACGATGTAACATTTTTCTTTCTTTTTTTTCTTTTCTTTTTGTTGTTGTTGTTTCAAATTGTAAGGACTCTGGTAGAAAAACAAAACACACAAATAGAGGTTAAGGTATGCTGTTAAATACTATATTAATTTATATTCTGATTACAACGTATATAACATCCTATTAAGGGCCATGTCCTCGGAAAGAAGCGTTGTCTTCAAAATAAGCAGATATCCTGTCATTGGTCCGTGTTGTCGGTAGGTCAGAGATTATTCTTTATAACCTGGAACAAAATAGAAAGAATAATCTCATTTCTTTACGCCGACTTTGAAACATGTTCCTGCAACTTATTTTAACCCTTTGATACATTGACATACAGAGCAGACCCAGATATAGGATATAGGATATGTAAGCTCCTATAGGAGATGTGCGATCTGGGTCTGCTCTGCTTGCTAATGCAATTCTGTAGCTCAGATTCGTCACAGTCTGCCTAGCAAAGAAATTCATATTCAAATTCAAAGCATATATCATTAATTTAAATGTTCGGGTAATTAATATTCATGATGCCATGAATTTGTACATGAATATTCATGAAGTAAAGGGTAAAGTCCCTCCGCGATTCCTAGACAAAAACGAGGCAAATTTATAAACAGTTCGCTGAGACTAAAAACGTCGAAAATAGATTGCATAGAATAACACCACAACGGCAGTATTGTAAAGTCATTAATTTTTATTGATCAATTTTGTTGGTACATGTTCTAGAAATTGTGAAGTCGATAAAATAAACATATACCTTTGGATTTATATTCGTGGTTAAAGCCGTTCACGAAATCGACGAAAATTAGTCCCCCGCAAAATTTATGACTCTACAGTATTATAGACATATTAAGAGTTTGTTAAAATGAAACGTGTACTATGTTGTCGCAGTGTGACAGACCTTAACAAAAAACCGTTATCATTAACCATCGCGACATGTAAATGTTCTACGCCAGTATCGTTTTGTCCATTTTTTGACCTACATTTGGAAACTACTTGTGTCGGCTCCGACTTATACTTTAACATGATACTTACATAGCTATTTAATACTCGTAGTATGATGTACAAAATTATCAACTAACCACTTAACCGTAGTATTTACCACCGCTGCCCATCATTCCTCCGCCGCTGCCCATCATTCCTCCGCCGCTGCCCATCATACCTCCGCCGCTGCCCATCATGCTGCCCATCATACCTCCGCCGCTGCCCATCATACCTCCACTGCCGCCCATCATTTTTCCGCCGCCCATCATTCCTCCGCCGCTGCCCATCATACCTCGCCGCCCCCCCCCCCCATCCTCCGCCGCCGCCGATCATTTTCCGGCGCCCATCATTCCTCCGCCACTGCCCATCATTCCACCGCCGCCGCCGCCACCACCGCCAGAGCCGCCTGAGACCCAGACGCGTCTCCAGACAATATAAGGTTTCCACACCCAGCGGCCTTTCGGAATTTGGACTTTGTGGGCATAAGTTGCCGCCAAAAGCAGAACAAGAAACAGAAGTGTCTTCATGGTGGACTGGAACTAAACATAATGTAATGACATTTTTTACGTTGACATTGAATTTCATTAATATGAATTGCGATTTCACGGGTCAATATGTTCGCGGAAATAGAGAGTTTGTGCTACCCGAAAATTCTGATAATTTTACAAGTATATTGACAGCGTCATATATGTATATAAACAGACAGGATTAGAATATATATAGAAAAAAATGATGTGTGTTTAAAACATATAACGTATATATATTGTATATGGATAACATATATACGCGTCTTGTTGATATTCGTTTGTAAATATATTATCTGATTAACTTTAGTCAACATAAGATTTCATATTTATTTACATATGAAGTTAAATATGCTTGTATAATTTGTTTTATCATTGGTGATATTATCATCCACTAAATCTAGTCTCAAACATTTGTAATATTTCCATGAAGATAAACAAACTATTGAACAAACTTGAACCTAGTAACTGCAAAGGAATAGAAACACTTCGATATTATAAAGAAAAACAAAATGTGATTATACTTGTATTTGTTAAGATTATCTTTATACCATATTTATTGATTTATCTTTTTTGGACCAGAAGATGGTGACAATTTGTATTTGAATTCATTCTGATCATTAATTCTACACGTATGTCGGATCATCAAAGTCGTAAAGAACTGCACTGGTATAGCTCTATTGCTTGGCGCTCGGCATATAAGGATAGTTCCAGGAGATGTAGGCCCGGTGTTAGGATAACGTAACTGGGTTTGGTATCATATCCCATGTCTGCAGTAAGGCAGCACTATATTTGTCTCGAGTAGACATAGTCTCCAAATGACTGATATACTGTTAACGGGGACGCTTAACCTAACAAACTTACAAATAAACAAATAAATCAGTGTTAGGCAGCCATGAAGAACCAAACTCCTAACACAACATGTTACCACCAAGTTGTTATAAAAAAGTGGACACGCATAATTAAAATGATTTCAAAATATGTTTTAACTTATGAGTAAGTGTCATTTTATTTTTCAAGTAAATTTAAAAAAATACTACGCAGATATCAAAGAAAAATATTGGTATGTACGTAAAACAGTTGTTGGACATAAGAAACAAATTGGCGATGTGATAAATTTGTCAAGTACACTAACCTTTTAAAGGGAATGAAGAGTGTATTTGTGCTGAATCTCTTTTTTAAAATAATTTTAAATGGTTCAAACATACTTTTCAAGTCAACAGGAAAAGAGGCTCGTTTCCTAAAGCAACATAAGTTCATTCTTAGATTTTGATATAAAAAATGTCCTTAATTGTAATTAGTATTATCATTTTCTGATTAACTGACGTTTAATTGATTTTTTTTATTAGCGGAATGTATTATTTTAATGTTTTGTTAAACTTGTTAAAAATCTTAATTATGTGTTCTCTTTATCTGATAAATTGACTTAAAAGTTAAAATGTTTAATATTGTAGATATGTTACAAAAGTTAAGCCAACCCTACGATGCTTAATGAATACCTTGTATAACAAAAGTTGAAACAGAATAGCATAAAACTCACTTACCGATTGATGCGGAACTTTCTCTCAGTCTGCTCAAACACGGACACAGTGCCTCTTTTTATTGTATGACTTGGAAATTTTTTCTGACGTCACAGCGCACGTGTGATAGATGATAATCGTGTTACCGGTATTCTTAAAAATGAGAGAACCGAACAAAAATAATGACCCAAATTCCGATTTCTGGCTTTCGGCTAAATGTTTAAATTTTAGTAAAATTTTAACCTTAATTGATATCATCATGAACAATAGCCTATGGAGCTAATGTACTTCAGAAATACAAAAGATGTTCTGTTTTTAGTGACCTGATTTATTTTTGTGCACTTGAATGAACAAGATACATGTACTGTAAAACTATGCTTTCTACGTTTACATCCTGTTTGCATGCATAAGTTTTGTTTTAGACCAAACATGCTTTTGACCTATCGGGATGATGCTCAAGAAAAAACATGACAGGCATAGGCGTTTAAAAACCATGTCACAGATGTTTGTTTGTTTGTTTGTTAGGTTTATAGTATAGTCCCCATATGACTTAAATACTGCTTTAAGTCGTTTGTTTGTTGGGTTTAACGTCCCCATGACAGTATTCCAGTCATTTGGAGACTAATGTCTACTTAAGACGGATTCATATAGTGCTGCCACACTGCAGTAGATAAATGGGCGGTAATTAATTGTCTTAAATCCTAATCCCAATCCTTAAAGAAGTGTGTGTTGTATACATTTATACAATATATTTTTGACTTTGAAAGAAATATGTATAGATTGTTATGATGAAAGATGAATTGTATCATATCCAATTACCTATTATCTCATTATAATTTTATACAAAACTGTGTTTCTTGAGTCAAGGTAAAAAAATAGGTGCGGAAAATCAATATTTTTGAGGTATGTACAGAGTCATGTTCTGGTATGTTACATATACTATATTCAAATTCGCGTATATTTATATTATTTTGATTTAAGTTTTCTGATTAATAATAAAGTTTTTAAATGGTTTTATTTCAAGGCGAGTGGAAAGCAAGTTCTTAAACTTATACAACTTTAACTGTTCGTTCTCTGCGGTTCCTGGGTTAGACCTGTACTTTGAGCATGGAAATGTCATGGTAGACACTTGTACCAACCGAGATTAAAATCGATCTACATTCACATGGTAACAATATGGGCGGTTCCTGAACTATCAATCAAGTTTGTTTACATTAACCGTCTGATCCAACCAGTGTAAGTGTGAAGCACATAGTGAACGGTTGACCTACTTTACTCAAAATAACATGTCCTTTTTGTTCGTGATACTGTTTGTGAGCACCTGACCTAGGTATGAATAGAACCTGTCAAAATAGCAATAGAGGGAGGAGTTTCATACAAATTGCAGAACCATCCATTACCACTGACCCTCGGCGCCTCCATTTGGGGAATAATTAAGGTATCTTGCAAATTATCTTTTCCTCGCAGTTCCTCTGTCGCAAACAAAACTAAGATATTTTGCTCAAACACTCGAAGGTCAGTTTTGAGTGATCTGGAGTCATACCCTAATCCATATCCAACATCGCCGCCATATCCTATTCCATACTGTGCTCAAAAAAATCTTCTTCTTACAGGACGGGGCCTCCGTGGCCGAGAAGGTAAAGCCGCTGACTTAAACTCTCACTCAGCCCCTCACCGCGTGGGTTCGAATCCCGGCAGGATCATTCGGATTTTCATGTGGGGAAGCCTTCCAGCTGGCTTGCGGTAGGTCGGTGGTTCTACCCGGATGCCTTCGTGCATTCGGGGTCTTCCTCCACCTGTAATTAGCTGGACGTCGCTATATGACTGCAATACTGTCGAAGCGACGGTAAACCCGAATAGTCTAGTCTAGTCTTCTTACAGGACACTTCGTGATCACCCTTTTACAGATAGATCAGACCGTTAGTTTAATTTCGAAACGAACAAAATACCTATTTACAAACCAAGCCATGCATTCTCTGGTTAACTGTATTGTTTATTCCTCCAAATTATCGTTTACAATTTATACAAGTTATTGATTGTGAACATGTATGCAAATTGTATACGTGTTTCATCACCGGTCAATGGGACTGTGTTTCATGGCCGCAGCAAATGCCCAGGCACAATGTTATCATTTGCTGGAATTGTACTATTTACTTTTTTGTGCCACCAGCTGTAAGCAGAAGTGACACATATGGATCACTTTTCCGCGTCTGTCTGTCCGTCACACTTTTTTCCACCACGCTTCAGCAGGTGACACATGTGTTCCAGAAGACACTCTTGTTACTTCTTGATGTTAGGTGCCTGCTCTGCAATTTAAAATAATTTCAATGATATGTATCTAGACAACTCATCCTCATCATCACCTTTTACACCATTCTTATCATCATCATCATTATCATCATCATCATCGTCGTCGTCGTCGTTGTCATCATCATTTTCTGTCTTATAATTAACCTAACCAATTACCTCATATAATTGTCCGTGTTGACGAGCAGAACAGACCCAGGTCAGTCAACTCCTTTATGGTGCTGTCTGATCAGGGTCTTCTCTGTTTGTCCAATGTATATATTTCTGTATCTCAAGAAACTTATATATTTGGTCATGAATATGCAAAATTATTTTATAAGGTGAAAGGTTAAGACAATCTTTCATCATAAAATATTGACATTTTGTTTCAGAAGATCTCGTGTAAAAAGTTTTACTCACAGTAACCTTCTACATACCCCCCACTAAGTTCATAACTATGATAGTTATCTTCCAAACTGAATAAAACAAGATGAGTAGACGACGAATGGATACAAGACATAATAGGTATTCCGTCCATTTATAATCTTTTGCTCATAAAAAAAAACAAAAACAAAAAACAAACAAACAAACAAAAAACACCTTTTTTCACTCAGAATATATATATATATATATATATATATATATATCATCCATTGAAAGTCAAATGAGCTCATTTATTACAAACTTGTTTTCCAATTCATAAGTAATACAATCTATTATATCATGTATTATATATGCATCTATTGTAATAAATAAAGTTTAAACTAAATGAGCTCATAAGCATATACAGGTATAAAAAAAGTAAGCTGATGAACCCTTCTGGCTTTCATTGGACGATGTTTGTCAATTGTGATATGAAACTGGGGAACAATAAACTTGTTATATTTCCCCCCGCACCCCTATTTATATGGGGGAGACATATTGTTTTTGTTAGACTTGTTAGAGTCTGTCTGTCTGTCTGTCTGTCAGACTTCTTGTCCGGAGCATAATTCAAAAATTCTCTGAGCACCATATTTTTGGAGTTATTGCCTTTGTTAAATATAATACTTAATTATTTCCGAAGTTGTATTGTTGTATTGGGATTAACCGTCGCTGCGATAGTATTTCAATCATATAGCGACGTCCAGCTAATTACAGGTGGTGGAAGACCCCGAATACACAGAGGTACCCGGGTAGAACCACCGACCTACCGCAAGCCAGCTGGAAGGCTTCCTCACATGAAAAATCCAAAGTCCCTACCGGGATTCGAACCCACATCGGTGAGGGGCTGAGAGATTTGTAGTCCACGACTGTAACGGCTCGGCCACGGCGGCCACGCTATTTCCGAAGAATAACTCAAAAACTATTAAAGCTATTAACTTTAAACTTCACGGGTGAATTGATCTCATGGAGGGAAAGTGTCATGCACAAAAAATGTAACTCTGCACATAATATTTTTAGTCATTGCCCTTTTTTAAATTTCATACTTAATTTTTGTCTGGAGCATAACTCAACAAGTATCAAAGCTTTTAACTTGAAACTTCACAAGTTAATAGATGTCATGGAGGAAAAGTGTAATGCACAAGAACCATAACTCTGCACATCATATTTTAGTTATAGCCCTTTGTTAAATTTCAGACTTATTTTTGTCGAGAACATTACTCGCACTCTGAGACATATAGCATTGAAACTTCATGGGTAGATAGACCTCATAATTCTTCAAATCATATTTTTGAAGTTATTCCCCGTTGTTTAATTTCATATTCAATTTTCCAGAGCATAATTCATGCACTATGAGACATATAACACTGAAACTTCATTGGTGGGTAGACGTTATGGATGATAATTGCAGTACACTAGAACATAATCCATTTCCAAGGTTTCTTGTTGGAATCTTCCCCTTTTATACAATTTCGTGTTCTTAAGATAACCCCTGTTCGACTCATGTTTTTGAAATTAAATTTCATTTGTGGAAAGAAACTAATGTAAGAAAATAAGTGTCATGCACAAGGTTCATTACTCTGGTCTCAGAATTTTTAGAGTTATTCCCCTTTTCACAATTTCTTGACCGTAAGATAACTCCTGTTCTACTCTTGCTATTGAAACAAAATTCCGGCTATGGAAAGAAATTGTGCATATGTCACTGTGTGCTTTAGTGTATGTGTGTGTATGAGGGGACGGGGATTGGGAGAGACATCAGTTTTCTACGAAAACAAATCTCTGGTTATTTTTTATGTCTGGTTTACTCAATTGAATACGATTGGAAATTATTTATTTTCCGTCGAAGGACAAAAATTGAATGAGTTTAGCCAAAGCATACCTCTCACTTCGAAATACTTTAATGGTCACGTGATGCGCCTTTGAATTTGTCCTTTTTCCTTTTCTTTCATAGTTTCCCTTTGATTAAAAGACAAGTAAAATAAATGATTCTAACCCTTTTTGCATTAAAATGCAATGCATTTAGGTATTTGATAAAAAAAAATCAAGCAGAGTTTAAGTATGCTGTTGAATGTTTTATTTATGATTTATATTCATTTCATGGGATTTGCAATCGGGTGGAAGTGATGTCAGCAGGGAATGCAGATATCGTGTCATCGTTTCGTGTCGTCGGCTGATTTGAGATACCGAAAATAAAATAGAAAAACTGGTATCAGATCTGGTATTTTGGAAACATTTTTAACTTATTTTAAATCCACTGTCGCTAGAACTGGCACACACTTATATCAAAGATATATATATATATATATATATATATATATATATATATATGCGATTTAAAAAAGATTCGTTCTCCTTCACTGTAT
Organism: Solen grandis; assembly: GCA_021229015.1. Taxonomy (NCBI): domain Eukaryota; kingdom Metazoa; phylum Mollusca; class Bivalvia; order Adapedonta; family Solenidae; genus Solen; species Solen grandis. The sequence goes on from CM037785.1 coordinate 42,520,485, forward strand.
ATTGAATACAGTATAGAGGGACAACGAAATCCGTAATTTTGCAGTTCTAGTGCCAGTGTTTAATCCATCGACAGTTCTTGGAGGGACCAGTATCTAGTTCCCATAAAGTTCCGGGAAACTTCATTGTCGCCAGTGAGATTCTGGTCATTGTTGTCAATGTATACTAATGCGAAACAGGGTCAAATTTGACATTTCGAACAGACTTAAATTTTTGTAAGCATATGTATGTTATTATTTGATTACTGGGTTTAACACCGCAACGGCAGAAATATAGACATATTGAAGATTTTGTCAACATAAACTCGACACTGTCTTGCCATAGATCTCATGACCTTCATAAATAGCAATTTAAGACCTATACACTTATATTTATATAATATGAATTTGTATTTATGTGCGTATCGCTTAGCAAGGGCACTATACCAGTATCCTTCTGGACAACTAGACACCAATTTCGGTTTGATTGGAGCATTATTATACGGCAATCCCATATGGATGGTATGCTTTACCAGATTTTCAAATCGTTGATTCCACTTGCCTTGCTCTCTATATTTCTTTTCTCCATATCCATGGCCATACCCATATCCTGAGCCAGGCCCATATCCTGAGCCATACCCATAGCCTAAGCCATGCCCATACCCTGAGCCATGCCTATAGCCCAAGCCATTACCAATAGCCTGAGCCATGCCCATATCCCGAGCCATGTCCATAGCCTGAGCCATATCCATAGAATGAGCCATGCCCATATCCTGAGCCATATCCATAGAATGAGCCATGCCCATATCCTGAGCCATATCCATAGAATGAGCCATGCCCATATCCTTAGCCATGCCCATATCCTGAGCCATATCCATAGAATGAGCCATGCCCATATCCTGAGCCATATCCATAGAATGAGCCATGTCCATAGCCTGAGCCATGTCCATATCCTGAGCCATATCCATAGAATGAGCCATGCCCATATCCTGAGCCATATCCATAGAATGAGCCATAGCCATAGAATGAGCCATGCCCATAGCCTGAGCCATATCCATAGAATGAGCCATGCCCATATCCTGAGCCATGTCCATAGCCTGAGCCATATCCATAGAATGAGCCATGCCCATATCCTGGGCCACCGAAGCCATAACCAGACCCATACCCATAGCCGCCGCCATATACAATATAGCAACGTTAAATGTCGCATTTGACGTTATATGTCGCAAGGCTGACGCTAATTGTCGCAACCAACGCTAAATGCCACAAATACTCTCGACGTTATATGTCGCATCTGTAACGCCCAATGTCGCAAAAAATTGCGCTGTCTTAATATGTTGCAATATCAACGCTAAATATCGCACTCCTATATAAGTGGAAATTAATAATCCCACAGAACAACATACTACAGAATCGTAGTGCCAGACAATCGTTAATATTCATTTCGAGTTGTTTCCCTTTTGAATAGGAAGAGTGGAATCTCACGGAGACTATAGTCAACAGAACAAACCACGGAGCATTTAGGGAAGTTAAAGGTTTCACACGGAACTGTTTGGGCAAGTTCACGTGGAACAAATTGGGCAAGTTCATGCGGAAAATGTTGAAATGTTTATACTCTATTTTCATTTCATTTGTTTCTCCCCCCCCCCCCCCCCGGAACAACTTTGAATGAGAAATTGGTCTTGTATTTGCACGTTTTACAAGTTAAAAGTACAAATGATTATGCAGCTCGGTGGATGAAATGTAGGTCCTTTTCAGATCATAAATAAATGAACGATTAAGTTAGAATAATATTATTTCAAAGTAATAAATTAAGTTAAATAACCAATAAAATAAATAGAAAGATAATTTTGATTTTCACCTAAGGGTTTCGAACCCACGCGGAGTAATACTAAGAGGAGTGATAGACGGGGTCGCCACCACTGGAGCCTTATTGTAAATGGAATTAGAACGCCTATAACATTATCCTTGGATTGTTTAATAAAACGATTCCATTTCGTTTGGAAAAAATACTAAAATAAGCTCTATTTTGTTATTACTGAGTTAGCTAGTTGTATTTTGCTGAGCTTCTGGAAGGTAAAATAACTCTGTATATAATATAATTAAACGAAATAATAAATTCTCAAAGAAATATATTTATTTATTTTCTTGGCAAACAAATACATGCGAATGTAAAACCAATTTAGTACCCGTTTGAAAGATATTACAAGTGAGGTATATAAAGTGTGGATCATGAGAGACAGAAGTCAGGCCTCAAGTAACTTTCTGCATAATGCAGTCTTTCCCTAACGTTCGCTTAAGGCGAACTCAATCCGCCTTTACCGTTGTACGGTTTAGGTCTCAATTCAAGCATGATCCTGGTCGTGGGATCTCATGTAAGGTGTTAATCTTTCTCTTTCTTTGTTTCTAGTCTTAATTCGTTTTAAACGTCTTGATACATAGTCTTTTTTATAAAAAAAAAATGTTTCTTCTTCGAATAATACGACAGTCACTATTCCCTCTATAAAATTCTCTTCTTCACTAACAGCATTTTTACTCGATGTTTTTCTTTTATATCTCTTCTGCAATGTCTCTTTCTTGAAAAAAAAAGCCATACAACGATCTCTTCACACACATTCTCCTTCGAAGTCCCAGCTTACATTTCATCTTTCCCCAATAGTGTCCCTCAGTCCTCATTTAATAACGTACAGTTTTACGGATGAGTTTCGAACACATGAAAAAAGCCCATAACGTCTGTGTTTTTGTATAAGGGTATATTTTAGATACAAGTGCGTCGTATCCAAATAAAAAAAAATTTGAAATTGTGATTTTATTCATATTTTCGCTTATGTCCGCTTTTCGAAACAGTAGAATATCTTTAATATTGTATATACACATTATTTCAAATCATCCTTATGTTCACAAATAGATGTAGAATAAAATCTAAACTTTGGCCTAAGACGGTAAGTGTCTATGAAAGAGAACGTCAGCAATAAAAAAATAAAGGCTCATTATGTTTCCCAAAAGCAGTATATAATATAATATTCTGAAAGAAAAGCAAAGTGTGTGCTTCAGATTTGTTACGAGATGCAATCTGTACATATATACTCGTTGACGACAACGTTACTACAATGTATAAATAAGAAAGAACCTTTTGCTAAAGATCATTCGATTGTTTACAAAAATAAACTCTATATGCGTATTCCGCATATCCTCGTCATTTTCCCTAGACACTCAGTATGTCTCAGTTAACGTATCACGAGTACATAAATTGCGACGTATCAGATAAACAAACTGTGATTTCAAATTCAAATTATTTCCGTGAAACAACAGAGATGTCTTTATCTAAATGCAAAGAAATTCTATTTTATTGCTCATAAAAAAAGGTAATCGTTCTTGGTGGCTCGATTCTTAAATAATTTTGGTGGTCAACGGTGCTGTTAGAGATGTAAGCCGGATTTCGGATCACCGATCCGGGATACATGACATATTTCATGCAAACCATTGAAGTACTTAGTTCTATCAGTTGAAAATATTTCATATCTTCACCGCACGTGCAGTGAGTGATATATTTCATATCACCACTGTCACCAGTCTGCTGTGGTGAAAGAAAATTGGCTATATCTTCCCAACTTTAAGAGAAATTTGTATTCATTTTCTTTGGTTGAAATAAGATCGTTGACTTGGAATCGATTATTTTGCCGAAATGGCTAAAATTGTTATCGTATTCAATTATCGGTAAGTAGTAAAACTGCAGAAAAGAAATTTTCAAACCGGTATAACTTTTTTGTTTGTGAACGTAATATAACCTTGTGGGTATTCATTTTCTAAGAACGAAATATAAAACACTGTCTTTTATTGTGCTTTATTGTGCAAAACTATTTATTCCATCACCATCGTTCTTGCTGTTATTTCCAAAATCTTATATAAAATGTGCTTGTTTTTCGTAGATGTAGAATATATCTAACCTCAAAGTAATATAATTTCCAATTAATATTTCTTTCGGTGAGATATACTCAATATCTACTCAAAACAAACAGTTTCTATATCTCAAACTGGCGCAGTAAAGACTGGTTATGATTTCGTTTTATCCTCATTCAAAATTATGAATTTTCAGTCTCTGTATATTACCATATCGTAATATATTTTTTTCACATTCGAATCGTTTCTAAAGTTGTATAGTCTAAAAAGGTCGCTGTTCAAGTATTCGAATTTCAATCGTGATTACTTTAAATTAATTCATTTGCTTTATGGTTGTTTAACTGCAATTTAAGCCAACTGAATTATGATATAAGCATGTTCTAGAACTCAAACGTTGTGATGGCTAATAAATAAAATAGCATATCGGCATGTCGGATTTAAATAGACGAAAAGAAACAAAACTGCCGGGTTTACTAGTTTGGAATAAGTTGAAAAACTGTAAGATGAGGTTTCGAGGCGAAAACATGAAACTTCACGCCCAAAAAAGGAGAGGTGGGAAGATATAACGACATTTGGCTTTAATCTTTTAGACACGGAATTCCCAAATTAGACCCGTTTTCTGGTGCCCTACAAAGCGAAGTACAATTAACTAACAGTTTGACTGGTGGGGCTTAAGTTGAAGTTGTAAATGTGGAAGAAGTATAAGTGGTGATGGAGATGGTAGGAGAAGTGGAAGAAGTAGTAGTAGTGGTGGGAGTAGTAGTACTAGATACAGCAGTCGTGAAAGTGATACAAGTTCTAATAAGTTATGACAAAATTGTCGTACATTTACAACTCTCTATAGATGTAGTGGGGATTAAAGAAGTAGCAGTTGTGAATCGTAAGGGGGGTATTGAAATGGCGTTGTCATTTAACTTAGAAGTTGATGATTAGATCTTAATGAAACTTACCATGAATATAAACACTGATGGGGAAATGATGTATTTGTTGAACTAGTGCGAGGTAGTTGTATTGGTGTTGGTTGTATTAGTAAAAAAGTAGTAGCGGTGTAGTAGTACTGATAGTGAAAATAATGGTAGAGAATGAATAAGTAGTAGTTGTAGAAAGTGTTTTGCCCCAAAGTTCGAATCCACAGCTTTTGATTCGCAGTCATGTATCAAGATGCTTTCATTTGAGAATAAAAACTTCCTTTTAAAAGGAAGACTTGCCCAGTTTATTATTAGGCGGACTATCCAAAGTATCTGTTAGTTAACCACCGACTGTTTTAGTTCAAGTCTTGACCCAAGTATAATAGCCAAGTACCTTCAATGGAATTACCTTCCAAGATTTTTTGGCACATGCTTGTGTTGTTTTATTAATACTGTGTGACACTTATCAATAGATTCAATCAATAGCTTTGTACAGATTCTTTCCAAAAAGTTATGTGTTGATTGCTGCATATGCTAAATTACAAACCGAACCCTGAAGGCCAATATAATAATAATACATGTAATAATAAATGGTTCCCGGTAGTGTATTTTGTCCAAAAAAAAAGCATAGTACCAGAAAAAGCAGTACTAGTATATTGCTGATCACAGAGGCTTGTAGTTGAATGGGACGAGCTTTTTTTGTAAACATAACAGTCACTATCGTCGGCGGTTGCATGCCTGTTTTATCGCAGTGTAAAGAATGTAAGCAGGGAACCAAACCGCAAGTTTGTTCCTCCCCCCAATTCATGTTAACTTTGGGACCCGCATATGACGTTTATACAAACGGATAATTTCGGCTATCTGCCAAATGCAACATGTCCGAAATGTTACGAGAACGATTAAAAGGGAATAACAAGATGCAGTAATATATGGTCTTGCAGTCGACAAGTAATTCAAATATTCATCTACATGTTGCAGACGAAGTCATTTTGAAAACGGTACTGGTTAAAGTTTGTGGTTCAAACACGTAAAGTTAAAGATTCTTCGCTCTTTCCTTGTAACCTCTTTTTGGATATGTTTTCTCTTCATGACAGTAAGTGGTACTGACCGTTGAGATAGGTTTCACTTATATGAACTTTACTTTCGAATGACGCAAAAGAAACCAAGTGACAGCTTTCACTTTCGGACACATCGTGGAAGAATCTCGCAACAAGTAGTGTTTATTGTTATAAGTTAGAAAGGAACAATAAATACAAATCAAAATATGAATTATCTGTATTGTATAGTACTTCTCCAATAATCCAGAGTGCCTGTAAACATGCAACTGTATACTTGAAAAATCTTAGGCCAGTTAACGGCGTTTCATTGCTGGAAAATGCCTCTAGAACAATTCATTATTTGCTGGAATTGCATAATATCCGCGATAGTTAAGTCCTTGATTATATACAGAACGAGTAAACGAGGAATGGATGCAAGTCAAGAAACATTTTTACTAGGTGTTTCATCAAAATACCATGCATGTATTTTTATTATTTGACATTGTATTGTTTCCGATTCTTATAGTTTACACGTTACATATAACTTTTAGGCCGTTACTCCGCGTCACGCGCGTGTATTCTATATGTATGCATAGTGTATTGAACTCGGACAGCTGGATTAAATATGTTTGATTCATTATTGATAATTATAATGTTGAAAATATATGAGAAATACACACGTTAAATCGTTATTTTTAGTTATTATTTGAAACTATTTTCTTGGTGTCTGATTACAAAAGTTATTCGTTCACAGTCCGTTCATTCATGTTTGTGTATGTATGTTTTTATAATCACGTTTTACTGTCAGTATAAGTCATATGATAACAAGAATCTGACGTGAATTGTCACTTCATATCAATTTTTTTCCCAAAATCTGGCCGAGGCTCGCTAAATAACATTTTCATAAACTCATTTAGTAAAATTTGATATGAAATATCACTAAAATGTCTTCATGTCAGATCTTATATTATATATTATCCTCGGGTAAGAAGGATATACCCGGTTAGAAAATATTTTTTACCTTTGTGGAATATTTACATAAATAGAATACATTTAAAAAAAGGAAAATATTTTTCCTCTAAGTACAATGTGAAAATACGAGTCCTATGATTATTTGTATTAGATAGTGCTTCTCCATTATCCATAATGCCTGTGAACATCTATGTAATATCAAAGACCCTTTAGACTGAATTCATTGCTGCAATGTCATAATTTGCTGCAATTGCATATTCAACAGCATTAGCTCGGCCCTAGACTAAATGAAACAAGATGGATAAACTAGGAATGGATGCAAGTCAAGAAATACGTTAGTTTAAAGGTATTTTATCCAAATATATCTATGTAATATCAAAGACCCCTTAGACTGAATACATTGCTGCAATGTCATTATTTGCTGCAATTGCATATTAATAGCCTTAGCTCGGCCTTAGACTAAATGAAACAAGATGGATAAACTAGGAATGGATGCAAGTCAAGAAATACGTTAGTTTAAAAGTATTTTATCCAAATATATCTATGTAATATCAAAGACCCTTTAGACTGAATTCATTGCTGCAATGTCATTATTTGCTGCAATTGCATATTAACAGCCTTAGCTCGGCCCTAGACTAAATGAAACAAGATGGTTAAACTAGGAATGGATGCAAGTCAAGAAATACGTTAGTTTAAAAGTATTTTATCCAAATATATCTATGTAATATCAAAGACCCTTTAGACTGAATTCATTGCTGCAATGTCATTATTTGCTGCAATTGCATATTAACAGCCTTAGCTCGGCCTTAGACTAAATGAAACAAGATGGATCAACTAGGAATGGATGCAAGTCAAGAAATACGTTAGTTTAAAAGTATTTTATCCAAATATATCTATGTAATATCAAAGACCCTTTAGACTGAATTCATTGCTGCAATGTCATTATTTGCTGCAATTGCATATTAACAGCCTTAGCTCGGCCCTAGACTAAATGAAACAAGATGGATCAACTAGGAATGGATGCAAGTCAAGAAATACGTTAGTTTAAAAGTATTTTATCCAAATATATCTATGTAATATCAAAGACCCTTTAGACTGAATTCATTGCTGCCATGTCATTATTTGCTGCAGTTGCATATTAATAGCATTAGCTCGGCCCTTGACTAAAGGAAACAAAATGGGTAAACGAGGAATGGATGCAAGTCAAAGAAATACGTTTGTCTAAAAGTGTTTAATCCAAACACAAGGTTTGTATTTCTACTCATATTAATGAAGAATACGATAAAAGTACAGTTTTTCGTCTTATAACGATTACCTCGGCGTTAGGAAGAGTCACTTGTTTGCATTAAATTAAATGTAGGGGAATTTACTGTAGGTGTTAATAATATCTTTCTTGTAATGATGGATATGCCTTAAAAATTGGAGCACTCAATTAACTTGCGTTTGGGGAAATGAGTTGTAAGAGATTTACTTTTTCACTTTACGCTCTTCTTACGCCTCAAACATAATGGGTATTTTTTTTTTTACAAACTTTTCTTTAAACATGTATGTGTATTAAACATTCTCTCTCTCCATTTCTCTCTACAAAGTATTTTTTTATATGTAAATAACATAATAACATAATAATCGATTGACCGATCGATCTGTCTGTGTTCCTCTTCGTCCATCCTGTTGTCAAGGTCTCTCCCTTTTTCATTCTGACACGTTTGCGCTCAGAAATATTAAATATCATTCCCTGACATTAACAACTAATGCGTATCACCTAAAGCTGTTGATTTCTAAACTGTCTCACACCTAACCAAAAGAAGGGAGAGAAATATTTGCATGAGCTTTTTTATCTCAACTTTCAAGATTTCTTTCATGTGGTTTTGGGTTTTCTTATCTGTTACATTTCATCTTCGTTATCTGTCAAATGAAATAAGTAAATGCATGAAAACTTCCAATTAAACTACTTCAAAGCACGCAATCTTGACACATTTAATCATTTTTTCTACCCATCGTCCCATCAATCTGATTCTTTTGTAAATGAAATGTAAAAAGAAAAACAATCATTTGAAACAATGATAATATTGTCGGTGTCGTCGAAAGATTTATATGTTCACGGATTTCTTTGGTTGAAGAACTTTAAAGAAAATACAATTGTAGACACCATGGCTTCTCAACAGTGTTACGGCCACGCTGACAATAGGGGATTAATTTGATTCAAATGAAATATAAAAAATGAATATATTTGACGTCCTATTCACGTTCCGGCCGTAATTTGTAGAGACTATGTCTACCAGATAGATATATGATGGTTGCAGTTTTAATGGTTTCACACAACTGTCAAACCTTTCTTAAGCGTCCAGGCAAGGGATTATAGACAAATGACTACTCAGTCCCAGGTCTTGTTTCATAATTTGTTACGTCTCATGTTAAGGCTCAGATTTCAGATATACTAATGTGTAAAAAAATCAATTTAGTCAGATTTATTAGTATATCAGTCAATAAAATCATTGAATAAATATAGGAAATAATATTCCTAATTTATTGTATTTTATTTATAAAGTAGAGTAGCTGATTATTTCATTAATGTGTTAAGTCTCAGTTTAGAAATGCAAATATTATATTCAATAAATTAAAGATTTTGATTAGATTTAAGTATATCAGTGATTGGAAATTTATGTCTAGATAAATTTGTGTTTTATTCATTTATGCATTATTGGAAAATCTATTTTTTGTGTGTTTGTTGGGTTTTACGTCCCACCGACAGTATTTCAGTCATTTGGAGACGATTTCTTCTTGAGACAGATATAGTGCTGCCACACTGCAGTATCACGCCGTAGACATGTGGCATGATATCACACCCAGTCACATTATCCTGACACCAGGTCAACCGGTCCTGCAACTACCCTCACAGCAAGTGACTAAAACAGTACCATTTTACGACTTTGGTATGTGGCGGCCAGAGATCGAACCCACGACATCCCGCTCTCGAGGCGGACGCTCTATCCAATTGGCCACCGAGGACGGTGGAACAGAAATATCTTAAAAAAAATATTCGGGAAAATTGTGGTCTACAAATAGACATATGCCTACTTCTTATTTAGATTTTTTAAATCACATTGCCAAAGCAGCATTCCTAAATTGATATGAAAGTGTTAAATTTTCATTACTATCTTACCATTCATATTGTTATATATAGTAGAAAGATATAAGATATATACAACCTGAAACTCCCATTTTAAATTGAAATATCCTAAATATCCTAAAAATAAATTGTACATGCCAATGATAGCATTGCATTTACCCTTACTTCATTTGCATACCAACATTTGATTAGTTGAAGAAGTAGGTCAAAATCAATATTATACAGATACGCCGAAAAACATAGCGTCCTAACCTGATCTTAAATACAGAGTTTGGTCAGTTATAATATAGGATCTGCATAAACGGCATATAAATGACTTTTAGATATAATGGAAACTAGTAATTCAAAATTATAAAAAGATCACCTTTCTTGGTTCTATGTCCATGCTTGTTTCATTAGTAAAGGCATGGCAGACGTATACCGTAGACATGAGAAATCGAAATTTAAATTAATTAAATGGATGGATGGATGGATGGATGGATAGATGGATGGATGGATGGATGAGACATGCCATTTGATAAAAGTTTTGTCTGCAGATGTCTTGCCATCGCCTGAACTTATGCTTTCTTACCTAAAACAAAATAAGATAGAAACAATGATCGCATTCCTTTTGTGGCAACATAATCTGACAAGTTATTCTAAGTCCCTCGACGATTCTTTTGGAAGCCCAGTCCCTACCACTTAATATTTTCATGAAAACACGCTGTCGACAACGACCTTCAGAATAGACACGTAGTCATGTAAACTATCAATGGAACACTGTGTGTAATGCCCAACAGAATCAAATCTTGCAACAATTCTCAGAAATTAAAAACTTTGGAATTATACAGATCGATTGCTGTCTTTAACATCAAATCGATAGTATTGCATACATTTAGATATTTTTACAACACTGAATATAACAAACAGCAAGATTATGAACCATTCTTTTATCAATACTGTCTAATGAATGTTGAACGATTTGAGCATAATAATCACATGACCATTTCATATGAATGGTATGCTTCACCAAATTATCAAATCGTTGGCTCAAAAAATCCACTTACCTAACCATATGACGTGCCTCCTTTTTTGCCACCGAATCCGTAGCCATAATAATATCCTGGACCCACGTAGCCAAAACCGGAGCTATATCCACCGACGCTATACCCTGCACTTAAACCACCACCAACTCCCCCGATCCATATCATAACCAGATCCAGGGCCACCGAAGCCAAAGCTAGACCCAAATCCACCTCCACCCGCCGACGCCAAATCCTACTCCGAATCCACCGCCGCCGACGCCATAGCCTAGTCCGAATCCACCACCGCCACCTACGCACCCGCGGTAACTACCCCAAACACACACAGGTCTCCAGTAAACATATGATTTCCACACCCATGGCCTTTATTTGTACTAATGTAATTTTGGGCACTGGTAGCGGCGGTGAGAGAAATATGAGCGTCTTCATGATGGAACTGAAAGTAACCCCATACAGATAATATACTGTAATAACATCATTTTAGTTGACTTTCAATTTTATTATACCTCTGTATATCATTTAATGAAAAGACTTATTTTATTCCGCTTCATTACTGTGTGTTTCACAGGAAGTCAGGGTGAAAATAAACGGCCTAACGGCCGAAAAATGGTTTAATTTTAGCGAAATTATTTAATTTTGTAAAAGTAATATTATTATAAAAATTTACGACGTCCTTAAATGATCGCAGAGAGATTCCGTTCCTTATCATTTTTCAATGACGGAAAAAACTAAAGCGACAAACTCTAAGGCATGTTGGTATGTGACTTTGACATATTCCGATGAAATGTAGCGCGCACGGCCTAATATCGTTGCTTTGGTGCCAGCTAGCATTCATTGTAACCATTTTAAATTCTTTTGAATGTGATCGAAATGAATTTATCAAATAAATATGAAAATATAAGTAATATAATACGTTGAAGTCTCTTCGCGTAAAATGTTAGATATGATAGACTCAGTATGCTATATTTTTAACAGTTAGGTCCTTGGTTCAGACCTTACTTGACCTTTGCAATATTTGATGATTGGGACTGGATGCTTTCAAACCCTTTCTTTCAGTTTTATGAACGAGTCGTTACGACCAATCATTGACCGACGGACTAATTCAAACTTACACAAATACTAAACATACGACGCCATTTTGATACGTGAATGGAAATATAAATATACTAATGGAAATACTTTGTTTCTCTTAAGGTAATTATTATTTATTTATCATCTTTATTATTCCTTATATGTTTTTATTATTACCTTTTGTAACTTAAATGGTGTAATTAACTAAATTGTTAATATTTGAAACCAATCCGATGTACAACTAAAATGTTTGATTGTATTATGTAATCATCATCGTGATTCTTGCTGAGTATTCTATGTCCAAACTAAAGTAAATATATTAAATATTTCATATACTGACATGCTAATATTTAATTTGATTATATGCGATCTTTTATTTATGTCAGAAAATGTATCTATTTTTAGATAGTCGGAGACTACTGAAGAGTTTCGTCCCTTTGTGGATGTGCCAAATATATATATATATATATATATATATATATATATATATATATATATATAACTCAATCTCTTGTCGTTTGGCTTTCCCTTCTACCACTGAGCCCGTCGACACTTACTTGACCTTTGCAATATTTCAAAATCTTTAACCTCTTTAGTCAGATGATTGGGACTGGATGCTTTCAAACCCTTTCTTTCAGTTTTATGAACGAAGTGCAGCGGTAGTTGTCCTTATATACATTGCCAAACATATCAAAGGCCCATTACTGTTCCAAAAGCGATGTATATCCTTCGGACAGAAAAAAATGTTTGATACAATTTTTTAAGAGATGCAACTTGTACATATGCGTTGAAGACAGTATTACTACAATACATAAATAAGAAAGAATCTTCAATTGTTAACAAATATACCTGATTTGCATATTCCGCATATCTTTGTCAATTTTCTGACATTTTCCATACACCTTCCGTATGTCTCCGTTAACTAATCGCAAGTAAAATGATTGATAGCAAAGCAAATAAACAAATTGTGATTCGGTGACGGTTTTTTAAAATTGAAATTATTCTCGTTTACGGATTTCCTTCCACAATGATTGATCATGTTCAGTAATGTTTCTGCATATGTAATTATCATATAATATTAAAAGCATCCCTATCTTTATGTTCATTTGTTCTTTTGCCAAATATATATCCTCGTTACTATTATATATTAATTTTCATTAAAATGTCTTGGAGAATTAATTTTTGGTGTTGTTCTTGTTTTTATTTTCTTTATCTTTTTATTTTATCTTTATATTTCTTATAATTATTATTATTTTGTGCAGGTTTTGCTCGTTCTCCTCGGAGCTTACTAAAATACGTCTGGCCTGCATGGTCGGTCGTGTCACCAAAAACTTTTGTAGTTGCTGACGACATTGTCATACTTTGCGAGACGCTCATGCAACCTCCAATGAAGTTTAGACCTAACGTGATACCTCAATAACTATGAACAACATAAACTTTACCCTTTGAATAACATAGACGACTTTCAGACAGTTTGTTAAAAATAGTTTTAATTTGTTTTAAATTTAATCTGCGTTATACTCGGTAATAATTTAAAACTGTAAAGTTTTGTCTGGCCTTCTGCTAAGCGTACACAATAGACAAAAATTTCGTCTCGTCGGCATTACATTTCCTTTTCGTTCTGTATTTTAACTTCGAAGATTCATCTTATCGCTTCGATTTCCGAATTTTGCCCTAAACGAAATAGCATAGATTAGTCCCCATTCAGTTTACACCACTAAGGCGTGTGACATTGTGTAAATGCACGCACATGTCTTACTTCAATCAGCAGAAATGTATAGTTTGAGTACGTAATGTACACATAATGTTTCTGTCCATCATTAAAGTGAAAGAAAATATTTCCCTAATACTGATATGTATTCTACAGACACATGGTCATCCAATGCATCTCTCCTAATTGTGGAAAAAAAATGGGTTGTTTCCCCATCACGGGCAATACCGCCACAGACGGTATTGAAACCATATTTAGAATTATTAAACGTTTTAGTTATGTGTGACGTTGTCACTCACAATTTTAGTACCTACATTCTGAGGGTCCGTTTCTCTACATTTAAAACCGAATAACCTCTCAGTTTTGTATTAATGACCGAACGATTTAACAGAAATCTACAATACAGATATGCTGAGATTCAGCCAAAGTAGTGAAAACTCAATTTTGAGTAAAATATAAATATTTACGGGACACAATAAATGTATGTAGTATAAAAACACAGAGGAACTATGTTCCCTATGATGTTGCGTAACTCACTTTACCACGCGGAGGTGTATAGTTTCTTTCGAATGCAAAGGTGGCTCATGCTTGAATTTGGATGGAGGATGTGCAGGTTTCGGTTAGTTGGTGGTGTTTCAATGGCCCATATAGAAAGCTTGAATTACGATAAAAATCCGTGTAACCTCCTTATAACCACATCTAGGTATCTCGGATACATCAGGGATATCTCCAGGGGTTATTTGTTGCTCTTTAGATATCGGAAGTTACTAAAGATACAATAGGGATCCACTTAGTTGCATCTATAAATAGAAACTGTGCCGTCGCTCGGTACTACAAATCAAAGCACTGATAGCGCTAAGAGAACAGTATTGTCTCATTTCTTTTGTTTATCACAGTAAATTTAATAAACGGAGGTTTAATTTTCGCACAATGCCAATAATCCCTCTTTAACGCTGCGTAAACAGGGTCATTAGATGAACGCACCATTTGTTTCAACAGACTGATAACAATTAGCACATTGCCACTCTCCCCCTATATTTCTATAGCCTTCAATGAACAATCGTTAATTATTTTAATATAAGTTAAATATTTGGAAAAACCAAGTTACCCTGCATATTTGCAGCTTGTCAAACCCTCTTCCACTTGAGACACACACAACTTCAGTGCCTTCAGATTTTTATTTTTTTTTCTGCTGTCACTTGGCTGATCACATTCACTCTTCGCGCATGCGGTAGCTTCATAGGCTGAACTTACGATAAAGCTACCATGACTGGTGAAGACGCCATATTGCGGAATGTGTCATATGGTATCACAAGTCACCTGCGTTGGGGATATCGTATTTTCTATCTAACCGATTTCGCCGAAAATAGCGTTTTCCAGTGCAATTTGACCTGCGATTGCCGAGTTAATTTATCAGGAAACAAAAACTTCGCCAACATAAAAAGGGAGAGTAGAAAAAACGTAATTTCTACCGATCATCTGTAAACGAGCTGCTTTAAATGCTGTTTACTTTTCCATGTTCATATCTGGCTATTTGTATGTTCGTATGATATCGTCTGTCTGTCTATATGTCTGTTTATATCTTTGTGTATGACTATATTATGACAACGACACTTATCTTTTTATTTGTTTCATTGAGACCCAATCTTAAATCCACTCAGAGTGCATTATGGGTTACATTTTAATTTCTTGTATCCGACGTTATTTTCATATCACCTTGGAATGTTCCGAGTGGTCACCTTTTAAATAGTTACGATAGTCCTTATCCACAAACATTGCCATGTGGAGTTTTGTATGGAGTTTTGTACGTTCTGCGCATGTCTACCGGAAAGCGAAACCCGAATCGTTGTCATTTTCGTTATTTCGACTTTCGCCTTTCGAGGCGAAAGGACGACTACACGAAATCTGCAACATTGTCGTTATTTCGCCTTTCGCGTTTCGGGGCGAAGACACGACAAACAAAGGGCGCCAACACGAAGGTTTCGACCCGAGGACACGAAACATTCAAAGGCGAAACTTTTCGTCCTTTCGCCTGTTAAAATTTCGTTATTTCGCCTGAGATGATTCGTGTTGTCGTGTCTTCGCCCCGAAAGGCGACAGGCGAAATAACGACAATATGGCATGTTTTCGTTATTTCGCCTTTCGCCATTCGGGCGAAGACACGACAACACGAAATGGAAGAAATCAGCCACCATAGTTTTGCCATTTCTTATTCCATTTAAGTAAGAACTTCCTATTCCTAGCCGATATATGATTGGATTTAATGATCTTCCAATAACTAGCCACCTAATTCATTTCAAACGATTAATTAAAAAAAGTAATTACATATCAATGTGTTATGAATAGATATATAATCTACGTTTAAGAGCAGTTTAAACATATTCATTTCAGTAAGACATTGCAAATGGGAACTGCGCACAAGTTATGAATCTTCATCTAAAGCACCTTTCCTATCGAAATCCGTTCAAAGTATAGGGAATGAATTAGAGGTAAAACGAATTTCAGGCATAAAATATTTACAATCAGAAAGAAAATAGTTATAATAACGGAACATAGGGATAAAATATGGACCTGAGAAGGGGGTGAGACGGAACAGAGAGAGATTTGAAACTCAGTAGTATGGAAAACGGCGAATTTCGATTAAAATTAGTTGAAATCATATAGGTATGATGTACTCCTGAGTAACTATTTAATGAATTATATCCCCTATACAGATCGATGGGTGAGAGCGAAACTAGGCTAAGTGCTTATATAAATACATGTAATGGCATATGTCTTCGAAGTCATATTGTACAGTAGCAGCACTATACCTGTCTCAAGTGGACTCAGTATGCAAATGACTGAAATATTATCGTTTGAACGTAATGTCCAACATATAACTGTATATTGTTCGCGTTGTATTAAATTTATTATATTTATGGTTCTAGATTCCTTTGTCTTCCTTTTTATTTACATAAACTCAAATGTCTAAAGGACACTCCCTAATGTAATCACTTTCCAAAAGTTGTATTCTCTATGACGTATATGGTAGTCTGGGGCGACCGCATGGTTAATAGCAAGCAAATACTTCCTTTATAATATCAGCTTTTCATTGGCCTGATTTTTCTTCCAATAACTTTGCGTCGTTTATGTCAATAAGTCTACTTCCAATTAAGGAATCGAAAATGTAAGCAATGCTAATACAGTAAAATCATTAATATTTGTCGGGGTCTAATTTCGTTGATTTCGTGGATGTTTTATCAATTACACGAATAATTTTCTTTTAATAGACCTCACGTCTAGTGTTCCTGACTTGACTATTTGAGTTTACCGTCGCTTCGACAGTATTTCAGTCATATAGCGACGTCCAGCTAATTACAGGTGGAGGAAGACCACCGACCTACTGCAAGCCAGCTGGAAATATAAGTACCCGTGAAATTGACTTGAGTACAGATTCGATACATTTAATGTTAAACGACAGATAATGTCACTGGAGGAACAAACACAGTTTAAATATGATTAAAATACCCCAACAGGTATTTGAAATCAGTATCTTATACCAAGAAGAAAGTTACATGCTCATGTATGAAGGAAAAATCAGTATCTTATACCTTCAACCAATCCTCGAACTATCACGTATATATACTGAGTTCCGAGCAAGGAGCTACAAAAACTATTTAAACGACTTTGTGTAATATCGCGGTTGTAGATCGCATCCACGACCCCCAGCTCTAAAGGCCTATCTTTTAATATCACCGGGCACTTGGGAAACTCATTAATATTTGCGGATGACTATTGTTCGTGGATTTCGTTCGACTTCCATTCATTTCCATTAATTTCTCTCAGCAGACCTCACGTTTTTAATAACTGGAATCCATGAATATACGTACTCTCGAAATTGACTCTCTCTCTCTCTCTCTTATATGCAGGCCATGTTTACTCGGGACAGTTAAAGTGCTGTCACAATGCAGTATCACGTTAGCACACATAGTCACATTATGGTGCAGCCAAAACTGCAACAAACTAGAACTGTAGATTAATGACATGATACCACACCCAATCACAGTATCCTAGAACCGGGTAAACCAGTTCTGGAACTACTCTGTATATATGCAGAGTGCTAAGCAGAGATCTACCAATACATATGCACCATTCGAACAGCTATGGAATATCGAGGCCGGGGATCGAACTCATGAACTCCAGTTCACGAGTCGGACGCCCTATTTTCCACCGTGGACGGTTAATATAACATCCGGCGCAAATATTAATAGAATATACCTAGGTGGACTCAGGTAACAAATATAGTTGTGAACCTGTAACCTCTATAGGGCTTTGATCTTTCATGGCTGATTTATCTCATAACTTTTGATATTAATTCATTCTGTTTATCCTCACGCACACATACACATGCTTAATATTTAAAGAAATATTAAAAGAGGATTTCTTAGTTTGGGCATCTTGATATACAAATTGTTCGATGCGCGAAAATTTAACCCAGTGAAATTAGACCCTTTCAAATATTAAAGACAAAATAAAGGCATTTGAACAAACAATCTCAACATCCGGGTATACGAGTATAAATATGTTGAAGCTTCTCAATTATGTGTTTCTTTCTCGGTGGACATAAAAATAAAATATTTCAACGGAAATCAGAGACAAAGATGACAAGTGTAAAACTGGTTATTTTGCTCCTTACGATTTACTCCGGAGCTGTACTGACGCAGGAATCGACGACCTGTGATGGATGTACACGGTTTGGTTGCGAATCCAATATTCTGGAACGTCTCATCAGACTTGAACTAGACAACGAAAACCTTAAACAAAAGGTTGTCGCACTTGAAGCCTCTAAAGGAAATTTAACATCATTGAGAGTGCATATGAGAATATCGGCAGATATGAGTGTCAGTGATGGACAGAGAATAAGGTATAATCTTCCAGTTCAGAATGATTTGCATGCGTACAATGTGGAGACTGGGGAATTCGTGGCTCCGATATCCGGACTCTATATGGTATCTGTAACAGTCTGTATCAACGGTAATAAATGGCTTTTACATCAGTTGGTGCACAATGGTGGACTGGTAGATCAGGTTATAACTGGGCATCCTTATAGCTCCTGTAATAACAAAGTCATCACTATTCAGCTGAAGAAGGGCGATAAGTTGTGGGTCGAAAAGCTTAAGGGAACAGCCTCTGTTTTGACGGATATTTATGGCTGGAATTCTCTTGAAATAGTTTATTTAAAAGAGGCAACAGCAAATAGGTTTTTGTTGCTCCCCTAATAGTGAGCATAATAAAATTGTGCGAATCACGATTATGTTGTGGTTTATATTTAGCATATTTAATTGATAGCAGAATATGAATGACATTATTGCATAGTTTCAATTTTAGCATAGATAGATTGATATTTACACTATATAGCGACATTTCGTTCTGAAGATAGAAAGCAATGTATTTGATTAAAAGACGATCGGCTCAAAATTTAGGTATTCGACAAAGTGTAAATAATTTACAATATTCCTTAAAAAGGCTTCATCATACTTGGCTCATAACTTATATGTATGCTTCATACTTCAAAAGGCATTCAGGGATATCTAAAGTACAAGTTGCTCGACGCGTGAAATATTAACCCAGTCAATTTATACCCCTTCAAATATTAACGACAAAATAGGAGATATACAAATAGTCTCAATAACTGGGTATAAATAACACCATCCTTCCCTAAATTGACATAAAGGCGGAAACATCCAACGGAAATCAGACGCAAAGGTGAAAAGTGTAAAACTGGTTATTTTACTTGTTACGATTTACTCCGGAGCGGTACTGACGCAGGAACCGACGACCTGTGATGGATGCACACGGTTTGGTTGCGAATCCAATATTCTGGAACGTCTCATCAGCCTTGAACTATTTATCGAGAACCATAAAAAAGGTTGTCACACTTGAAGCCTCCAAATTGCAAATGTAACATCGCTGAGAGTGCTTATGAGAATATCGGCAGATATAAGTGTCAGTGATGGACAGAGGATAAAGTATAATCTTCCAGTTCAGAATGACGGGAATACGTACAATGTGGAGACAGGGGAATTTCGTGGCTCCGGCCACTGGACTCTATATGATATCGGTTACAGTGTGTATTGACGATAATAAATGGCTAGTACATCAGTTGGTGCACAATGGTTGACTGGTAGATCAGGTAATAACTGGGCATCCTTATCACTCCACTAATAACAAAGTCATCACTATTCAGCTGGAGAAGTTGTGGGTCGAAATTGAAAGGGACCGGAGTTGTATAGCTGGAATTCTCTTGAAATAGTTTATTTTAAAGAATCAACTGCAGACAGGTTTCACCTGCTAACGAGCATATGTAATATTCTTTAGATTAACCTTCATGATATGTGTGTTTGTGTTATATTTATACTATTTTATTTATACTAAAAGACATTCAAGAGTAGAATACTAATGACGTTCTTCAGGAAATTATAAAAAGACAGAATGACTATGTCACTCCTCTCTCTCTCTCTCTCTCTCTCTCTCTCTCTGCTCATTTCCAATAAAATATGTTTTCATACGCATGATTGTTTAATTGTTATTCTTATCTGTGTTTGGGGCCTCCGTGGACGAGAGGGTTCGAATCCCGGCAGGGTTATTCGGATTTTCATGTGAGGAAGCCTTCCAGCTGGCTTGCGGTAGGTCGTTGGTTCTACCTGAATGCTCCGTGCATTCGGGGTCTTCCTCCACCTGTAATTAGTTGGACGTCGCTATATAACTGAAATACTGTCGAAGCGACGGTAAACTCAAATAGTCTAGTCTTATCTGTGTTTGAATACCATCAATCTGAACGGTACACATGTACGAGATATATCCAGTTGCAAAAGAAAGCGTGCATTTAAGTTTCCATTAACTAATGTACGGTATCTTTCTCTGGAATTTGACCTGTTAAATTGTTTGAGTATTTTATGATTATTATGATGTGCTTGTTTAGACTTCGAAAGAAATTGATACTTTATGGGAATGTTAGTGACCCAAACATATTTCTGGAAGTAGTGATATGTTTAAATTAACGAAATACTGATTGTACACTTTCTGTTGCATAATTACAGTTAGGAAAAAACTATTCAAACTTATTTCAACAATATAGTAATTTCACCTTTTCATTTATCTGTCTAATTCCCTGCCAACAGTGCGTCCACTCAAACCCTAATGTGTCTGCCCCGTAACCGAGAGAAAGTGGATTTGATCCTCTGCACCCACATATCAACGGCGTTTCAATGCCCCGTGTGCCTGACGCGCTTAACATAATCAGTTGTTCAGTCGTCCGAATAATGTACCACTTGACTTCATTAGGCATGTTGACAAAAGTTCCCAAATTACCAAAAACACTGTCCTTCGGCTTACATAATAACAAACAACAAAAGGTGATATATTCTTTATTTAAAATAAATCATTGATTTCTTTGAAAATCAACTTTATCTAAATTGAAAATAACAACTATGTGTGCTTAAACAATAAGTTAACATACACAAACTATTTCTACTATTATTTTATAATTTTTACTTTTGATACTAGGAAGAAACGGACAGTGGCATTTTACACAAAAACGTATCACACTGAAATGCAAAAGCTAGGAACAATTCAAGAAGTATCGAATCCAGTCGTTCATTTCAAATGTGGGACACCAATCAACACTGAAATATGAATATATGATCGAACAAAACCTACACACACTTTAAGTTTTTCTGGATATGTTTAAAAATGAGTCCCTGTCATTTTCTGTTGGAAAATGCGACACGTTGATAAGTATGGCTCGCCATTACGGCCAAAAGTTGCTTTAACCCAACCGGTGTAAGGAAATTCAGTTCTTCTTTCTTCTTTTAATACTAGCAATAAATTTCTGATAATTATGGCCATATTTTAGACGTTACGGTCAAGGATTTCCCACATGTGTATCCTGTTTTTTGCTGAAAGACAGCAGTAGTTGGATACAAGGGAGTCTGGATGTGATGCCCTAGAACTAGTACTGAGTACTCCGACTTCCCATAGCAACCCCATTTTGCCAGAGTACCAGTTAAATACGTCTTTGGTTTGACGCGATCACCGAAGGAAGTGCCCCGGCTGGAATTCGAACCCCAAAACATCACGAACGCAAAGCGGACACTCCACCACTGAGCTAGTGCTCCGAAAATCTATAGTTGCAACTTTCTCTCAATTGAAGTTACAACTAACTGTAAAGTTGCAACTATAGGTATGCGGTTTCAACTACATTTTGAATGATCCATCGAATGATAAATATAAATGAGCAGCTGAGTGTCAAATCTATTTGAGACGTTGTTACAACTGTTAATGTTCAATTGAAACTGCATTTTCTGATACCTGTCATTTTAAATCTACATTTGGCTAACAAAGTACGCAAAATTTTACCTGCATATAGTTGAATACCTTTTGACGGCCTTTGCGGCAATGCATGATTTGATTTCAATGTCATACACAGTGTGAGTCTTTTGTTAGATGAATGTTTTGATCAATGCAATCGTTTAATTGCAGTGTTTGCTTGAACGGAAATCACGATAGAAAATAAATTAAGAGTTTACAGTTTTGAAACCTTTCAGCAATTAAAAATCTATGCAAAACTCGTTTATGAACAGAAAATGAAACGGGTGAGAGCGAAAATATGCTAAGTGCATATATGTTAATAAGTTTTGCCTAGTTTCGCTCTCACCCCTCGAAATTTTGTACAAAACATTGCAACATATAAAAATAATATATATTGGTCACAATGGGTAAATATATACATAAATAGTACATGTATATAATTATTACATGTCTAATTATAATAAATCATTTGCAAAATAGGATAAATTCATCATCCAGCGACAGTCATGTTGTTTCTCAAAATATTTAAGTAAAATGTGCAGGATTAAAAAGAAATCGATTAATTTGGGATTTTAACAGAATTTACCTTTTATACACTGATGGTTTTATAAAAAGGTATTTTCTACTTCATTTATCATAATTTTTATGAGACTTTTCCAAATAAAACGAAATACAGTTGAACCGGTATTAGCGGTCATCTGTATTAAGCGGTCAACCTGCATTGAGCAATCAATTTTAATATTGCCAAACTGTATCATTTTTTTATATATTTAAACTTCATCTAGCGGTTACCTTTGTCAAACGGCCTTTTTTCCCTTGTTTCCTTGACTGACCGCTGATGACAGGTCTGACTGTACATTTTCGATATCTTTCTTATCACAAAATAAACAATACAATGTATCTGTTTTCTCCAGAGACAGGTTTCCTTAAAAAAAAATGAAAAAAAAACAACCGCTCTGATTGTATTCGAAGGACATGGACATATGCCGATATTTTCATTTGATTTCACAACATCTAGGTGTGGTTCATAAAAAGGGTATTTTTTAATGTTCATACGGAACTAACATTGAGAGTCAATGCTTTTTAAAACAATATGTAAAACTGTCATAATTATGATGAGTTGGCAGGGAGTATTAATAAAAGTATAACTGGTAAAAGACAACTGTGTTTATCGAAAAGTCAAAAATCTATTTGTGAGGAAAAGAAATATGCGAAATTGCCTGTAAACAATATTTTAGTCACGCTTCCGTCGGGTTAAGGTTGTTTTTACATATGATTCATGTTTCAGACCAAACAAATATTGTACCCATGCATGTCAAGTTAAGGTAAAAGTGCGTGAATGGGGTTTATTGCCGCTCTTTTGTATATGTAGTGGTGTAGTTGTCTTTACAGATGATTTAAATAAACATCTTATTAAAGATAAAAATAGTATTTTCTTCAGTAGCAAGGAAGCTGTGTTACGGGGAGGGGGCGTTTACAAGAATACGTAATACGGGAGATGTGTGGGTTATTTCAAATTCATCAGCGATTTATTTCAATAGATAATCTTTCATTTTCTATTTTACATGCATTTACAAAATAGAT
This sequence comes from Solen grandis, assembly GCA_021229015.1. Taxonomy (NCBI): domain Eukaryota; kingdom Metazoa; phylum Mollusca; class Bivalvia; order Adapedonta; family Solenidae; genus Solen; species Solen grandis. The sequence goes on from CM037785.1 coordinate 42,544,145, forward strand.
CGGTCTATTTTACAAAATCACGAATTTAAGGTGACTTCTAAGTCAGATATAATCTATTAAGACATTTCGCCACACAATAGACACCTTCGCTCGCTACGCTAGCTTCGGGCTTCTAATCTCTGTAGAAATGTTTTAATAGACTCTATAGTACTTTGAACATATTGTACATGTGTCACATGAATATACTTGTTTGTGTCATTAGAAGTATTGCTGTTGCGGGTATATATCCGTTAAAAGCAGACATTTGACAAAATATAACTATACATCAGCAGATGTGCGACTTGTAATGACATATACCTATGATATAATTATATTCAAGTCTTTATATGTCATCTCTCTCTCTCTCTCTCTCTCTCTCTCTCTACATACATGTACTTTTCTATGTTGTTTTATCCCCAAAGCCGAGGTCATTGATTATTTATCATGTTACACGAAAAAGTCCCGCGAAACCGCGAATATTTTTTACTGTTTGGATTCGTTTGAATAGATGTGAGGTAAAAAATGTCCCATCATCCAAACACAGGATAGTGACCATGGGTTTCACATAAATAAACCGGCTTTGGTGGCGCTTGGCTGTGAAGCCGAGGGTTGTGGGTTCGATCCCTTTGCACTGGAGTCGGGCACGGTCTCCGTGATGAATGACTTATTGTAATTCGTATTTCAGTGCTTTACTTAATAACTACAAAGATACGTGCTAAAGTTTCAGTACAGCCAGAATCCCGGGAAAAAGTTGATAGGTTAATTGGCCAACTGTTAACCTTTGATGGTATAAAATGGAGTTGAATAATTCAAATAAAACCAAGTTGAACACACAAAATGAAGAACATAAAATTAAAAGAGGACTTATTGCTGTCACATATATAAAGGTGTGTGTATTTATTTAACAGTGAAGGATGATAGATACAGCATTGGACTATTATGCAGAATGGACTAATTAATGAAAACTTTCAGTTGCTGTGAACAATTAAAGATTTGATTAATTAATTAATTAAATAAATAAATAAAAAAGAAAGAAAGAAAAAAAACAAGCTAAAAAATCTAAAACTTATGATACATGGCTCCAAGGGCCACACTTAATACTGCAGTCTTGAAGTGTCGTTTACCATACGTTCAGGCAACAGCGTCTTCCTTCCGAGCGTTCGTATAAACACCACACAACATAAATTCGAAAGATAAATTGGGCAACTCTCAAATATAAATAATAGGGCCCCTGTAGTGAAAATGGGAATACAAAGCCGTTTTTGTTGCCTATTAACTCTCTTTTAACGTGGCTGCTAGGCTAATCGAAGTTCCCCCAGAAGAGTAGACGTAATTTTCGAACATTACGAAGAACCCACTATACCCAAGGTATTCCCCAGAAATGTTACTTTTTTCAAATTTATGATTCATGATAAATTCTCGCAAATTGTGCAATTTTGTTTATTTCTAAACGTTAATAACACAACTACTGAACGGTTACAGGATAAACACGATACTCTGTATACTTAGTGATGCTTCGTTATGGCGCCAAATCCGACACAAAAATCAGCCTGTTTTTTTTTTTGTTGTTGTTTTTTTTTGTAAAAGCCTGTTTCTTTAGTAATATAGATTTTTCATACTTTTTCCGAGTTCTATACTATATATACTCACTCTCTAACGCATCGGCTTACATTACATTCACCTCTGTGGTGGGCTCAGAAAGTAGTTCCAAATATATGACGTCATTCAGACCGTTGTTCAAATGAGCTAGATGGGCTCCTTAAACTGTGAAATATATATTAATAGCACCACTGATTCTGATCGAAATGGTCATTAAAATTAAAAATTATGAAAATAAAAAGCTGGCTTTAAATTACGACATCCGGCTGAATCTGTGAATATTTACATTTGCAGATTGTTCCAATCGGCGAAATAAGACAGAAAATATTTCCGATAATAACGAAATTAATATTTTACATACGTTTTATTATGATTCAAAAAGTATTTATTCAATGTTTCTATACTTTTGATCCGTAAAATACACTTAAATCCGCGTTAAATGTGTGTTATACAACATAGAAAAGTACTTGTCTTTGAGCCCATTGCAGAGATGTTATGTGAGAAACGAACGACAACTCTGCTTGGAGATTAATGTATACTGTGTATACCAGTGACCTGGGAGTAATAATTTTCTGAACTGCCTTGAAGAAATGTCCAAAAGGAAATGTCAAATGAAATAAATAAGAACACTTCGTTGGTAGACTTGGTCTGCATCGGGAGCAAAATGTCGTGGGTTCGATCCCAAGTCGCGACATATAAAGGTGGATAAACTAGTACTGTAATTGTTGTGGCAGCATTACATATAATGATTATTCTACATCTGGTCAGTAAAATGTGGCTTGATATGGCAGCATGCTATCCGTCAATAAATCATGACAGAAGACTGTCGGTATGACGTTATATCTCTAAACCATCCACAGGCCAAAAAAAAAAATAGTTCCGTTTCTGGTCTCCAACAAATTAAAAAGAGGGTCGGTAGGTCAGGATATTATTTATTATTTATTTATTTTTCTTTTACATGAAACGGAAGGGGAAAAAAAGAATTTTTTTTAAATACGGAAAGGTAAAAAAAACTTTAAGGTCGGTCGTTAAAAAAGAGGTTCGTTCGAGACCAGAAACGGAACTTTTTTTTGGCCCCAGAGGGACAACATTCCGTCAGGCACTTTCAATAAGTAAAGTACTGGTACAGCCATGAAACCAACTGAATAGTTTGGTTATACAGGTAGTGAGAACTTCTGAGAACCAATCGACTGAATGGAAACAATTTGAAACGTGTAGATGTACGTGTATCCATTATCCCCTCTGTGAACAATTGTTCTACCACAATGATTATGAAATATGCAGAATATACATGTGTTCAAAATGTAAATTTCTTTGTGAAACTAAAGTGATCTGAAGTTAATTATGGCTTTGGGGAGGGAGGAGTCTGAGTTTAGAAGCGAGATCAACTTTTCATAACTACTTGTGGGTGAGGGATAATATATGAACAATGTCCATCATACCATACAGTCAAATGTAATACAAAATATTATGTTCCATATACTGTTCCATGTGAAAGGCAAGTATGTATTTTTATTGGGAAATTCATTTTCATTTAAAATCAAGCTTTAATAGCTTATCGGTTTGTTTATTTGTTTATTGTCTTAAACGTTCCGACGACAGTATTTTAGTCATTTGGAGACTACGTCTACTTGAGATAAATATAGTGCTGCTACGCTGAGTATCACACCGTAGACATGTGGTATGATATTATACCCAGTCACATTATTCTGACACTAGGGCATGCATATCCGGCTAACTATTATTTTCAACTTTCATTCTGAAATCCACAATGATCTCCAAGTAGACTTGTTATATACAAGCGTAAATGGATTTTAAAAAGAAAATTATGCTAATGTTGATAAGGCTATAGAAAAAAAAATAGGATTCTGTTGATGAAACGCAAATCGGTCACAATTTTCTCTATCACTTGTAAACATCTCGTTTTGGACTTAATTTACATAATATCATCGTAATCCTTACATGTGAATTAATTAGGTTGTTCATGAGTTGTACTATCAGCAATTTTATGAGGGTCCTTGTTTTTCTAGACATCTGACGTTCAAATAGACTCGAGTACAAATCATTTTTGCAATGAATGAATGACAATATTAAAATCACGATCACTTTAATGATGTGAATGACAATGAACGGGAAATTTACATAAAGAATGTGCTTTGGATGGCAATTTTGTATAATAAGTAGTTGGTAAAAAGGTGCGCGAGTCTATGAAAATGCATGTAAACTCAAATGAATCAATAAACCTACAGGCAGTCCCTATTTGCCATTCAGTAAAGAAACCATGCATGTTAGGTTAATTAATTCGGAAACAGCTATCAAGTGATTAAGAAAACTGATCACCGTCTTTAAAAACAATTTGTGGTCCCATTATTCAAATATAACGCCTCATTATTTGTGATATTTTTTATCTTTACCTTGATATATTGTAAATGGTTTCAGGTTGTATTTTTAAGAGTAAATGTGTGTATAATGGTGGATGCCGCGTATTTTGTACATATTTCAACTTCGTTCGTGACATTTTTGAGTAGCTAAATGGACAAACAAGAATTACAAACAGAACTCAGAATAAACGAATCTTGCCATTTTGTCCCTTAAATACAGAGTCGACTATCCCTGGACTCAAGTTCCCGATATTAAGATTAGCATTTAAGAGGGGCCTCCGTGGCCGAGAGATAAAGTCGCTGACGTTAACACTCACTCACCCCCTCACCGCGTGGGTTCAAATCCCGGCAGGGTCATTCAGATTTTCATGTGAGGAAGCCTTCCAGCTGGCGTGCGGTAGGTCGGTAGTTCTACCCGGATGCCTCCCTGCATTCGGGGTCTTCCTCCACCTGTAATTAGCTGGACGTCGCTATATGACTGAAATACTGTCGAAGCGACGGTAAACTCAAAGTCTAGCATTTGAGAACGACGTTCATGTTCAAGCTCAAATTAGTTAATTTTTTATACAGATTTGAGTTTGATACTTGAGTCTTAGCCTGAAATAGGTTTAATATAGCATCAGACGTTCTAATACGCAAACATGCGAACTTACTCCTTTTTCCCTCTTTCTTGAAAAGGACTTCCTTCTTTCCTTTAATTTCCCTTGTTCCCACTCTCTTTATTTGGTGCACCGTTGTAGAGATGTATCGACGTAGATGTAGAAACCTGAATGGCAAAACGTGACGAAACAGAACTGAGAAAAGAAAAATGAATTTACTTGGACATTTTAGGCTGTTTATGGACGCTCGCTAATTGGAGGTGGTGCATTAAACCATAAGTACATTCCCGAGATAGATTTTTATCCATGTTTATTAAATAATTTTTTGGAGGTTTTTGTCAGTAATTCTGAAAAAGAAGATAGTTAATTCAGCATCTGAACACCAAATCCAAAATTAATCTAAGATCATTTTTGTTTCACAATGAGACTTTTAAAACCTATATGTTGAATACATACGTGTACAATATGCATATTTATTGATTACTAAGCTCTATCTATTACCGAATTCACCAGGTGCAGTCTGAATACGTGTGCATCAGCAGAGATTTATGATCTCTGAAAAGTGTCCAAACCTTAATATATATCGTGTATGGGTGAAGTTAACATTCTTACACAGATAAGTCTTGACTATCTGAGTTTACCGTCGCTTCGACAGTATTTCAGTCATAGCGACGTCCAGCTTATTACAGGTGGAGGAGGACCCCGAATGCCCGGGGGCATCCGGGTAGAACCACCGACCTACCGCAAGCCAGCTGGAAGGCTTCCTCACATGAAAATCCGAATGACCCTGTCGGGATTCGAACCCACGCGGTGAGGGGGTGAGTAAGTGTTAACGTCAGCGACTTTACCCTCTCGGCCACGGAGGCCTCACTATATTTAATAAGAAGGTAGGCAACTTTTTCCATTGAAATCGTACATTATGTCGTTCCAGTTGCCGTAATTCCTTTGATTATGGATAGATTTTCATAAAATTAGTCATACTTATGTTGAAGGGATAAATTAAGACATACAGGGACCAAAAACACACCCTTGACTGAGGAATCGCCCTAAAAATGTTTGCGAATTCAAAAACACGTTTGGTCGAAAGAGATCTGACCAACAGAATTTCGCAATTTCTCCCGTGTAAAACTATAGAAAAACTAAAGCCACAATATCAGTGTTGATTGTATGGACAGATACTGATAAAAGAAACAAATATCCCTAAAGTGAACACTTGTGCTGACTTGAAATTCATTATTTTGAGAAGATTTTGTGACTAAATCGAAAACAAAACTACATCAGCAATGTCAACGAGACGCTCGATAGAAACTGTAGAGAATCCGCAGTTTAAACGTAGCTGATCATCGGTAAAGGTTGAGTCGTATAATTTTTAAAAAGGCATAAAAGGCTGCATAAGATAAAAAAAAAATGAAATAACAAGTATTTGTTTTCGCTTTATTTGTTTATTTTATCAGTCTATGTTCATACAATTCAATACTGATATTGTTGCTTTAGTTTTTAGAAGCAAACGCTTCTAAAGTCAGACAGTGGCTTTTTTACTTACAATCACATTACCGCCACTTATTCATACATTCGCGTTGAAAAATAGTACCACTGGTTGTAGAAGTCAATATTGCAATTTTGATAAAAGTAAGATATATTGCAAGATTTTGAAAGCATTTGGGTATAATCACAATTTCTGTGAAAATAAAACTGTTAAATAAGCGAGTTTATAATTCAGTGTTCATCCGCAGTTTCATTCATTAAACTACCTATAAATAACTTTATTTGCACCACAATTTTGCGGCTGCGAAATTAGCCCAATTGGTAAGAGCGTCGATTGGAATTTTGTTCTTTTTTTGTAATACTTATTTTTTATATTCTTGGGTTATATATTTATGATTTTTAATTCTTGTTTTTATACTTCCATTATTTTAAATCATTTATAGGAGGTCGATTTTTCTAATATGAGGGTCCTTCGCAAATAAGGTCAAAACAGTAGAAATGAAAGGGGAACAGTATGTTTAATGTAAGCCGTCAATTGAAACATTTTGTTTTTAATCTTTTCTTGTTAGAGTCTCAAATGACTGTAGTGTCTCTAGTCACATCTGTATGTCACAACTCAGACAATACTTTAGGGATTGAGTTTATACTTTAAACAATGGTCAAAGTTTACTTACCAGAAAAATAACTCTACCCTGATTCATCTCTATTACTACTTGTATGGTGAAATTATGTTTTTCTAAAATATTTTAAAAACTATTGAAGGAATGGATATCGTTCTTTACATATGGGAAGGATGTGAAGTGACAATGAGCAATAACTTTATCCTGCCCGTTTTCTTGCTTTTCTTTTAAAATTATTTCTGTCTGCAGCAAATTCATGAAGTTTTAAAAGTATTGAGAGGATCAATACTAAGAACTAAGAACCACTATTCCTTATCCAATTTTGTTTAAATTGACAGAGAACAATAAATAAAATAATCTATCTTACCTGTTTTATAGATTTAACTTCCTTGATTTTTACATGCATACCACAAAAAAAATAAAACGATTGACTTTATAATTCACACATTTTACTTTGGCTTCTGACAGTGCTCTCAATGCTTTGATTCTTTAGTTTAACATGGGAGAGATTGGCGAGATTCCGTCGGTCAGATCTCTTCCGACCAAACGCGTTTTCGACTTCGCGATTCCTTTGGCAAGGGGATGTTTTTTTTTGTTCTTGGTTGTCTTGATTTAATCCCTTCTACCCTAAAGACCAATTTTATGAAAATCCACCAATTTTCAAAGGAGTTACGGCAATTGAAACGACATGATGTACGTTTTCAGTGGAAGAAGTTACCTACCTTCTTATTATATGTAAGGTCATTGATTTTTATTTTTATTTATTTATTTTTTGTTTTGTTTAATGAGCAGCAACGAACCGGGTACCTTTGAAGCCACCAATATATTTTTTTCTTCAGTTTAAATGTCTACCTTCTTTCAGAAAAAAAAATATTATGTTTTTGGTATCAAGCAACTCAGTAAAATATCAATCTCTTTCAAAGTCTAAATATACATGGTATTGGTCATACAATACTCTAACAATTTTATTGTCCAAACAATATATTTTATAAACAGATAACCACGTACAAAAATGTAAGATTTCCTCTTATCCGTTCAAAGTTTGAGTATTTAAATAAATGAAACAAACGTGTTTTACAGTATATATTTTATTTATGAGAGAGAGAGGGAGAGATTAAATGGCATTAGATCTTTTGATGATTTCCTGATGAAGACTGAAATATATACACGCAATAACTGTTCTGTAGGAAACGCACCATCGTATTTAACCGAGCTTTTGTCTCTTCAAGTGTCAGGGCGAACCTCAAGATCATCTGAATCCTCTGATGGTTGTTATTTTGTTCCTTTTAATAAGAACAAAACTTTCCCTGACAGACGTTTTAGTACGACTTATCCAAAAATTGTGAAATGAATTACCTCATAGTCTGAGACAATGTGAATCTGTAGAAATTTTCAAAATACAACTGAAATCATTTTACTTCATGGATTATTTTTCACTGTTATAAGTGATGCTAACGGATGCTGACTGTTCTTTATTTATGTGTGTATATCTCATCAGTTTTTATCATTTTCATTGTACAACGCCATCGAATATGTATTTTATATGTAGAAATAGACGTTTAATCAAATTTGCAAGTTTCAGGTTTCAAATAACGTCATAATTATTCTACTTATAGTAATAGTCTTATGTCTCTAATAATACTAACATACATATTAATAATCTTAATGTCTCTAATAATACGAACACACATATTAATAATCTTAAGAATGTTTCATAATGTTCCTTCACGTTACATGATGCAGTTGTTGACTCTTTAAGATAAACAATTTCAAAGAATCTCCGTCAAAACAGATTCGGGTTCCTTTAGCTTTTGGACCTGTAACTTATCGCCATTCTTATGATGACTTGCATTGACTCTGCTTTTATTCGATCTGCAGTGATTTCCAGATATATACTGATCTATTAGTCCACCATTTTGAACCAAATGAAGTACTAGTAGTGGGTGCAAAACGATAAGTATATCATATAGTCATATCAAAATCATTGTTTATTGGAATGTCATTAATATTCTTAAACTATGAATAACCTTAGCATTTGTAAAGGTTTGAATCCGTAGAATGTTATTTTGTTAGGTTAAGAGAAACAGTTGCAAAATGCTTGCTATTTACTCATTTATATAAACGATTTCAAAGGAATTCCAGGCGCGCTACTCCGTCAAAACAGCGGCTTCTCCCTCTAGCTTTTGGACCCATAATTTATCGCCATTCTTCAGACGAATTGTGTTGACCTTGCTATTACACGATCTGTATTTCTGATTTCCAGTTAAAACTGATCAATTAATCCACCATTGTGTACTAATTGATGTACTAGCCATTAGCCATAATTGGTGCAAACTGATAAAGATACCATATAGTGTCCGGATGTCGGAGCTACGAATTCCCCAATCTCGACATTGTACGCATCCCCGTCATTCTGTACCGGAAGATTATATTTTATTCTCTGTCCATCACTGACACTTATATCTGCCGATATTCTCATATGCACTCTCAGCGATGTTACATTTCCTTTGGAGGCTTCAAGTGTGACAACCTTTTGTTTAAGGTTCTCGTTGTCTAGTTCAAATCTGATGAGACGTTCCAGAATATTGGATTCGCAACCAAACCGTGCACATCCATCACAACTCGTCGGTTCCTGCGTCAGTACCAATCCGGAGTACACCGTAACGAGCAAAATAACCAGTTTTACACTTGTCACCTTTGCGTCTGATTTCCGTTGGATGTTTCCGCGGTTATGTCAAATTAGGGAAGGTTGGCCCTTTTTATACCCAGTTGTTAAGGCTATTTGTTCAATCTCTTATTTTGTCTTTATATTTGAAGGGGTATAAATTGACTGGGTTAATATTTCACGCGTCGAGCAACTTGTACTTTAGATATCCCTGAATACCTTTTGAAGTATGAAGCATATATATAAGTTATAAGCGAAGTATGATGAAGCCTTTTTATGGAATATTGTAAATTATTTACACTTTGTCGAATGCCTAAATTTTGAGCCGATCGTCTTTTTACCAAAAACATTGCTTTCTATCTTCAGAACGAATTGCCGCTATATAGTGTAAATATCACTGTTCATTCCTAAATGCACAGGACACATATACGTATGATGTTTCTTCAATCTATCTATGCTAAAATTGAAACTATGCAATAATGTCATTCATATTCTGCTATCAATTAAATATGCTAAATATAAACCACAACATCGTGATTCGCACAATTTTATTATCCTCACTATTAGGGGAGCAACTGAAACCTATTTGCTGTTGCCTCTTTCAAATAAACTATTTCAAGAGAATTCCAGCCATAAATCTCCGTCAAAACAGAGGCTGTTCCCTTAAGCTTTTCGACCCACAACTTATCGCCCTTCTCCAGCTGAATAGTGATGACTTTGTTATTAGTGGAGTGATAAGGATGCCCAGTTATAACCTGATCTACCAGTCCGCCATTGTGCACCAACTGATGTTTAAGCCATTTATTATTGTTGATGCAGACTGTTACAGATACCATATAGAGTCCGGATGTCGGAGCCACGAATTCCCCAGTCTCCACATTGTACGCATGCAAGTCATTCTGAACCGGAAGATTATACCTTATTCTCTGTCCATCACTGACACTCATATCTGCCGATATTCTCATATGCACTCTCAATGATGTTAAATTTCCTTTAGAGGCTTCAAGTGCGACAACCTTTTGTTTAAGGTTCTCGTTGTCTAGTTCAAATCTGATGAGACGTTCCAGAATATTGGATTCGCAACCAAACCGTGTACATCCATCACAGGTCGTCGATTCCTTGCGTCAGTACCGATCCGGAGTAAATCGTAACGAGCAAAATAACCAGTTTTACACTTGTCATCTTTGTCTCTGATTTCCGTTGAAATATTTCACTTTTATGTCCACCGAGAAAGAAACACATAATAGAGAAGGTTCAACATATTTATACTCGTATACCCGGTTGTTGAGATTGTTTGTTCAAATGCCTTTATTTTATCTTTAATATTTTAAAGGGTCTAAATTCACTGGGTTAAATTTTCATGCATCGAACAATTTGTATATCAAGATGCACAAACCAAGAAATCCTTTTTGAATATTTCTTTAAGTATTAAGCATGTGTATGTGTGCGTGAGGATAAACAAAATGAATTAATATCAAAAGTTATGAGATAAATCAGCCATGAAAGATCAAAGCCCTATAGAGGTTATAGGTTCACAACTATATTTGTTACCTGAGTCCACCTAGGTATATTCTATTAATATTTGCGTCAGATGTTATATTATCCGTCCACGGTGGAAAATAGGGCGTCCGACTCGTGAACTGGAGTTCATGAGTTCGATCCCCGGCCTCGACATTCCATAGTTGTTCGAATGGTGCATATGTATTGGTAGATCTCTGCTTAGCACTCTGCATATATACAGAGTAGGTCGAGAACTTGTTTATCCGGTTCTAGGATACTGTGATTGGGTGTGGTATCATGCCATTAATCTACAGTTCTCGTGTGCTGCAGTTTTGGCTGCACCATAATGTGACTGTGTGTGGTAACTTGATACTGCATTGTGACAGCACTTTAACTGTCCCGAGTAAACATGACCTGCACATTAGAGAGAGCTACTGTAAATAACATCATCTCCGGAATATATACTATAATCAAAGGCAACAAATACGTTATAAACAAGTAGCAGGAGGTATAATTTCTGATAAAGAATATGAATCTCTTTTATATCGAGCATGTACATGCATATTTTCTTCAAGGTATAACATATTTATTTCAAGTAACTGTTGGATTATTTCTACTCATATCTGAAGTGTATTTATTTCTCCACAGACCTTCTTTTTTCATAGGCATTCATCAAAATTCGTTAAAAATATACCAAAGTCAATTCCGAGAGTACGTATATTCATGGATTCCAGTTATTAAAAACGTGAAATCTGCTGAGAGAAATTAATGGAAATGCATGGAAGTCGTGGAATTAGTAAAATCATCCACGAAATCCACGAACATTAGTCATCCGCAAATATTAATGAGTTTCCCAAGTGCCCGGTGAAATTAAAAAATAGGCCTTTAGAGCTGGAGGTCGTGGATGCGATCTGCAACCGCGATATTACACAAAGTCGTTTAAATAGTTTTTGTAGCTCCTTGCTTGGAACTTAGTATATATACGTGATTGTTCTATTCGAGGACTGGTTGAAGGTATAAGATACTGATTTTTCCTTCATACATGGGCATGTAACTTTCTTCTCGGTATAAGATACTGATTTCAGTGACACTATCTGTCGTTAACGTTAAATGTATCGAATCTGTACTCAAGTCAATTTCACGGGTACGCATATTTCCAGCTGGCTTGCAATAGGTCGGTGGTCTTCCTCCACCTGTAATTAGCTGGACGTCGCTATATGACTGAAATACTGTCGAAGCGACGGTAAACTCAAATAGTCAAGTCAGGAACACTAGACATGAGGTCTATTAAAAGAAAATTATTCGTGTAATTGATAAAAACATCCACGAAATCAACGAAATTAGACCCCGACAAAAATTAATGATTTAACTGTATTAACATTGCTTACATTTTCGATTCTTTAATTGGAAGTAGACTTATTGACATAAACGACGCAAAGTTATTGGAAGAAAAAACAAGCCAATGAAAAGCTGATATTATAAAGGAAGTATTTGCTTGCTATTAACCATGCGGTCGCCCCAGACTACCATATACGTCATAGAGAATACAACTTTTGGAAAGTGATTACATTAGGGAGTGTCCTTTAGACATTTGAGTTTATGTAAATAAAAAGGAAGACAAAGGACCATAAATATTAATTTAATACAACGCGAACAATATACAGTTATATGTTGGACATTACGTTCAAACGATAATATTTCAGTCATTTGCATACTGAGTCCACTTGAGACAGGTAAAGTGCTGCTACTGTACAATATGGCTCCGTAGACATATGCCATTAAATCACACCCAGTCAAATTAACCTGACACATTAAAATATTACTTTATTAATGTATTAATTCAAGAAATCAGTTATCAGTATGTATGTCGCGGCCGGGGATAGAACCTGCCTGTTGAAGAGATGCTCGAATAATTCGATTATCGGTGATGGATAACAACGTATATCTCGAGGGGTGAGAGCGAAACTAGGCTAAGTGCATATATTTATATAAGTACTAAGACTAGTTTCGCTCTCACCCCTCGATCTGTACAGGGGATATAATTCATTAAATAGTTACTCAGGAGTACATCATACCTATATGGTTTCAACTAATTTTAACTTAATCGAAATTTGCCGTTTTCCATATTACTGAGTTTCAAATCTCTATTTCTCTCTCTGTTCCGCCTCACCCCCTTCTCAGGTCCATATTTTATCCCTATGTTCCGTTATTATAACTTTTTTTTTTCTGATTGTAAATATTTTATGCTTGAAATTCGTTTTACCTCTAATTCATTCCCTATACTGTGAGCGGATTTCGATAGGAAAGGTGCTTTAGATGAAGATTCATAACTTGTGCCCAGTTCCCATTTACAATGTCTGTATAACTTACTGAAATGAATATGTTTAAACTGCTCTTAAACGTAGATTCTATATCTATTCATAACACAATGATATGTAATTACTCATTCACTTTGAATGTTTGTATTGTATATAAGGTTGTTTGAAATGAATTAGGTGGCTAGTTATTGGAAGATCATTAAATCCAATCATATATCGGCTAGGAATAGGAAGTTCTTACCTAAATGGAATAAGAAATGGCAAAACTCCACATGACAATGTTTGTGGATAAGGACTATCGTAACTATTTAAAAGGTGACCACTCGGAACATTACAAGGTGATATGAAAATAACGTCGGATACAAGAAATTAAAATGTAACCCATAATGCACTCTGAATGGATTTAAAATTGGGTGTCAATGAAACAAATAAAAAGATAAGTGTCGTTGTCATAATATAGTCATACACAAAAATATAAACAGGCATATAGACAGACAGACGATATCATACGAACATACAAACAGCCAGATAGGTACATGGAAAAGTAAACAGCATTTAAAGCAGCTCGTTTACAGATGATAATACCCAATAAAAATGTTTGGGTCAGCGGGATTTTCAGGGTCGGTCGGGCGAGGGGGAAACAAACAATTTATTAAAAGTGGCCTTAGATATTTGATTTTGTATGCATGTCAAAATAAAGGTAATTATCCACAAAGGAAACCAGGACCAAACTATCAGTTTAATACAACACGCGCTATATAATTGGGTGTTGTTGGATATTACGTCCCAACGATAGCATTTCAGTCATTTGCAGACTGTCTACTTGAGGCACAAATAGTTGTATCACTTCGTAAACATGTGACATGATACCACACCTAGCCAAATTATCCCGACACATTAAACCTACCGGCCCTTTATATTACTGAACTTCAAAAAAAAGTTATCAGTACGTATGTCTTGGACGGAGGTGGAATCTGTCAGCATTTGTAAGATATACATGTAATTTCATAGGGCTGAAACGAGTACCCGGTACACTTTGGTTGGGTAGAAAATTGCCGGTACCTGGGTACAAAATTATTACCCGTTATCCGATCTCAGCCTTCTCTATAATGATACTTATGTACTTCTTTTCTTCATAAATGTTTACATATCGATAGCCAATTCGTCATGATGTGATTTAGCATAAATCTAGACCCTGTCAAGATATCACATTTCTATTTTCATGTGCGTTCAAGATAGACGTATTTGGGGTGTACGAAGTCCGTATCGTTAAGCGCTTATTGACTTTTTACATGTGGTAAATCACTTTTGATTCAATGACTACATCTGTATGAGTAATCGAGGACCCGCGGGTATTAGTATGACGGGTACCCGGGTATGAAAAAAAATGGTCTCGCTTTAGCCCAAGTCAAGAGGATAGTAATTTATTCTGTATAGCATAAGAATATTTATCAAGGAATGTTTTAGATGCATTACTATCCACATTCATTGTTTCCTGTAATTCTCTCTCTCTCTCTCTCTCTCCCCCCACCTCAATACCTCTCTCACATCCTTATTTTGATATCATTTTTTAAATGATTAAATGTTTTGATGATTGAAATACGCTCAGCCCAAACGCTAGGGAAAAGGGTTTAAATAAACTTGTGTCCAATCCCTTGTATGTATGACTTACTAAAATGAATTTGTTTAAACTGCTCTTCTCGTTGAGTTCACGTCTATTCATAATTAAACGGTGTGTTTTACGTATTTGGTATTGCATATAGATGTATATATTTAAAATGAGCCATGTGGCTATATATAGTATATAGAGAGTATATATAGGAAAAAGGTTCCTTTTTAATTAAATTCAATAACCGAGGATCAAATTTTCAAAAGATGCCAAACTTCATTATAAGAGCGGTAGATTTCATTTATTTGTTATGAACACCATTTTTCATGCATTAACACGGTGGCAACAAGCAAAATGAAATAAAAATGCAGGAGTATTTTTCTAATTATTATTGAGAGAGGAAGAATGAGAGAGTATGACTAAACTCTATTTGTTCAGTTTATGTGGTGAATATTGGATCAAAAAGAAAAATACAATATATATGTGAATAATGAAATAATAATAGTTAGTACAAAACTGTTATAAATTTGAATCTAAAAACAATATCCTATCTACATGTTGTTCTGTCTCTTCTTTTATTGCATATCTTCGTCGACGAACAAATGTATATCTAGAGTTTTCGTAAGTTTACCACTTATTTAGCATAACTGTAAAACACAAGCTAAAACGATTAAAATTCTTAAGATATATTATAATCAATAATCTTTGCGACATTAGTTTCTAAGTGTTTTATTCAATAAGTTTGCATTCAATTTGAAATTGTTATTATTCGCCAGCCTAACGAAAAAGGAATACAAAGATTTCACAATACATATGGCCAATTTTGATTTGTCGAGTATGACTGAATATTACAGTCCTGAGTATAATATTCCAATTCTTAATGTCATTCTCAACATTTTAATCCATGACTTGTCTCAGTCTCAGTATTTCAAACGAGTATACTAAGGAGATAGCTTTATTGTGTTTGGTGCCCTTTCTTCCAAGTATACAATTTCCAGGGAATTCCATCCGAAGTCTTCGTTCAACACAGGAGCTGGTCCGCTAATCTTTTTCACCCATATCTTGTCGCCTTTTGCGAGATGGATTATGCTGACTTTGTTATTACAGGAGCTATAATGAGTTCCAGTTATAAACTGATCTACCAGTCCACCATTGTGCACCAACTGATGAACTAGAAATGTATTGTCTTTGATACATACTGTAACAGACACCATATAGAGTCCGGTGACTGGAGCCACAAAAGCCCCAGTCTCCACATTGTACGCATGCAAGTCATTCTGAACTGGAAGATTATACTTTATTCTCTGTCCATCACTGACACTCATATCTGCCGATATTCTCATATGCACTCTCAATGATGTTAAATTTCCTTTGGAGGCTTCAAGTGCGACAACCTTTTGTTTAAGGTTCTCGTTGTATAGTTCAAATCTGATGAGACGTTCCAGAATATTGGATTCGCAGCCAAACCGTGTACATCCATCACAGGTCGTCGGTTCCTGCGTCAGTACCGTTCCGGAATAAATCGTAACGAGCAAAATAACCAGTTTTACACCTGTCATCTTTGTCTCTGATTTCCGTTGAAATATTTTATTTTTATGTCCACCGAGAAAGAAACCCATAATTGAGGAGGTTCAACATATTTATACTCGTATACCCGGCTGCTAAGATTGTTTGTTCAATGCCTTTTTTTTTTTTCTTTTTTTCTTTTTTTTTTTTGAAAGGTTATAAATCCACTGGGTTAAGTTTTCACGCATCGAACAATTTGTATATCAAGATGCCCAAACCAAGAAATCTTCTTTTAATATTTTTTAAGCAAGTGCATGTTTGTGTGAGGATAAACAAAATGTATTAATATTAAAAGTTCTAAGATAAATCAGCCATGAAAGATCAAAACCCTATAGAGGTTATATGCTCACAACTATGTTTGCAATTTGAGTCCATCTAGGTATATTCTATCAATATTTTCGTCAGATGTTATATTAACCGTCCACGGTGGCATAAAGGGCCTTCGCCTCGTGAGCTAGAGTTCGTGAGTTCGATCCCCGGCCTCGATATATATTGATATCTATCTGCTTAGCATTCTGCATATATAGAGTGTAGGTCCAGAACTGGTTTACCCGGTTCTAGGATATTGTGACTGGGTGTGGTATCATGTCATTAATCTACAATAGCATTCTGCAGTTTTGGCTGCACCATAATGTGACTGTGTGTGGTAACGTGATACTGCATTGTGAAAGCACTTTAACTGTCCCGAGTTAACATGGCCTGCATTTCACAGAGAGAGAGAGAGAGAGAGAGAGAGAGAGAAAGCTACTGTAAATAACATCATCTCCGAATATATACTATAATAAAAGGCAACAAATACGTTATAAACAAGTAGCCGGAGGTATATTTTCTGATAAGGAATATGAATCTCTTTTATATTGAGCATGTACATGCATATTTTCTTAAAGGTATAAGATATTTATTTCAAGTAACTGCTGGATTGTTTCTACTTATATCTGAAGTGTATCTATTTCTCCACAGATCTTCTTTTTTCATAGGCATTCATCAAATTTCGTGAAGTCTGCTGAGAGAAACTGGTGGAATTGAATTGAATTCGTGAATTGATAAAATCATCCACGAAATCCACGAACATTAGTCATCCGAAAATATTAATGAGTTTACTGTATTAGCATTGCTTGCAATTTCGTTTCCTTAATTGGAAGTAGACTTCTTTGAAATAAATGACGCAAAGTTAAAAGCTGGTATTGTAAAGGAAGTTTAAAATCAATGAATATTGTTGTCATCTTAACAAACATTTTTTTTTCCATGAGTATAAAAATATCTACCAATGAATATCGTTGGAATACTCATGCGACACTCTCGTACGTCATCATTTCTAAGTGGGTCAAAAGTGAGGGTAGACAAATACTTCGAAAAAAAACTGACTACTGCCAACTGGTTTTCAAAACTAAGTCTTTATTCAGGTTTATCTTAAAATTCAAGGTACAAATGAATGGAACATGTCCCATAGGGGCTTCTTTTTATTATCTTAATCTTAGGAGGTATAATATATAAGGTTAATTGTCTAATTATCATGCATTACATATTTTGATGAGGATATCATGTTAACCAATGTTTCTGATTAACTTCTGCAAATATGATCTAAGATGATGTAAATTGTGTTTGAAATATATTGAAATTATTCTGTAATTATTTCTTGTTGGCACAATATGTTTTGCTGTATCTTTCAGACACGTAATTGCCTACAATCAAGTTTATCCAAAGAAAGGTAAAAATAACCTTAAGCACTAATAACTATGTTGTAAAACCTCATATAAAGACCACCTCAATATAAAGATCATCTCACTATTAAAACCACTATTTTTAAGTCCCTATTCCCCTATTTCCTGTTAATTGTA
>CM037785.1:42562403-42576793 GCA_021229015.1 Solen grandis
TATTTTCATTTCTGGATCTAATCAATAACATGAAAAAAATTTGATATTATAGTAATATTTCATAAACCTCTATCTTATGTATATCTAAGCTTCGTAGTTACAATAAATATCAACTTACCGTGTATTGACTTTCAATTCAGTTGCAGATTTCAATTTTGTTCATGAAAATGTATGTCGGGCTTCAATTCGCTCTGCTCCGATCAGAATATGAAAAATCTCAACTCTTATAATGGTTTTGCAACCACTCAGGGTTTTCGATGACACACAAAATTGTGCTTTTGTCGCAAAATAATCTGAAATGACCCCCATATTGAATGCTAGTGCGCCGTCAATGACGCTTTTTTCAAAACCAGGTTCTAAATATAAGACACATTCGATTGATATCAAATACTGTCAGTTTAAACCTACTATATGTGTTTCCTTTAATTTGGAAACAACATGTACGTTCCAGACGTTCATTTTATTTTTTTGCTTGCTCTGAATAACAGATCAAGATATAGGACTTTCTTTTTTCTTAAAATAGAACCTGGACTGCCAGCATTGCATAAAACGATGACCTCACATCGTTGTCGTCCCGAATATTAGGCTGTCTGTTTACGTGCATGGAAGCATGATTTTATTTATGTAGACTTACTTTAATTTTTTCTCACCATGTATCGCCCTTTTATATATTTAGATAAATTTATCACAGAAAAATTCCCCCTTTATAAATTAGTCTGATGTTCCAATACGTTCTGTACAACTAGTCCCAACCAATGAATTATGATGGAGAGTTGTTGCATAGCAACGCATTCGGATCATTGCAAATGCTGCAACAATTGTTTATTATTATTATTACCTAGCTGCAGGTATGTCCCCCTAAAATTTCAAATGACCCCTAAATCAAATATTCGAGGGGACACATGTCCCCAAAATGAAAATGTATATATTACACCCTGACTACTCCCATTTTAAAACGATATTTATCAAATTGTAAAAGCTTGAAAATTTCAATTTATAATTAAAATCGACAGAGTGTGTTGACTTTTTGATAATGTTAATAAAAATAATCTCAAATCATGTTAAAAATAAAATGGGATACAAAAGGGATCAATTCCGCATTGCTACATATATTTTGCCTTCATTTTCAGCATTGAATACAATTCATTCCTGGATTTTTTTTGGCGTATTATCACTTCATTTATTACGAAAATATGCCGAAACTGCAACCGAAAGGATTTATACCTCCAAATCCGGTTCCATTGACAACCTACGAACCAAATACAGTATGCCCGGCGGTGATCCGCCGTGCAATGACACTGCAACAGTTAGTCCATGCACGGAATATGGTACAGGGGGGAAAATGAAAAAAAGGGGGAAAAATATATATTCCAGGCAGGAGGAAATGCCTCCTATAGTCTCCGAATATTTGACCAAAAAAAACCCACTGTCCATGCTCCCTTAAAATGGAGTTAACATCACCAAAATTTATTGAGGGGTTGGCGTATTGACTGAATCTTTTTTTAATTACTTTTAAAAACCACTTAAATGAGATTGATTTAAGAATCCTTGACTGAGACCAATATTCGGCTATTCTATTTCATATAATTGCAGATGATATATGTATCATAAAAATACAAGTTTCTGCCTGTGCTAGTGGTGAGCTGATTAATCATAAAGTCAACGAATCAGTGACGAGCTACTGGTTGACGTGACGATGACGACGAAAATATTTCGTTGACGAATTATTACCAAAAAAGGGGTGTTGTTATGAAAACGCAGCCATCTGGTTGTAACCTCTTCATGAAAAGTTGCACTTTGCACATCGTTGGCCTCTGGTTGTAACCTCTTATACTTTATCTCGGTTCAATGTTTATACATGTATTTGAATATTTGAGAAATTAACATCTATACCTAATACATATCTATATAATCTATATAGTACAGAATACTTTATTTTCATGTTGTACAGTAAGAGAGTTTTAATAGGCATTTACTCCAAACATGGTATATTTGGTATTTAATCATGATTAATCAATTAATCAGTGACTTTTGTCTCTGATTAATCGACAAATATTTTTTCGACTGATTCCAATCACTAGCCTGTGCCTTGTTTACCGATAATGTCATGGGGTTTTGCGGATTGTTGAAACACCCGTCCAAAAACTGATGAATAAATGGAGGTAACTGGCTGTGTTATATTTGAAGATCTAACAATAATAACAAAAAAATGTATTTAACATATTTCTTCATATTTTTTATAAAAATTAATGTATATTTACTTTAGTTCACTAACAGTTATAAAAAATCATCTGCTGTATAAAAAAAAAAAAAAAAAAAAAATATTATCTAGAGTCTAATAAAAATAAGATTTTAAAAAAAAAGTAAACCCGTATGAAAAAAGTCTTGTTTGAAATTTATTTATGTTATTTATATAATTCTAATTTTTCAAGGTATAATTGTAGGACATTATTATTAGTGGTTGTATTTGAGACAGCTGAAATAAATAACAGTAAATAAATTCATATCAATTTATTTAATGATGATACTGATGAAAATAGAAATTAAAACATTTAAATGGGGAAACACTATGAGAGTTAAGGGTGTAACGATATGCTTACCCAATGATACGATACATATCGCGATACAGTGGACATGATACCATACGTATCCCGATACGGGCTTTAATTTTTGTCAACCTTGTTTCCTATCTTTAAATAAAAAAAAAATGATGAAGAGACAAAGATAAATTCTTGTTTAATATATTAGTTTTTATCATAATAATTACAAATTAAGTTTTGCTTTCTGTAGACACTTTTTTATATGATTTAATTTTTGTTTACTGATAAAAATCTTGTTTTAACGCATTAAATAATCAAAAGTAATATCAAAACTACATGATAATGCTGTATATATTGCAGAAACTTAAACTTATAAGACTTATTTTAAATGCTTATTCTATAATAGACGTCAGCATGACAACCACTTAAATATTTTCAATGCAATCACTAAAGAGGATACTTGAAGTTGAAGCATCCACATTTATACCAAGGAAAAAACACCTGCAGTTCCAGTCGGATGAAGTTTTGATTTCAGATGTTCGATTTGCGATAATTTGCATCAGACTAAGCATTTAATTGATGCCATTTCATTTAAATCAGTATCTTTCATGTAGTTACCTTTTGAAATTTCGCTCTTTTGCTCAAAATGCAAACTGATCCATCAATTAAATTGATTAAAAAAATACAGAGGTCATCAAACATTGTTGATGTTCACCGCATATGGCCACCATTGTGATGATTACGCAATTTTAGCTGTAAAACAGTAGCCGGTAGAGAGCATGAAAGATGTTAACCAATATTTTGAACGATACTATCCGAATATTCCGTATCATTGCATAATTTGGAGGCATAAAATGTGTGTTGATTGGATAATATTCCAAGAATGACTCCTGCCTTTTTATTGATTTTTAACTACCCACAGCAAGTGCTTTCATTGAAGTAATATACACTGTAGAGCGATATGCGTTATTTACTTTCTCTTTTGTTTTCTTTTAAGTTAATGGATGGGAAAATCATATAATTTTTATTTCTCGGAGGCGAAAAATATCTTTTTTTTTCCGAGGGGAAGCCGCTGTTTAAAAGAAGAAAAAAAAACCCGGGAATTACAATACCGTACTGTAACCGTGCAGACCTGGATGCGTACCGTGAACCGTACTGTAAAGAAAATACTGCGGTGTATCGTCGTACGGTATACTGTTACACCCTTAATGAGAGTATCTATCCTTCATTCACCCATTCAATCAGTGTAATTTGCTGAAAACCTCCTAAACCCACTTCACTGAAGTGTCAACTGTCAAAATTACCTTTACTGTGAAATACATAGGTGAAGGTCGGTCGTGTAAAAATCATGCGTTGTTTTTTTTGTTTTTTTTTACTGTTATTCATAATACAATTTAATGGGATTTTTTCTGAGGAAGGGGAATTTTGGAGGATATTTTTGGGGAAAAAGGTGGTAAAATGACTTGAGGAAGTAGCCGGTAACTGGCTTATGCAAAGAAGGGTAAAAAGGCCCTAGTCTCTTATTTCAGGAATCATGTTAAGTATTTGGTGATAAAAGATTAAAAGTCCTTTGAATTATACAAAAAAATTGCTATAATACATTAATATGTCGATTCTGTTACTAGGGGCTGATTCCAGTAAATCAGTAGATTCCGGTATTCCCAAATACTGCTGGTGATCAGTTTTTGCCCTTGCTATCAGAACTGCAGGTTTAAAGAGTTGATCTATTCCCCTTGGTGATCTTGGTTTGTTCATTTAAAGACATTTTTAAAGGGGTTTAAAAATAATACAATCAATATTTTCTGCACCGATATTTATCCTGTCACTAGACTCACATTGTGGTATAAACTGCCTATCGAATAAACTTAGCTTTATACTCATTTTTGACTTCATCCGTCCCTGACTACATTCTTGTTTACAACATCATTTGTGTGATCGGACTGATGGTTTATTTTATGTTCTTCCTTTTAATTTTTCCTGTGTATTGCTTTGAAATGATAGGATAAATAGAATACTAGGTAAGTGTTAAATAAAAGATGTTTATCCTGCTGGGCTTAGAAAATATAAAACGCTCGCCAAGGCTCACAGTTTATATCTCGTACGGTACTCTATTCCGACGCAAAACTATTCTGATGCCTTTTTTGTTTTGACCTCGATTTTTATTAAATGGATTTCATGTGACATCATTCTTACAAGTTTTGTTTGTCAACATCCCTTTTAGTGTTAGAAAGCCAAAATGTGGCGAGTTATTGATGCAGGGCTATTATTTAGTGTACTTCATACAACACACCTGCAAAACCTCCTTTTCATTAATTACTTTTTCTCATCTGGCATATTTTCAGTGAAACAATGATATAATAAAATATGTGCAACCAACATTTCCTCGTATATTATTTCTGACACGAAAATTCAATTTTTAAGAACTTGCTACAATGATTAAATGAAAAACTAATCAGATGCGTCGTTTCATTGTACTCTCAAGTCAGCCTCACTGAATTATACAGACATGCACACTAGTGATTTTTCGTTGAAAAAACGAAGTCAGCCACTTGAAAACAATTGTAAGACTGAATAAATGATTTAGTTTTACCATACAAAGGAAAACAATATTTTTTATGTTAAATTAAAAAAGACCATTTTTTTCTTACATGCGTCAGAACTGTGTACTTGAGGATATTTTTAAGCCTCGCAGAATATATTGAACGACTTTGCTATTTAAGTATCCTTTAATCTTCCTTGATATAAATACAGTTTGGTGCTTTAATTTACCTGATGAAAGGCTTAGACCCACGATGATAGGTCCTCACGGGATAAATATGATTGTTAGTTACGGTAGGAGACAAAGAAAATACGGATTAACACAATACCCTGACAGCAAAATAACTGAGTCAGTCACGGGATTTTGTGATGATATCGGATGTCAAATTAAGGAAAAACATACCTTTGGCCTATAAAGCCATTTTCTAATGGAATTCATTGTTTAGGTTATGGCTGCTCCTCTGATTTTTAGATTACTTTAAAGCATTATTACATATCAACGCTGTAAACTTTGATAACATTCTTATTTCGTTGTTTTCGTGCTCCTTCGATGGTTTTTGTCTCGACTTTTCTCGTATCTCCCGAGACTTCCTGATTACTAGTTTGCGGTGTCTAATCCGCCAATCTCTACGCAGTTATCTCCCCTTCATTCTTCGGCTAGATCTCTGCCACCATGAGAAGATATCAGGATTTCTGATATACAAGTTTTAGCCTTCCAAAAGTCAGTGAAATTTTCCCCAAATAAATAAATACTTGACAATAAATTGTATCTTGGATAAAACGTGTATTGTAAAGTTAGTGAGGGTTGAAAAAAAATATGTCGATGTACATATATTTTAGTAGAATATTATATGCTTCAAGATCAAACTCAATAATGTAATGTTTATTTATTTATTATTTTATTTTATTTTATTTTATTTACTAAGGTACTAAAATTTCGTTGAGCTTTGCCACGTCTTTAGAAGTTGTTCCCCTTGATTATTTCTAGAATTTTTTTCTTTAACGGAGCTCCTTGTTAACACGAGATTTATTAATTCTAAAATAACCGTTTATTTTTATCTAATAAAAATTAATTAATCACATTGATTTCCTAAAATATGTGTAGTTATTTATTGTGAGAAAAACATTTCATTAAGTTTCAAGTAATAAAATAGCTCCGCCCTATAGGGGATGTATAGAGATATTTTAATTTGGATTATATTTTTTGAATTACCTCCGACCGGTTAAGGCCGGCGAGAGGTTGGGGGGGTCCCAATGGTATGGCCCCGGCCCCCGGGGGACCCCCCGAAAAATCGTCTGCCTGCAAAATACGTTTCCATGGTAGCCAACACTCATTGGCAGGGATTTCTAGAGGGACTCACCCCAGCCAGGGGAAATGTCCCTGGAAAGCTCGGACATTTCGAATCTTCCTTTTTATCTGCGCAAATCTGCCTTCCCCGGGGCAAGTTAAGGAACACAATTGGGGCGGGTTTTTGAAGATTTTCAACCCGCAAACCCCCCTTTTCCCATGCGAATTGGGGTTTTTGTGCCGCAAATTGATGATCGATCTCTACATGTTGAAAAGAAAATAACATGGGGGGCCTTTTGAACCCACTTATTCTATTTCTATATTGCGATGATTATGTACAAAAAAAAACAATTTTCTGCCTGTGCTAGTGGTGACTGATTAATCAAAAAGTAAACAAATCAGTGACGACTACGGTTTGAGGGACGATGACGACAAAAAATATTTCGTTGACGAATTTTTTTCCCAAAAAAGGGGGTGTTTTTTAAATATTTCAACGGCGTTGTTTGGGTAATTTTTTAATTTGATAAATTGATATTTCAAATTTTGCATTTTGCACTTTTTTTGGCTTGGTTTAACCTCTTATACTTTATCTGGGTTCAATGTTTATACATGTATTTAAATATTTGAAAAATTAACATCATCCCAATACATATTATATAATTAATAGTACAGAATACTTTATTTAGTTGTACAGTAAGGAGTTTTAATAGGATTTACCCAAAAATGGGATATTTGGTATTTAATCAGATTTTTCAAATTTAATCAGTGACTTTTTTCTCTGATTTAAACGACGAATATTTTTTTCGACTGTTCCAATCACTAGCCTGTCCCTTTTTTACCCTAAGTCATGGGTTTTTTCGGGTTGTTGAAACACCCCTCCCAAAAAAAAGATGAATAAAAGGAGGGGAAATGGTGTGTTATATTTGAAGATCTAACAATAATAACAAAAAAATGTTTTAACATATTTTTTCAATTTTTTATGAAAATTAATGTAAATTTTTTTTTAGTTCCTAAAAATTATAAAAAAACATTGCTGTATAAAAAAAAAAAAAAAAAAAAAAAAAAAAATAAATTTTTCTAGAGTCTAAAAAAAATAAGATTATAAAAAAAAAATTCCAGTATGAAAAAAGTCTTGTTTTAAAATTTTTTTATTTATTTATATAATTTAATTTTTCAAGGTAAAATTGTAGGACATTATTATTAGTGGGTTTTATTTGAGACAGCGAAATAAAAAACAGTAAAATAAATTCTATCAATTTATTTGGGAGTTGGCAGGGACTCATAGAGGGGTCACCCCTGCAGAGGAATTCCCCGGCAAGTCGGGCATTTTGAATCTTCCCTTTTTTTCTGCAGCAAAAATCTGCCTTAACCGGGGCAGAGTTAAGGAACACAATTGGGGCTGAGATTGAAGATCTTTCAATCTCGCAAACCCTTCTCTATCCATGCGAAGTCGGGTGTTGTGCCGCAAATTGTATGATAGCGATCTCTACATGTTGAAAAGATAAGTAACATGCAGGGCCTTAGAACCCACTTATATACATTAGAAAAACATCTCAAATAATCATACACAAGCCATGGAACTCACAACAAACTCAGAATAGTAATCAGAGTTAAATCCATCAGACATTAATTAGTGTCATCAAAGCCATGAAACTCACAATTTCAGAAAGATAATTGATATCATCAGTAGGCCAAGCTACAACATGAAACTCATAAACCAAAAAAAGGGATCATTATTAAACACTTCGGCTTCCGCAAAATATGCAGGGGGAATTCATTAGCACAATCAATAAGCTTATAAATACTAAAATCAGGGACATCAAGCAAATAAAAAAAAAAGGATAATGTACCATACTTAGAAATTTATTTAAATTTAAATGTATTCAATTTAGCTTGTAAAATAGAATTATAGCACAGCAGAATTCAGAGTAGAATTTAATTATAAGCCTTCACCGTACTTTTACTGTAAAAAACAGTAAAAAAAAAAAAATATAATATAAATAAAGATAACAATATAATTTTAATAACAGCTTAGTGAAAGGTGTAAATGTTTAAAATTTTAGTCGAAAAACTTACCCTAAATATGCAAAAATTATACATAGATAAGAAGAAGAATATAAAAGACCGAAAAAACAAAAAACTTGGGAATGGGGGATAAATTGAACAAAAGAGGTAGAGGGGAAAAACAAACACATTTTTTATATAAAACCTCTAATTATGGGCCCCTGGGGGACAGCCCCAAAAAGGGCCCCCTTTAATAAAAAGGGGGAACCCCCTAAAACCCCAAATATATCATATTCCATATAAACCCTGGGGACTCCCAAAAAGTAAAGACCCCAAAAAGGCCCTACAATATGACCCGAAAAAGGACGCATCAGTTGGGTGGTGATAGGACCCTGGGTTTTAATCGAAAAAAATAATTAGGGTACCAGTCAAAATTTTTAAGGGTACCGCAGAAATTTTGGTCCCTTTTTAGTATATAAAAAAAAAAGATTTATGGTACCGATTTTCTGAAAAAAAAACATTCAATGAACAGAAAGGGGTCATGAACTAAGGGGATCCACGCGTAAGGTCAGACAGAATTTTCCCCATTGTCTCACGAAATTTTTCATTTCAATTTTGCGGGCATTATTTTATTGATTAACTAATTTTATAAAATTGTTTGCGATGAAAATTCAACATCACGTCGCATCACCCAAAAGTTTGAAAAAACCATGTACATGACTTAGGAAAGAGCCTCTTTCAGTCACCGTTTCCCGCAAAAGACGTAAGGGGGAACATTCTACAATATTAGGGTAAATTTTTTTTTACTAAATTTCCGAAAGATCAATTGTTCTTTTAAAAAAAAATTTTTACAAGCATTATATATTTCAATACATTTAATTTTAAAAAAAAATTAAATCAGGCAATACATCGTATGAAAGTAACGAATCGGCCCCGCAAACCTAAAGGGGGGTTTCTCAAATTTTAAAATTTGCAGATAATTTATAGGAATAAAAGCACACATCCGATAAAACTTTTTTAAAACACTTGTACCATAATTTTTTGGTCTTTTTTTTTCAATTCATTTTGGTTTTAATTTGTTGTACTTAGTGTTAAATTTAAAATTTTTCAAAATTTTTACCGTTGTGTAAAAAGCCCCTCGGGGATACTAAAAACCGTAAACATACAATCAAAACGTTTATGAATAGGACAGATCAGGAAGAATGAAATTTTCCCAAAATAAAAATAAAAATATTTTTTATAAAATTTTATTTGATTTTAAAAATTTTTTTTTTATCTTTGATGTAATTTTGAGATTTGGAATTTCTTAAAACAATTTAAAGCATCTGACATGTAACAACATGCTTGAATAATTTTCTTAAAATTTTTAATAGGATTTTATTAGTCTAAAAATATAAAAATATGATAAAATCCAACATGTGGATCAGGGATTTTACACACAATACTATTGCACTGTAGTAAAATTTTGGCGGGTCATGCTCCAAAACGCAAAGTACAGAGTCCGCCAGAAGTGGGAAAAGGCCCATCACAAAGAAGTACAGGGGAAAACTAATGACCCTGAGAAAGGCACTAAAGCTAGAAAGGCACTATACAGTGTAAGTAAAAATGAAATTTTTTTTAAGAAAAGCAGCAAAATATGGTGCCCTATGGTTTTTTTACAAGAATTTTTTCAGGTAAAAGTGGGCATTAAAAGGAAAAGGGCCTGATTCTGTCTTAACAGAATTAAGAAGAACAATGGCCTCGGGGCTCAGTGAAATGGCACAGCGTGGTAGGGGCTTAATGTTTGTGATTTCTTGACTTGTACAAGAAGTTAAAAAAAAAGGAAAAAAAAAAAACACCTTTTAAAAGAGGAAAAGACCAAGCTACCCGGTTTTAGCATTTAAAAACGGAATCACACATAATTGACCAGAGAACTGAAAATTCGGGAACTAAAGCGTTAAAAATAAATAAAGTGTCACAGACAAATGGACAATGTTTTAGGGTTTTTCTTAAAAAAATTTTGACTGCGGAAAAACCCAAAAAGGGATTTGAAGCGATGAACGGTTACTATGGGCAGAAAAAAACAAAATTTAAAGCCTGCAAACAAAGGTTTTTCAGTTCCTCAATTACAGCAGGAAACAACGCCTGCGTAATTATTGTGGTTTTGCAAATGGAAACATAAGGGCCTCCGTTTTTTGTTTTCCTGAACCATCCCCTCGATCGTTAACCCCTTAAAGGCCTGCGGGGGAAGTGCAATCGCATACAAAAAGAAAGGGGGATGGACAAAAAAAACTTTTCCGACTTTTTTGGCATTTTGCATGCTGCTTGCTAACGTCCTGTTTTTTGCTGAAGAAAGTGTTTGGCCATGTTGCCCCAAAAATTTCTTTCTAAAAGCTAGATCAAAGGGTTTTAAATGTACAGTTGCCCAAATGCAACTCTTTAATGCAGCCGCTTGAAAAAGGGAGTCTTTGCCCCTTTTAAGGGGCAAAATGGAACATGGTATCACGCAAATATATCGGAAAACCCGGGGAAGATGCTTGGGAAAAAAATTTTTTGCACAAAAACTGAATGGGGCCCATACTTAATGTTCTATAACCTTTAAATGACAATGCTTTCAAACGCGGGTGTGAACCTATTGAGCCTCAAAAAAACAAGTCAATTTTTAAAAACCAAGAAAAGACTTCCAAAAAAATCCACTATGAAAAGAAGAAAACACTGAAACTGGCCACAACTGAATTTAAGTGAAGAAGCAAAACCAAAGGGGCCTTCAGGTGTTCACAGAAACACTTTCAACACCATCAAAAAAGACCAGTTGAGACTAGAAGAAAGTTTATGTTAAAGGGGTGTCCCCAATTTTTTTGATTTTAAAACCCGGGAAATGCACCGAAAGCACAGACATTTCAGACAATGCCACCATCACTTCAACAAAACGCCACAGTATCAACTGGTTTTTGAGTTGTTAGCTGAGGTGCCCTTGAAAAAAATTTAAAAACTTCAATTCAAAAAGTTTTCACCAAGTTTTAAAGATCAAAGGTTTTTTTTTCCCAAAATTCAAACCAAAAAAGCCTGTCAGGGGCACACTCCTTAATACATTGCCAGACACTCACTTCACCGAAAGCATCCCCTAAAGTCCCTGAGAGAGCGGAAAAGGTTAAAATTTTTTGCCGAAAAAAAAAAAAAGGCAAACATTCTTTCATCAAGAAGCAAAACACTACCCGTACTTCTAGTAAAAAACCAAAGGGGAAAAAAGTTAAAGAAAAAAGACAGACAAAGAAGGGATTCCCTGTCCAGCACTTTGGGGGGGTTACTGTAAGGCTTGTTTCACACAGGGGAAGAAAAATGCAAGGAGTTGATTTTGTTGGGTCCAGTCGATGTTTTGATGGCTGGATGCAGCAGAGTGCTTCTGGACCAATATTAAAATGAACAATTCATTGCCCTGATTTTAAAAATCCCCCTTTTTTCTGTTTCCAAAGTTAAAAACAATTACATTGATAAAACAAAAAATTGCTTTAAAATTTAAATTCTAATTTTTTTCTGTTTATGAGCAGCTTGCATATACAATTTTTTTTTTTTTCAAGGGAATTAAAGTTAAATCATAAGTTTAAAGTCCTTTCTAATTGCATGTCATATTTAAAAATATTAAAATATAACAGTAGGGTTGAAAAAAAAGTATTTTTTTTTTTGGAGGGCTAAACCACCCCAAAGAGAAGGGGCATGGCCCTTCAAAAAAAGGGGCATTAACTAGGGGTGTTTTCATTTGTATTTTTTTTAAAAAAAAAACATACTTTTTTTTTTTTTTCATTTTAAGATGAAAAGAAAATTTTACCCGCCATTCCACCTCTGGATTCAAGGTTGGAGCACTCCAAACAAACTTTAAATGGCTGGTGGGATGGTTTTTTAAAACAATGCAAGACTTGGGTTATATACAAATTTAAGTGTAACATTTGGGCCCAACATTTAAAAATTAAAGTAAAAAATATTGTACTTCAGGACACCTCTGGTTCATAGCAGCAGTTCAGCGTGGGGTCTTCCTCTTCAGTTTGTCCGATCTTCAAAATCTTGCATTGTGGGGGAAAAAACTGTTATAAAAGGATACCCGTATCAATAAAACCACCGAAACGATCCTAAACACGACTCATCATTGACAGAGAGATACAAAAATTAAAGACAGAGATGCTGTCTACCCGGGTTCCAGATCTTGTTCATTTTGATAAACACTTCATGAAAGGTTTACAGATTATAAAAAAGAGTTAAAGTTACAGATGGCAGACAAAACCCAAAAGGTCAGTCCTAAAATATTAGCAAGTTTCTTTTTTTGAGATTCGGCCTGTATGGAGAATTTTGCTGAAGTTACAGGGGATCCCAAAACCAAGTTTTTCCCCCATGGCCACTCCACTGAAACAGGTGGGGGTTGTCAACCCGTAATTTTCATTGTTCTTGTTCTTGAAAAAAAAATTTTTTATATTTTGTATTTAAAGACACCTTTAAAAACCCTGGAAAAGGGTTTTTCAAAAAGATTTTAAAAGCTGAATATGTTTTTGTTATATTGACTGGAACCAAATACCAAAACTATTTTCTCATTTTAATCCATTTTTCACCCTCTAAAGGAACGCACAAAGCCCAATCTGCAAACAAAATAAAACCATCACAAATGATTTACTTGCAGCTGATCTGGGTTTTTTGCTTTTGCATGGGTTTTAATTTTGTAGTCTTTTTCTGCAATCTCAAGTTTTTGGAAATTTTGAGATTGGGGCCACATGGGGATAACTGATGTGTTTTTTATGCTTATAATGTTAAATTTTTTTTTTAAAAAACAAAAAAAAAACTGTTGAATAAATTTTGAACTCAATTAAAAGTCTCTTGTAATTTATATATTTCCCCCCAAATAAAATCCACGCACACACACACACAAATTGTTATATCTCTTTTTCATACGCTTCAATCTCATTAAAAAACTTTTTTTTTGGTTTTACTGTCCCAAACAAGCCAATTTTGGAACGGACATTTTATCGTAAATAAATTACTGAAAATAAATGAGGGGATGATAAAACAGCTTCAAAGGTCCCCTAAACCGTATCAAACCAAAAGACGTTTTAAAAACCCACACAGGGTGTGGAACGCGTTTTGGGAGCACAAGTTGTGTTCGATTGGGCCCCAAATTTCAAAAATATACGTGACCCGATATAGCTAGACTGACTCTCTTTTTTTTCAAATTATCTCCCGTGTATAAACGCGTAAAACCCTGCAAAATTCGCAGTTTTAAAAAAAGGTTTACGGCTAGGAAGTAAATACTAACCCCCCTTACAATCAAAAAAGTAAACCTTGAATAAGATATGTTCTTCGGACCAGTATAAAATCCTATGACCGTTACTGTTTAACGACAGTAGATCAACTAGGGCAATTAAGACTGATAAGAAAAGATATTCATGACCTTTTGAAGGGAAAAGCCGCCCAATTCTGTCTTACAACTTTTAAATTTCTCATTACTTCAATTTCCAACTCTCAACACTTTATTCCAACTGATATATTCTAGTTTCATGTTTAAAATTGGGGAGTTTATTTTGCGACAATCGAAGAAAAAGCTATAAATAAACAAAAAAACGGGATTCCAAGCAAAAAAATACCTGACTTTTTTCTCTAGTTAGGTGGACTAAGACCCAATTAATTTTACTATATTTCTATATAACAATAGCAAATGACATTTCTGTAAGGGGAAATTTACACCAAAAATACCCTCATTAGATGCATTTAAAAGAAAAAAATCTGGGCCATTTTTTAAAAATGGATAACCCGACAATTTTGACCTATTAAGGGTAAATAACAAACTTAAAAAAATTTTTCCACCGTCGGGGGGATTTCACACCGATTTTCCAAAAATCCCCTCTCAGAATGCCAACTTTTTAAATTTTGTGCAATAAGGCCTCCAAATTGGGCTTTTTTACTATTTTTAACGTTTCTATAGAATTAATCCTTTTTGCATGCTTTCAGTCAAAAACCACCTTAAATTTAGTTTAAAAAGGTCACTATTTTCTGTGTAGGGA
>CM037785.1:42576893-42590739 GCA_021229015.1 Solen grandis
TAGGTCAAACAATTAGCCCGACTGATGTTGATTAAATCACCAATATATCAAATGATTGTAGGAAATTAATTCTCCTACCCCTTAACAAAGATTTCTGGAATCGATTGAGCTCTGTATGTCACGCTCATAGGTCATGCATAATCATAAGCATTTGTAACCAAACAGGTGTCTAGCAAATGTCCCAATGTCTTACCCGTGCACAGTAGCATGGTTCCCTTGTGAATGTTAAGGTGTTTGTTTATACTATACACTATACAAAACACCTAAAGCCACAATAGTTCTTTAGAAAAAACGAATGAATGTATTCTCTAGTTGCATAACATTTGTTTATTTCAATTAAGTTGAGCACTACACTCCCACATGAAGTGATGAGTGCACTCTTATTTTTAGATGATTTGTATTTATATTAAAGTAAATTAGGCAGTTTCCGGAACATGGCTCATAGATCTTGCATAAACTCTGCAAGCTTCTGTAATTTTGAACTGTGTATAGCAACATGCTGGTTGTACTTAATTATTATGCCCCCCTGTGTTGTCCTCAGGGAAAAGACACCGGTACATCAAGCAAGGGTGAAAAGGGTGAAGGCAAGGACGAGCAGAAGACTCAACATTCAAAGGGTCCACCACCAGGCTTTGACAAGTCATTCCTACGCAATCCACCCACTGAAACTGATATTAATCGTTTGCCACAACCCGAAGGGAATATCGACGAAAGACATAATCCCAACGGTATGACGATGAAATGGAATATTATGTAAAATGTAACCAATTCAGAAATACAGGTTTAATACAGTAAAAACCATATATTTTATATGTACATTAAATTTGGTTGAAACTGTACGTATGAGAGGCATTTCTGTGTTTATGAGTATTCATGGATATAGGCCATGATGACACCTTAAATACTAATGTCACACCCTTTTGACACCTTGGTGTATATCTCAATGTCAAAATAATTCATTTTAATGAATATTTAATGTATAAGGCAACATTGGAAAGACACCTTTATATTTTGCAGTTTACAGAGGAAAATTCATAATGGAATCATTTCAAGCTCACCTGAGCACAACATGCTCAAGGTGAGCTATTGTAATCACCTTTCATCCTTTGTCATTGTTTATTATTAATAATTTAATTTAAATGACCATAGAATAGAAATAGATGATCATTTGGTGATGCTGAAATACCAGTAAACTTTACTATGGAGAAATCTGGTTGATTAGGCAACTAAAAAAAAAACAACAAAAAAACTAAGATCTTCTTTCTAAAACATGATTGTGGTCAAAATTAAAGTATTTACTTTTATGATGGCCCTTTACAAAATTACTATAACATTTTTGTTTCCTTGAAAAATGAAGTTTTTCAGGAGGTCATCTAGTTTCCCTTTATAATCTATGCAGAAAGAAATTCATCTTCTTTGAAACCAGTGTTGACACATTCAGTCCATGTCTTCCTTGGATTATCATGCCCTCTATAGCCGGGAATGGCCATACTTTTGACTGAATTGATGCATGATGTTGCGCGTTCAACATACCCATACAATCTTAAATTGTTGATACCTCCTGAATCCCTAACTTGGTATGTAGAGTAACTGAGGAGACCTCCTCATGGGTTTGACACCACAGATCCAGCAGATTATGGATCTATCATGTCAGCCTAGCTGCTGTAGGTTTGGAACTTTAGGTGCCCATGTTTTACTTCCATGCAGTAAAGTAGACATAGCGGACATAGGTGGGGAACACTTTCCTTCAGGTCTTCAGTGATAATTATGTGCTTAGATGTCAGAATTGGCAGGATTTCTTGAACTTCCCCCTTGCAGTACCACATCTGGTAATGTTGGGGGTCAAATATATAACAGATGATATAAAAGAAAGGAGGAAAATATTGGGACATGATTGTTAACTTTTGCAATTAAGAGACTATTTCCAGTTAAGAGGATGAAGTTTAGAGAAGTTCCACGGTAGATGTATATATTTATTTTGTATAATCATTCGTTTCCACTTATATATTGCATTACTGTGTTTGTTCCAGTAAAATTGCCACCACCTGAGAATGCAGGGGAAGCTCATAAACAGGAAATACATGACAGCAACAAGGTAATTATTATACACATAGTAAAGTTTGGGCTTTGTGAAAGACTATGTTAACTACATTTAAGAGCAAAAGTATGGTAGTTACAATAGTTTTGAAACATAATAAAAGTAGCATATATTAAGTTTGATTTAAGAAAATATTAAAAGAAAATATGGGGAGGATGATAGAAAAAAAAACTTCATCCTTTTATTCCTGCTAAAGTGCTGCTAAAGCTTTTGATGAAGTGACAATGATATTCATTTGATAAAAATGCAAATGCAGTTACAAACATTTACATTAACATTCTTGATGGGTCTTTAAAGGTGGGAAAGCAATATTCTGTTTGATTAGCCAATGTAGTAGTTACAAGATGGACTACACCTGTCTGTAATGTGAACTAAAGCCATGATGACGTATAACAAATTCTGTAGAGATTACATAATTGGAATGTTTCTATAAAGGGAATTTAAGATTATAAAGTAAAATCTCAGGTTTATATATTAGTCTTTTGTTGCTGACCAGGTTTATAAACATTAAGGCACTATACATATAGTCACGAAGTGCTCAAGGTGAGCTTTTGTGATCGCCCAGCGTCCGTTGTCCGTTGTGCATCGTCAACAATTTACTTTAAGCAACATCTCCTCTGAAACCGCTGGGCAGAATTTGATTAAACTTGGCAGGGATGTTCCTTGGGTGAAGCTTAACAAAAGTTGCTAAAATAAACTTGACCCATGAAGTGCTAAAGGTGAGCTTTTGTGATCGCCCAGCGTCCGTTGATGGACTCCTCTATGGCCCTCTTGTTAGTTTACAATAGCTGAAGATGAAAATAGAGGTCACATAAAAATGTCTAATTTGACAAACAATTCATGAGGAAGTAACACTTAATCTGTTAAGACAAAAAATTGTTTTCAGTCTGGCCTGGCTTTACAATAAACATGAACTTACAGTGAACTTTGGCTTGTCACTGACCTAATCAACTAAGAGCAGTTTTCAAGATATTTTACAAACCATTAAAGAGAAGTTATATAGATCTTGCATATTATTATGTCCCTATGTGTTCTCAGGGAAAATACACTGGTACATCAAACAGTGGTGAAAAAGGACAGGGCACAGACCAACAGAGGACTCCAAAACCAAGGAAACTCCCAACTATTCCATCTGATGCTTCCATGTTGCAACAATCCAAACTGAAAGAACCAGACAAAAAGGTCTTAATGACAGGAAAAGACCCAAAAGGTATGGCATGGAAATGAGCATAACTTTACTTCAGAAATATAAGTAACAATAAAATCTTTATTGTTTTTAGCTTGTCAGAGCATAACGTGCTCAATATGTGCTTCTGTTATCACCCTGTGTCCGTCATTGTTTTAAACCTCATCTCCTCTGAAATCTCTGGGTAGAAATTGATAAAACTTGGCATGAATGATCCTTGGGTGACCTTTCACAAAAGTTGCCTAAATAAACTTGATCCCACTGGTTGCCATGTCAACTAACAGAATTTTACTTTAAAAACTTCAAAAATCTTCTCTGAAACCAAAAGTCTAAATTTAATTTGGCATAAAAGGTCACCTCATGGCACTCTACCATAGTTGCTAAAATAAAGCTGATCCCTAGGGAGTCAGCCAGTTTCCTTATATACTCAAAAAACTTCAAAACTCTTCTTCTATTAAGCCCAGAGCCAGATCCAGGAGTTTAGCAATGAAAATAAATTTTTTAAAAACTTTAAAAATCATTTCCTTCAAAACTATTGGCCTGATTTCATAATATTTTGGTACAGATGTTTCTTGGGTAACTCTTTACCAAGATTGCTAAAATTATTCCGATCAGGAAATACACATGGCTGCCAGGGGTGGGGCTAATTTGCCTTATATGTATATAGTGAAATCTTTAAACGACATCTCCTCTGAAACCTCTGGACAGAACTTGATTATATATCGCAGGGATGATCCTTGGGTGAAGCTTCACAAAAGTTGCTAAAATCTTTCTGATCTGTAAAAGAAACATGGCTGCCAGGGGCGGGACTAATTTGCCTAATATGTATACAGTGAAATCTTTAATCGACCTCTTCTCTGAAATCACTGGACAGAATTTGATTAAATTTGGCAGGGATGATCCTTGGGTGATGCTTCATAAAAGTTGCTAAAATAAACTTGATCCAGGAGAACTCTGAACTCTGGTTGCCAAGGAAACTCCTCTTCTATTAAGCCCAGAGCCAGATCCAGGAGTTCGGGGGCTGTAGTAAAAAAAAAAAAAAAAATGTAGGCAGTGACAAGGCAAGCTGGTTGCCACTTTGCCTAAGCTGTGAGAAGTTGTAGTTCCGGTTGGATCTGGGATCCGGGGGGAACTCCTTTGC
The DNA here is from genome assembly GCA_021229015.1 of Solen grandis. Taxonomy (NCBI): domain Eukaryota; kingdom Metazoa; phylum Mollusca; class Bivalvia; order Adapedonta; family Solenidae; genus Solen; species Solen grandis. The sequence continues at coordinate 42,581,319 of CM037785.1, forward strand.
AAAATTGTTATGCTTCCCAAAGGGAGAGCATATAGTTGCCGCTTTGTCCATCTGTCCATCATAATTTTGTCCAGAGCATAACATAAAAACTGTAAGAGGTATCAACATGGAACTTCCTAGGTAGATAGATCTGAATGGGGAGAAGGGCAGTGTACAAGAAACACAACTCTGTTTTGCATAATTTTGGAGTTATTGCCATTTGTAATTTTTCATACTTAAATTTTGTCCAGAGCATAGCACAAAAACTATAGGAGGTACATGTATTGACTTGAAATTTTATAGGTAGATAGATCTCAATGAGGAGAAGGGCAGTGTACAATAACCACAACTCTGTTTTGCATAATTCTGGAGTATCGCCCTTTGTTATTTTCATACTTAAATTTTGTCCGGAGCATAGCACAAAAACTATAGGAGGTTTTGACATGAAATTTCACAGGTAGATAGATCTCAATGAGGAGAAGTGCAGTATACAAGAACCTCAACTATATTTTGCATAATTTTGGAGTTATTGCCCTTTAGCATCAATCGGTTCTACAGATTCTCTTGTTTAATTTAAAGCTGTGAAATAGTGCATTAATGTGAGTTTTTTAGGAAATGTGTATTTACATTATGTATGGTTGAGGGATTTTAGAGGGGGCGCACGCTGGGTGTGCCCCCCTTGAATCTGCCAGTGAAGTCATTGGTCAGAATTTAATTTCATTTAGCACAAATGGTCACCTCATGTCTGTCTTCCATTATTTGCTCAAAAATAGTTGATCTCTTGAAAAATGAGGCCGCTAGGGGATAAGCTAGTTTCCTTTTATACTCTATATTTAAAAAAATCAAAATCCTTTTTGTATAAAACCAATGGTTAGAATGTAATTTCTTTTGGCATGTATGGTCACTTTATGACTATCTACCATAATGTTAAAATAAAGTTGATCCCATTATAAATTAGGTCCCTTTGGGGTCAGCTTGTTTCCTTGTATAGTCCATATATAAGATTTTAAATATCTTCTTCTATGAAACCAATGATTAGACTTTAATTTCTTTTGGCATGTTTGGTCACCTTATGACTGCCTACCATAATTCCAAAAATGAAACTGATCCCTTAAAAAATGAGGTCCATGGAGAACTGACTAGTTTCCTTATATACTCTTCAAAATTTCAGAATTCATTTCTATTACACCAATGCTTAGAATTTTATTTCAATTATCATAAATGGTCACCTAATGGCTGTCTATCATGATTGCTGAAATAAAATTGATCCCATGAAAAATGAGGTCTCAATATGATTGACTAACTTAAGAATTCTTTGTATCTGAAACTTGAACGTTGTTGCTGCTAGAAGTGACAAGTTTGAAATAAGCTTATGTACTTAAGTAAGTGATCTATAGACATATGGCTCTCTTGTTGTTTTTTTGTATAATGAATTCAATTTAATCTGTGTGAAATGTTATTTTGAGGATACATGTATTGGTGGATTATGACCTTTAAAAACATCCACAAAATCAGTGACAATAAATAACGAATTACATTTGCAGCAATCTTTGAGCTCTTTAATTTGGAATTGCCTATTCATTTATTAATAGGTTGTGAAATGTTTAGCCCAACTGAACATGAGGTTAACATGATGAGCTGTTCAGTTCATGAACATTCTATCATCCACAAATTTTAAGCTCACCCAACAAGTATGTGAAATTATTGGGATTCAGTGATGTTTTTGTCCGTCATCCATGATAATATTAGTTTGTTACTTTTTTGTGTCTTAATTTCTCTAGCAGTTTTGATCAGAATTAGAGAAATTATTACAGTAAATTTGTGTAAAATTAAAAAAAAATGTATTTTATTTGTGTAAATGAAGGAATATGCCTCTATTAACTATATGTTATACATGCTAAGGTTTCTTATAACTTTCACTTATCTCTCTTGATGGTTCCTGGGTTGGTACTTGGTACCTCGGAGTGTCATGAAAAAATCCTTGAGTAAGCTTAAACGTTGCCACAGGACTACGGTACCTTCAAAGCTGATTTTGGTTCATATCACACCAGTAAGATGGAATTTGTGACAGAGGTTTAAGTTTTGGTCTGATTTCTCAAGGAAAGTAGTTAGGATCATTAATGATTAGTTTACACTCAAGCATCTTTATTAATCCCCCGCCGCGAAGCGGGAGGGGGGTTATAGGAATGCCCTTCGTCCGTCCGTCCGTCAGTCCGTCCGTCCGTCAGTCCGTCAGTGTGTCCGAAACATTTTCGTGTCGGCTCCATATCTCATTTTCTTCAAACTCGGCTAAAGTGTTAACCTCATTGCGCTGATGTGCAGAAGGCATGAGGCGGTCACGCTGGCTCAAGGTCAAGGTCATACTTGAAGGTCAAATGTTATTTTCGTGTCCGCTCCATATCTCATGAACGCTTGGACACATTTTCTTCAAACTTGGCTAAAATGTTAACCTCATTGAGCTGATGTGCAGAAGGCATGAGGCGGTCACGCTGGCTCAAGGTCAAGGTCATACTTGAAGGTCAAATGTTATTTTCATGTCCGCTCCATATCTCATGAACGCTTGGACACATTTTCTACAAACTCGGCTAAAATGTTTACCTCATTGAGCTGATGTGCAGAAGGCATGAGGCGGTCACGCTGGCTCAAGGTCAAGGTCATACTTGAAGGTCAAATGTTATTTTCGTGTCCGCTCCATATCTCATGAACGCTTGGACACATTTTCTTCAAACTCGGCTAAAATGTTAACCTCATTGAGCTGATGTGCAGAAGGCATGAGGCGGTCACGCTGGCTGAAGGTCAAGGTCATACTTGAAGGTCAAATGTTATTTTCGTGCTCATTCAGGAGTGTTCCCCTTGCCTTACACAGACCACTTCTTGACCTGGATTGCACTTCCACAGTGATTTATTGTACTCGGTAAATAATAGTATGTCATGTTCACAATCATACAAATTATGTCATGATATATAAAGTTTTTAATTGAGTTACACATGTATTTTGTGGTTACCTAACACATCCTATACTTCATTGATGTTCACTTTTTGTACTGTTTTCACATGTAAAACTTGTCAGTAAGCTTTTAATATATGTGCCTCCGAATTCTGAGATTCATACATAACTCCGGAAAGTTAAATTGTCTTAAACTGATCTTCTATGTCTGCTACAACCATGCCAGGTTAAGGTGAACATAATCCTATGACCAAACAAATTCTAATATTTGGCCAGCGGTGGGGGATATAGCTGTCCTTTGGACTGCCTTGTTACTTGATTATTATGGATGAAATTTTGTGACGATGATAAGAGCCATAATTTCTTGGACAAGTTATAGGTTGATATAGGACCATTATGTCAGGAGATATAGCCCTTGATAATGAAAAAAAAACCCAGATTCCACAGTCTCTTTTTGCTCGCAATATTCATTCCTGATATTAACACTTGAGAATCTTCCTCTAAACTGCAATCTGAAATAAGCTTGTAGAGAGTATCCATGGCCATGTTTGATTATGGCGTTTCCCTTAAGTTAGAGTAATGAATATTGAAATATCTATAAAAATCCTAGATTTCATTATGTTTACACTTACAGTCATTGTCCATAATGCTTTAGATTGTCTTTTAGAGCAATAGTACTCAGTTGAACTTGACCCTCTATTTAACTGTTTTGTCACCTACATCTGCTGCTGTCTGTCAGATGGCTTTAATAATTTCCTAAAACCACTGGGCAGAAATTGGTGAAACTTGACATGCATGATCCTTTTTGTGGTTTTCAACATATGCAAATATTCTTTTACTTGCCAGGATTAGTTGTTATAAATTAATTATTAAAAACAAGTCACAGTAAAGTTATGGCCCCTTACTTTGTTAAACTATTCATATCCAGATGAGTGAACTAGTTAACCAGGTTTTCAACCATGTTGAAACCTGGTTATTAGAATGGGGTACGTCATTGGGCGGGCGTACAGGCGTAAAACATGTGGTTTCTGTCGAATATCTCCTGGTAGAATTGAGATAGAGTTTTTATACTTGGTAGGTAGATACTTTATAAGAAAAATAAGGTTGGGATTGATTTTCAGGTCAATAGGGTCAAGGTCAGTTTTAAAAATAGATTTTTTGTTTCCGTCAAATAACTTCTTTAAGGGGTGAAGTATAATGATCATATTTAGTATAAAGATTTCTTATGGGAAGAGGAAGATTGGGATTTATTTTCAGATCAATAGGGTCAAGGCCAACCCCTGTTACTAAAATAGTTTTTGCTTTCTTCAAATAACTTCCTCTTTGTCAAGGGACATAAATTTTCTCTGAGGAGACCTTTGAAAACCTGGTTTCATATCATTTGACATGTTTCTTGTTTTATTTGTTGTTTTTCCACAAGCACTTGTGTTTTACATTTGTTGTTCATCTGTTTTAATAAACTAATCTTTGACTCTATCTAATTATTTTCAGATGGTAGAGGCAGCCCAAAATGCCTACAGGAAAGCATGAAGACAATTAAAGTTCTTGTGAAAGTGCAGGGAAAATTATTTGGCCACGAGTGTACAGTAACACTGAAAGAATTTTTAAGATACAATTTTTTGGAGACAGACAGAGAATACACTGGAAGAATTTCAGAAATGTTTAAACAAAAATTTAACATTGAACTGTGTTTTAACCGTAACAACATTCTTCTTTTAACCTTTGCAGAAGAAAGTGAGCAATCTGAAAATATAGATTCAGTAATGAAGATCATTTTTGAGAGTATGGATGGAGTTGAAATAAATATGGTCTCAGCTGGTGGCCTAGATCCAATTGTTCTGGATGATAAGATGGGGAATGAGTTTGACAAACAAGGTATAAAATTCTTGTCTGAGTATGATAAGGCAACAGAAATGTTTGCATGTCTGTATTTTGCAAATGATTTTAACAAGGTAAATAAAACAATACAATCAGTAATCAAAGATACTTATGAAGAATGTAAAAAGAAAGTTCCTCGAACTGTGAACAAACAGAAAGAATCAAAGAATTTCATTGAAGAGAAGGAATGTACTGCAGACTTCTGCATCGTGTACAAACACCTTTTTGAATCGGAGAAAGTCAAGGAAAAACTTTTTTCACTTGGAATACAGCTTGAATCTTCATATATCACAGTTGATGAAGAAAATAATCTCATCCATTTGATACTTGGTAGGAATTGGAAAGGTGACAAGGAGAAAGATATGCAGAGAATAAGAGATATCACTGAGGATTATCCAGCTAACGCTGTAAGTTATCAAGATATAAAGTGGTCAGAAAAGGAATCTACTACTGACTTGTGTGACTTTCTTGAAATTTTCTTTTCAGAGATGTCAAAGGAATTCCTAGAAGGAAAATCTTTGTTATGGTATGTAAATGAAAAAGCCAGAAAAGTAAGTGTATGTACAAGTTCTCAACCAGAGACTGATGAAATCACCAATAAGCTTAAGTCTTGTTTGCTGTTGAATGAAATAGATGTAAATGATTGTCCGAACATTGAAAATGTGAATGATTTTCTTATAGAACTCAATGAAAATTTCCAGGGTAGGTGTATTTGTTCAAAGAAAGACAGCAAAATTAGCATCTGGGGTTTAAAATATGCTGTGGAAGAAGCTGAGCAGAAACTACAGGGACAAATACAGCAAAAGAGAGCAAGTAGGAATCAACAGGATAGAAGTCCTGAGGACAGCAGACATGAAAATGCCTCACCTGTAAGAGAAACAAAAGAAAATGATGCACCAGAACAAGAACCACCTAAAAATGAAATGAACCCACCAGTGTCTGGTTTAAGTGACAATGATACATCAGGTACAACAACCATGGAAGAAAATAATGCTACAAAGTGATGCTCAAGGAAACAATGCACCTCAGGGTGACAACCTTAACAATGATAAGAATGATGATGCTACAACAGAAAGTAATGCTCAAGGAAACAATGCACCGAAAGATGGCAACCTCAACAATGATAAGAATAATGATGATACAAATGAAGGTGATTCACTGGGAAATGGCACTCCTAAAACAGAATTTATGTATGAGGGGGCTTTCAAACCAAAGTCAAAAAATGCTTTAAAACTTTTGATGAAACAAGGAGCACTGGATGAACTCAAAAGGAACTATAAGTTTGATTTAGACATAAATCGGTATGGTGTGATCCTGAAAGTTCCCGACATGGCACTCTCTGGAACTGTAAAAGATGAATTAACAAAGATGGAGGAGAGCTTTGAATTTGTAAAAAAAACTATAAGCCTACCATATATGCAAAAAGATGAGCTTGAAGTGGTTATTAGTCAAAGTGATGTAGATACAGATGTTGTTGTTTTTCAAGATGATTCTGGTGTACCTGGACCACCTGAAAAACGGTTATGTAGAGGAAAGAGACGGATTCACAGTAAAGGACATAAGATTGTTCTTATGAATGACCAGGTGGATCACCACTGGGAAGAACTGATGATAGAAATTGTGGTTGGAGATGGAAAACCAGGTGGGTTGTTGATATTTTGATTACAGTAAAATGATGACAGTTGGAAGACTGAAGGAAAACAACATGTTTTCCATTGCTCATGTCCATTTTATAGCATTTGCGAACAAAGCCAATCTTTACAGTGAATGCCTGTAGTGTATTGAAATGGGCAAAAAAATAGTTGCCTCAAAAACAGGCCAATTTTTACACCGATTCCTTGCAACGTTATGAGATGGGTGCCTTTTTTGCAGGTTTAAAACTGGATGCAAGATTCAGTGTATTTTTAGCTCACATGAGCACAACGTGCTCAAGGTGAGCTTTTCTGATCGCCTTTTGTCCGGCGTCCGGGCGTCCGTGCGTGCGTCCGTGCGTGCGTCCGGCGTCAACAATTGCTTCAAACAACATCTCCTCCCAAACGGCTTGGCCAATTTGAAAAATATTTTGCAGGAATGTTCCTTGGATGAAGCTCTACTAAAGTTGTATAAATGGTTTTGGTCCATTGCATAATTAGGTCACAGGAGCTAAAAATAGATTTTAAAAATGCAAACTTTGAAAATCTTCTTCTGCAAAACTGCAAGGCCTAGAGCTTAGATATTTGGTATGTAGCATCATCTTATGGGCCACTACCAAGATTGTACAAATCATAGCCCTATGATGATAAATGACCCCGCACCAGGGGTCACTTGTTTTACATAGAATTATTTAGAAAAATTAAAATCTTCTTCTGAACCTAAGGCCTAGAGCTAAGATATTTGGTATGTAGCATCATCTTATGGGCCACTACCAAGATTGTACAAATCATAGCCCTATGATGATAAATGACCCCGCACCAGGGGTCACTTGTTTTACATAGAGTTATATAGGAAAATCTTAAAAAATCTTCTTCTATGAATCCATAAGGCCTAGAGCTAAGATATTTGGTATGTAGCATCATCTTATGGGCCACTACCAAGATTGTACAAATCATAGCCCTATGATAATAAATGACCCCGTACCAGGGGTCACTTGTTTTAGATTAAGTTATAAAGGAAAATCTTAAAAAATCTTCTTCCATTAATGCATAAGGCCTAGAGCTTAGATATTTGGTATGAAGCATCATCTTATGGGCCATTACCAAGATTGTACAAATCATAGCCCTATGGTGATAAATGACCCCGCACCAGGGGTCACTTGTTTTACAAAGAGTTATATAGGAAAATCTTAAAAAATCTTCTCCTATGAATCCATAAGGCCTAGAGCTTAGATATTTGGTATGTAGCATCATCTTATGGGCCACTACCAAGATTGTACAAATCATAGCTCTATGGTGATAAATGACCCCGCACCAGGGGTCACTTGTTTTACATAGAGTTATATAGGAAAATCTTAAAAAATCTTCTTCCATGAATGCATAAGGCCTAGAGCTTAGATATTTGGTATGAAGCATCATCTTATGGGCCACTACCAAGATTGTAAAAATCATAGCCCTATGGTGATAAATGACCCCGCACCAGGGGTCACTTGTTTTACACAGAGTTATATAGGAAAATCTTAAAAAATCTTCTTCTATGAATCCATAAGGCCTAGAGCTTAGATATTTGGTATGTAGCATCATCTTATGGGCCACTACCAAGATTGTACAAATCATAGCCCAATGGTGATAAATGACCCCACACCAGGGGTCACTTGTTTTACATAGAGTTAAATAGGAAACTCTTAAAAAATCTTCTTCTATGAATCAATAAGGCCTAGAGCTAAGATTTTTGGTATGTAGTAGCATCTAATGGTTCATTACAAAGATTTTCAAAATCTTGGCCCTACGGTGATAAATGACCCTGCACCCAAGTCTTCTCTGAAACCATATGGCTCATTGCTTAGATATTTGGTGTGTAGTATTGTCAGGGGTAAAATGTTTTAGATTAAGTTATATCAGAATCCTTGTTTGTTTAAAAACCTTGACATCAGTTGAAGCAATGGTACTCAGGTGAGCGATTCAGGGCCATCATGGCCCTCTTGTTAGTAAAAAGTATGTTTGACAATTTTAAAATTAACCCAAATACATTTTTTTCGTCTGTCGCTGTTTTTCAGCACTGAACATATTATATTACTGAACATATCTTCATTTCTGGACACAATTGAACTACTGAGCATATGAAAACTTATGTAAAGGCTATAATGCACCATACAAGAAGCTTAATTGTTAAATACTTTAGTATAATATGAAATATGATTAATGTTGAAAATGGTTAAATATATATTTTTTAACATTACAGGTGTTTAGTTCATTAGAGCATGTAATCAGTTTTCTTAAATATCGAAACACCTGTAGCATAAAAATGTATAAAATGAGACAATCAATGATAATCAATAATTTTTTTTTTTTAAAATGATATATTAATCATAAAATAAAAATCTAATTTTGCAAATATTGATTTTATTCAATTTAGAAATTTCAGGTAATTTGAATTTTTGATCAAAATATGTTAAATTATGTTTTTATTGATTTTTTTCTGATTAAATTCAATATATCTATTTTCAGAAATTTGAAACTTTGAATTAACAAATGGAAATGCTGATATAAAACGAATATCAAATTACGTTTTCAGTCATATTAATAAAACTTCTTAAATTAAATACATCAATTTGGTGATTTTTCAAAAATTAATTATTTTCAAGGTTTCTACACTAAAGTGGGTTCAGGTTTTGAGGAGAGAAGAATTTGCCTGTTTAAATATGTTACAGGCATTCACTGTAAAGATTGGCCCATTTCTGAGGCAACAATTTTTTATGCATTTCACCATGTTACAGGCATTCACTGTTAAGATTGTCCAGTTTCTGAGGCAACAATTTTTTTTTACATACATCAAATGCCATTAAAAGCCACTTATGCATAATTGAGTTATGCAGCAGTTTTTTTTCCTTTTATAATTGGTACCGTAAAAGGACCCATTCACAATTCAAATGTTATTTTTTTTATAGAGGCTTGGTTTAAATCCTTCCTACTCTGCTGAATTTAT
>CM037785.1:42590839-42640839 GCA_021229015.1 Solen grandis
CTGAAACCATTGTATCTTTAACGGGGGTGATTGAATTTTTGTTTACGGGGTGTTTGGGAAAGTACTTTAAAACGGGGGGTGTTAAAAAGGTTTTTTTAAATACGGGGGTATTGATAAGATCTGTTTAACGGGGGGTGATTGTTTTGTTCGCAGAATTGTTTAAAATTACTAAACCGGGAAATAAAAAACAAAACACATCACAAGATATGTTTACTCAACTGACAAAATTCCAAATTTTATTTAGATACAATTACTTTAAAACCATAAGTTTAATGAAACAATCCCGGTGTCAATTTTGGGGTCACCCCTGACGTTTTTTAAATTCAAAATAAATTGCCCTTTTTAAACTTCTCTACGTAATCCCCCCCTGGGGCCTTTTTTAGCTCGCTGTAAAAATACGTTGCATTTTTTAATTCGAAGTTAATCCCGGGTGCACCATGAAAATTAAATACAGTAAACTTAAAAATCTTCATTATCTAATTTTTCCCTTCACAAATGCTTGTTTTCAACGTAAACTGTCAATATGGGCCAAAATTTACCACCCTTTAAACATTAGCAAAATAAAAAATCTTTTTCAGAAACCCCAAGGGGGGGATTTTTTTTTGGGTTTTTAACAGCCTTAATTGGTTAAAGTCCAGAAACCACAATAAAAATAATCTTTTTTGGGTATCACCGGGGGTACTTTTGGGTTTGTACTCTTCCATCTTCAGTCCACACATTTTTTTTGGAGTTCTTTTTTAAACGCTTAAAAATTTTGATTTTAATTTTCGGTATATAAAATTTCTCCCACCATAGTTACAGATCAAGCCAATTTGGGTTTGGAAAATTTGGGGTTGCTAGGGGAACCCGGGAGAACCATACGGTTTTCTAACGGGAAACTTCTCTCCCGTTACGGTTGGGTTTTCCCCCTACACTAAAAGAACCAATGTGTTTTTTGCAAAATGAGCTGGGGATTTTGGGCACCCCCCCTCACTTGACCAACCACGGTTTTTTGGGAGGCTTTTTTTTCCAAAAAAAAAAAAAACACCCCCTACAAAAAAATTTTAACATCGCATTTGAGAAAGGCATGGGGTTTTTAGTCAAAAAACCGTTTCTCCTTGTCCGTAAATTAAAAAATTTCCCACTACATGATAAAATTAAAGGGAAAAAAATCTACAAATTCCATATTTTTTCATGTATATTCGCTTAAAATATACTGTTTCTTTTTTCTCATGTGTTACATTTATGCATGAAGTATATTTAACCAACGAAATTTGATATCACCAAGGGGAATCCCTTCTTATAAAGGGGGCACACATTTTTTTTAAAAATTTGTTTTTCCGTTACCGATTCCCGTCATCAAACCCCCCCCCCAAAACCCCACCTAACAGGGGGGGAAAATCAACTTTACACAACATAAGGGTTTTTCCCGGGTTCTAATTAACTTACAAAAACAAAAGATGGTCTGGGCCTATTGTAAAACATTATCACAAAAAAGGGAACCAGGGGGGTTAGGGACGTAGTGTCACTGAGTACTTATAAAAAAACTTTTCCCCTCTATTAAAATTAAATAATTCAAAAATTTACAATAATTTAAATAAGTATTTAATACAAAATTACACTTTTAACTTACATAATATAAACTGTAAAAACCGTCTGACAAAAAGCCTCCGCCTACCCGTTTAGGGGATATATTCAAAATATTGCTTGGGTACTTTAATAAGGGGTTTTACCCTTAAACAAAAAACTAAAAAATTCTTCATCCTACCAAGGGGGCCCGAAGACAAAAAGGGGGAAACTACAACCAAAAACATAACTCCCAAGTTTTTTTCCTTAATTTAAATTTTGTTTTAATTGTTTTTTCCTTTTAAAAAATGTATTCATAAAACATTTTTTTCTTAAATTAAATTGCCCATCAAAATTTTTTTTTTCCCCAAAAAAGAAAACATTCTTATATCAGTTTTTCCAAAACGAATCTTTTGATATGATAAAATAGTAAAAACTCCCTCTCTCCCTCTTTAAAGGGGATGGGTTCTTTAAAAATTTAAAGACAAGGGACTTTTAGAAATTATAGAACCCTTAAAGTATTCTTATGATTGAAAAAACAAATAAACATATTTTTTTTTATAGTTAAAACATGAAAAAATTTAGTAACATTTTTTATAGGAAAAAAAAATTTTGGATATTTAAAGCAGGGACCAATTTAGAATTGTTTCAAAGAAAAACTGCTACGTCATTTAAAGCTTTAGACAGAATCGGCAACCTCTTCCTAATTACTTCTCTTTAAAAAAGATCCTTCCGGTTTTTTTTTTTAAAATTTTAAAGAAATTTTTTAAAGAACAGCAAAACGGTACTCTTTTTCTCAAAATAAAGGTGCAGGTTCCCTCAGGTTTTTCATGCATCATTACATTTTTTTTGGCTATTTACAGTTAACCAAAAGTTTTCCCACCTTCTTTTTTTCTTGTTTTTCACAAGTTCATTGACTCGCGGGTCGGATATAAAAGGGGTTTTTTCCCAATTTTATTCATAATTTTTTTTATCTTGCGGATTATCTTTTGGATAATGATTTTAATGACTATCTCCATTATTGGGACAACAACAATGTTCCCAATGACACTTCAAAAAACAGGCCCCGGGGTTTTAATTCAAGGGCCCCTCACTCTTTACCAAATTAAATTTCCCGTACCCCCATATGAGGGAAATTTTTTAAAAATAGAAGATTTCTCACTATAAGGTTTTAAAAAAAAACCAAAACTCATTATTTTTCTTTTTTCAAAAATTTTTTAAAACTACATTAAATTTAAAAGGGGTATTTTTTTATAACCTTGGGCAAATTTTAAAATTTTTTTCATCTGCTTTGGGTCAAATTTTTTTTATTACATAAACATAATACTTTGATATTTTCTTTTAAAACTGTATTTTAATTTCATTTTTTTACTCTGGTTTTCTGTAATTTATATACATTTTTTTATACTATTGTTAGGGATATACATTTTATGTATATATGTACAACGCCATTGAATACCATGTATAGAAATGGGCCCTTTAATAAAAATAAACCGTTTTAACGTTTTGTTGTTACAGGTTTATGGAAATACCCCACTATATGTTGGAATTGTTGTTTATATTGTGTTAAACAGAAAATTTTTGTTGTATGTTAGTTTTATTATAGAAGGGATATATAGAAAATATGGCACAGAAATAAACAAATCAATAATAATCAAAAGTTAAGTTTTAAAAAGATATAGAGGTAAATAAGTATATGGGGGACGTATATAAAAGTTGGAAAAAGAAGACAGCAGGAGACAGCAACACAACAAAACAAAAGCACAAATTTACAAAAAAAGCAATTCCAGTTAAAGTTTTTTGTTGTTTGTTGGGTTTAACGTCCCCAACAGTATTTCAGTCATTTGGAGAACAATGTCTACTTGAGACAGATATGTGCTGCCACACTGCAGTATCAGCCGTAGACACGTGGCATGATACCACAACCCAGTCACATTATCCTGACCCCGGCCAACCAGTCCTGCAACTACCCTTATATGCGGGAGCGCCAGCAAGGGAGCTTAACAGTACCATTTTTTTACACTTTGTTCCCGAGGCGGACGCTCTAACCCACTCAGCCACCGGGGACGGTCCAGTTAAAGTTAAAAAAGAAGGTACAAGTACATAATTTACAGGAACTTTTAGTTAGAATAATCTGAAAAATAAAGGAAAATTAAAGCACAATGTGAGGGCCAACAAACAATTGGCAAAATAATTATCTCTATCCTTCAAAATACTTACCACCATGTGATATGCAAATTTTCATTCTTTTAACCCCAATTTTTTAAAAGGGCATTTTTGTAGTATTTCGAGGTTACGTTCAGACCCCGGGAAAATACCCAACCGAATTTCTGCATGTTTGATTTTTTCTTTCGGGCCACGGAAATGGAAAAAGTTACAAGGGACAAGATCTGGCAAATAAGGAGGGTGAGGAAGCTTGACAACCTTTCCTGTTTCAGTATTTGCGTAAAATTGGTCGCTTTGCATGACGAAGCATTGTCATGCAACAACCTGACACCACGGAGACCGTTTCTGGTCGACAGTTTGCGAAATATTTGTTACGTTTATAAAGGCCCTTCCCTTTTGGGTAAAATTGGCATTTCAGTTTACCCTTGGTATGGCAATCTGAATAGAAAGGAAACATTGATTTGTTAAGACAATTACATACATTACCATTTTGATTGCATTTTGCCATGCAAGGTCTTTGGCTTCCTTTGGATGCCCATATTTTGTTCTGTATCTATAGCTTGGGCTCATAAAATGATCCCACTCTCATCGCCAGTGATGATATTCGTGAAAGATTAATCATTGTTTTTAGGGAAATATTTCAACAATTGTCTGGCGATTTCTTAACCAATAAAGTTTTTGCTCTTCTGTAAGGGGTGGGATATCCATCTTGCACTTATTCTTCTCATTCTTAATCATGTCTTAGAATTGTTTTGGAGCAGCTCCTAATGAGTGCCATTGCATTGAGCTATATGCTAGTTGTAAATCTTGCATGGGAAGCAATCAAATCCTTTACTTTTCACTTTTTTTTGACGAAGTTGCAGTTTTTAATGGCGTGCATGAGGCGCATTTTTACTGAATCTACATCACTTTTTAAAAATTTGGTACATGTACTTAATTAACAATAAATGCATATTCTTTTAAAATCTATTTCATAATTGACGAACATGAATTATGATTTACAGTTAAATCAATATACGTTATAATTAAACACGAATAAAAAAACCCATCTTTACAACATACCATTAAATACAAAAATTTAAGTGTATCATTTGACTATTTAGGGTTATTCAAACTACGAGATCTGACTGTATTATATGATGTATTTTAGTATTACATGATGATATTTCTAAGTATTATATGATGGTATTCATTTTATTGATTTGTATTATGATCCACTTTACTATAAACAGGATGATTGTCTTTTTATCTGTGATATAGAGTATACGATGCTAGTCTTTTCTAACATTGTGTTCATTTTCATGTAATGGTATGGCCATTTGATATTTTTGATGCTTTTCAAAATGATGTGATGGTCGAAGTTATTGCGTGTTCACAAATGGTTATTATACCCTGCTGAAATTATTAATTTTTTTCACCCTTTGTTTTTACGGACTATTAGGGGTATTTGTTGGGAAAATGGGGGGTACACGGGTAAAAAAAATTATTTTAAGGTTTTTAACTTAAATTTAGTAAAAAAATGTTCCCTTTGCAAAAATTTTAAAAATATATTTTTCTTTTTATTATTTCAGTTTGATTTTTGTCTGTTATCCCTGAATCCCGCCAAGTTTAAAAAAATAAAAAGATGATCAACAGAAGCACAAATGATACTTCAATACTTAGGTTTTTTTATGTTGTGAGTTCTTTGCTATTTTTAATTACACATTGTGTATATTGAAATGCAAAAAACGCTTCATAAGTATGCATCGTTCTTTAAAAAGGGATTAAATAGGTGGAAAGAGCACATTGTACTCAAAATGGCAAAGACATTTTCTATAAATGTTAAAGGCAGTATGTAATGCCGAAATACTTTGACAAAACCTGGCAATAAAGCATCTTTATAATAAGGAATGAACACCATATTTTGGGTATTTAAACCCATCATTTTACATATTGAGCATCATATAATGTGATATGTACATAACATTATGATATTCAAACACCATGTAACAACACAGTAGCTTCATTAAAATTCTTACAGCAAAAAGAAACAATCGACATTGCAGAATGACAAGGGGGCATGTGTAATGGAAAATAACACCACTTTGTATTTTGATTGCATCATAGCATGTCAAACACAATCAGTTAAATGTGTTTGCCTATGTTAAGGCAGCAAGGGAAAGCTCCATATTTTAACAACAAATTTGACATTAAGTTTGAAATTTTACATAATCTATCGTAATAAATGGATCAAAAAAAAAAAAATTATATGAAGGCATGGTGATACATGTAAAACATTGTTGGTTTTTAACATAATTTATTTTTAAATAAACCAACATTTTAACTTTGATTATACATCATAGACATTGCATAACATCACAGGTGACATATTTTTGTTATATATAATGAATAGGAAAAATCTGGCAATAAATGATTCACTCTTGTTTGTTTTTTGATTGTTTCATCTAAATCTACTGCAATTATTTTTATTTTTTA
The DNA here is from genome assembly GCA_021229015.1 of Solen grandis. Lineage (NCBI taxonomy): Eukaryota > Metazoa > Mollusca > Bivalvia > Adapedonta > Solenidae > Solen > Solen grandis. The sequence goes on from CM037785.1 coordinate 42,597,026, forward strand.
GCTTATACAGAAATTCTTGATTGCGATTCTAATGGCAAAAAGAAAAATAAGGAAATAATAGAAATTTAACTTTTTTTTCTACAAAATACATACAAAGACCATTTGAAATACAATTGTTAAAGAGACAAATTATTTATTTTTTCTGTATGTATTAACAATTTTACTTTTCAGTTATTCAATTATTTTCAAAACAGACAGAAAGTACCTTCGTAAAATTTGTAAATTGTATGTTGTTTTTGTTGTTGTTTTTGTTTTTTTTACTTTACTGTGAACTCCTAGCAGACTTAATAAATAAAATAATACATGGCTTTTTACAAGAATGTATGTACAAGTATTTTTTTTTTTGTTTGTTTTTTTATTTTCATTTTTGTTTAAACACATGTTTCATAAAATTCATTTATTGCTTTAAAATAAAGGGAGGCATATTACATGAGGGTAAAAAAGGATTTATTACAAATTTTGTAGTGAAAATTTTCAGATTTTATATCAACATTAGGCTTACTTTTAGGAAAAGGCATGAAAAATGACATCTTGGTTAAAAAAAGGGTATCCACACGGAGTAAAGAAAAGCCCAAAGTGTTAGTTGTCAAATTATTTAGGCAAATGATTTAAAAGGGAAACACAGGGCTGCCATAAGAAAATTTAGAAAACAATTTTGAATTCCTACAGGGGAACCAGCATATTCCAATGGATAACAGAAAGGCCAGAAGTAATTGTGTGTAAAACATGTAATACACATAGGAGAAAAGCCATACAAGTGTCTGTCTGTGAAACTGCATTTAGTGACAATCAGATTTAGTAAACACATGCAATCCATACAGGAGATTTAGTAAAATCCATGTGATTCTTACAGGAGAAAAGCATACAAGTGTCCTGAATGTTGTTTACATGTAGCAAAAACTATATTTGGTTAAACACTTGTGAATACACGCAGGAGAAAAGCCATACAAGTGTACTTTTTGTGAATCTTAAAAGTTATATATCTTTTTATACACACATAAAAATCAAGTACAAAACCTTAAAATGGTATTAACTTGTTAAGCAAGGAGATCATTTATACTAACTTATTTTAAATCTGATTATAAATTCTCTCAAACTCTTTGTTCCTCCCAAGATCAGCCATCATTTTTAGCTCATCTGTTTCGAAGAATAAGTCTAGCTATTATGATAGCTAATCAGTAGTTGTTTTTTTTGTTGTGGTCATGCTAAAACTTTTTGTCGACTAGTGACGAGCATTGGCACTGCTCTGCTGAGATCTTGTTTTCTTTTTTTCCTTCCTTTCTCCAACTCTCAAAGGCATCAATTTGTCACATTTTCTTGCAACTATCTGACCAATCAAACAATTTGTCCATGACTGAATTAATGTCCAAACTTTTTGTAATGCGCCTGTCAAATTTTCCAGCATATCCAAACATATCTTTTGAGTGGTCCATATCCTTAAGTTAGTGAAGCATTCAATAAAATACATGATAGAAATGTCAAATAATTAAGACAATGTAATTCAGAAATTTGCTTATTATATTATTCTCATTATTTGATTAAGTATGGCTCAAGTTAGTGTATTAGCAGTATGACATTTTTAGTCTTTTGATTAGCTATTGTGAAGTGATTGTTTCACTTCAATGTAATTTTAATTATATCTGTTAATTGATAGGGAAACATATTCTTACAACTTATTGCTAATCACTCTCAAACATATTTGGGATAGACCAGTACTTTGCACTTGGTTTCAACTCATAAAAGTTTCTTGCTCAATTGGGTTTGATCCAACATCCTTTGGATCCTCATCCAGTTCTTATATACCACATTAAATTGCAACAACAATAAACACCTATTTTTTTGTTTGGAACATGTTATACTGGTATTTGCCTTAAAATGGAGTGTGTAGGAACGGACCTGCTTTTTTTAGCCCTTTTATGCTGTATTCATTTTGCATTGTTTGGTACAGAATAAAACATAAAAATATGCCTTTGCAGGATGGTCATACAGCAGGTGATGTGGCAAATGATGTATGATGGATGATGATGACATGCTTCCTGAAATTAGCATTGTGGTAAGTTTTGGTTTGTAAAATTTTCCCCTTGATCCTTGATAATTGCCAGGTAAGCCACATTCCCCTATCCGCTATACAGAGAGGTCAGTTTTACTTCCAAAATATATCTGTCCTTAGAATAACAAGAGGGCAATGATGGCCCTGGATCCCTCACCTGATATCATTTGGTTATGTAAAATCAAGTGACCCTGGGGCAGAGCCAATTTTGACCCCAGGGTCATGATTTGAACAAACTTGGTAGAGGTCTTTAGCCCATGTTACATACCAAATATCTAAACTCCAGACCTTGTGGTTTTTGAGAAGAAATTTTTCTAGCTTTTTTCCAAAATAAGTCTATGTAAAATCAAGTGATCCTGGGCGGGGCCAATTTTCACCAAATATCTAAACGCCAGGCCATCTGTTTTCTAGTTTCCTAAAAAGAAGAATTTTCAAATTATTTCTATCTTAGCCTATGTAAAATCAGGTGACCCCAATGGCGGGGCCAAATTTGACCCCAGGGCCATGATTTGAACAAACTAAATATAGATCCACTAGACAATGCATGATTCATGATTTGAACAAAAATTGGTAGAGGTCTATAGCCATGTCACATACCAAATATCTAAACTCCAGGCTTTGTGATTTCTGAGAAGAAGATTTTTCAGGTTTCTCTATTTTAGTCTATGTTAAATCAAGTGACCCCTGGGGGGGTGGGTGCCAATTTTGACCCCAGGGCCATGATTTGAACAAACGTAGAGAGATCCAATAGACAATGCCACACACCAAATATCTAAACACCAGGCCTTGTGGTTTCTGAGAATGTTTTTCAAGTATTTTCCTATATTAGCCTATGTTAAATCAGGGACCCCTTGGTGGGGCCAAATTTGACCCAATGGTCATGATTTTTAAAAACATTGTAGAGACCAGTTGACAATGCTACATACCATAATATCTAAACTCCAGGCCTTGTGGTTTCTGAGAAGAAGGATTTTTTCAAGTTTTCCTATTTAGCCTATGGTTAATCAAGTGACCCCTGGGGCGGGGCCAATTTTGACCCAGGGCCAGGATAAGAACAAACTTGGTTGTGATTACTAGGACAATGCTGAATCACACATATCTAAACCCAGGCCTTGTGGTTTCTGAGAAGAAGATTTTTCAAGTTTTCCTATATTAGCCTATGTTAAATCAGTGACCCCTGGGCGGGGCCAATTTTGACCCAGGGTCATAATTTGAACAATCTTGGTAGAGAAACATAAGATCATGTACATACCAAATATCTAAACTCCAGGCCGTGTAGTTTCTGAGAAATTTTTTTCAAGTTTTTCCTATATTAGCCTAGTGTAAAATCAAGTGACCCCTGGGGCGGGGCCAAATTTGACCCCGGGCCATGATTTGAAACAAACTTGGTAGTGATCTATAGACAATGCTGCACACAAATATCTAAACCCCAGGCCTTGTGGTTTCTGAGAAGAAGATTTTTCAAGTTTTTCCTATATTAGCCTATGTTAAATCAAGTGACCCTGGGGCGGGGCCAAGTTTGACCCCGGGGCCATAATTTGAACAATCTGGTAGAGAGTCATATAGATCATGATACATACCAAAAATCAAAAGGCTAGGCCTTGTGGTTTCGGAGAAGATAGGTTTTTTCATAGTTTTTCCTATTTAGCCTATGTTAAATCAAGTGCACCCTGGGGCGGGGCCAAGTTTGACCCCGGGCCATAATTTGAACAATCTTGGAAGAGAGTCATAAGATCATGCTACATACCAAAAAAGTCAAAAGGTAGGCCTTGTGGTTTCGGAGAAAAAGATTTTTTCAAGTTTTTCTATATAAGCCTATGTTAAATCAAGTGACCCCTGGGGCCGGGCCAATTTTGACCCAGGGTCATAATTTGAACAATTTGGTAGAGAGTCATAGATCTATGATACTTACCAAAAATCAAAAGGCTAGGCCTTGTGGTTTCGGAGAAGAAGATTTTTTCAAGTTTTTCCTATATTAGCCTATGTTAATCAAGTGACCCCTGGGCGGGGCCAATTTGATTAAACTTGGCAGGGATGATCCTTGGGTCAACCTTCACAAAAGTTGCTAAAATAAACTTGATCATGTAGAACTCTGGTTGCCATGGCAACAAAAGAAAAAAAATGAAACTTTTAAAAATCATTCTCCTTCAAAACTACTGGCCAGATTTTAAAATAAATTGGTACAGAGTTCCTTGGGTCATCCTCTACTAAAGTGCTAAAATTATTCCGATCCGTAAAAAAAACATGGCCGCCAGGGGCGGGTTTTATTTGCTCTATTGTATATAGAGAAACCTTTTAAACAACATCTCCTCTGAAAACCACTGGACAGATTTGATTAAACTTGGCAGGGTGATCCTTGGGTCAACATTCACAAACGTTGCTAAAATAAACTTGATTCATGTAGAACTAGGTCAACCTCTACCAAAGTTGCTAAATGCTAAAAATTTTCGATCCGTAAAAAACATGGCCGCCTGGGGCGGGGCTTATTTGCCTTATATGTATATAGGGAAAACTTAAAACGAGATCTCCTCTGAAACCACTGGACAGAATTTAATAAAACTTGGCAGGGATGATCCTTGGCCAATGTGCACAAAAGTTTCTAAATAAACTCTATCCATGGAATTTTGGTTGCCATGGCAACAGAAATATATATGAAAACTTAAACATCTCATGAAAACTACTGGCATTCATTGAAAACACCTGGCCATTTTCAAATAAGTTGGTACATATATTCCTTGGGTTCAGCACTACCATGTCAATAAGAAATATAAAAAATATTCTGATTTGTAAAAAAAAACAACATAGCAACCAGGGGCAAGACTTAACTTCAAATGGCATCTCTGACTTTGATTTTTTTTATCAATCTTCATGAAATTTTCACATTTTATAGTTTTTTTTTGTTCAAAAGGAAATGATTGTTTCAAAACTTTCAAAAATTGCAAGGTTATTTTGTGTTTTTTTTTTTGATTATAAATATTTCAAACAGATATTCTATCAAAGGAATACGGGTAAGATCTAAAGTCCTGAAGGAGACATTTTAAAATATGTTTACATTTTAAGATTGGGGTTGATTTGATTGTGTTATATCATTCCAAAGTTGGATCTTGATAGATCAGAGAGTTGAATAATTACAAGCATAATATATTGTTACATTGATACATAAGAACAATGTATCAGCTATTAAACAAAAAAGAAATATTCTTTTTAAAATATGTTCAGCATAGCTTAACGTTACATTAAATTACAAGCCAGAACATGGTCTTAATGGTGCCCATAGTTGAGCTAGTCCACAAGTCTAAAAGGTTATTTCATTAGCATCTATATATACAGCACATATTGGCATTTTTGGGTGATTCACTACATGTGCAGAGGGGGGCGGAAAGATAACAATTTAGCTGGATAAACCACTGATACCTATAGCTGTGTATAGCCCTTGTACTGACTTTGCTGTAAGTCAGGTCATGACCTGCTTATAATACTCCAGTGTATCTACTGGAATCATCATCAGCAACAGCAGCATCATAGTAAAGTCTATATTGTGTCTATTTTTGGACTCTGAACCTTTGACTCTTTCTAGGATAATAAATGACACTTGGTAATAATTGCAACCTATTTCAACATAGTTAACCTTTTCCCTCTTACAAAGACCATAATAAGTCTTATGCGAACAGCATAAACCAGATTAGCCTACAAGTAACTTGCTGGCTGATTTGGTTTTATACTGTTCGCTGCTCCTCAGTGGTCTGGTGATGGAGGATTTTACTATGAAAATTGGTATGTTTAACTGTAGCTTTTCTGCAGTTCAGGCTACCTCTCCAAATGTTGATCCTTTACAGATCAATTTACAGAAGTTGAATTTTTTTAAGTGTGATATTTTGTTACATTTATGCATAAAAGAATGCATCAGCTCATAAACAAAACAAAATATGTCTTGGTGGCTTAATAAAATGCAAAAGTACATTAAATTACAAGGCCACTTATTAAAAGAGGGAAGTCTATAGAGAGAGAGAGAGAGAGAGAGAGAAAACCAGCTAGAAACAAAAAATAAATTGTTACTCTTAGAAGGTCATTTGGGTGATTCCACTACATATGCATGAGGTGGAGAAGATTAACATTACCACAATTACCATTCCTATAGCTTAGTCTGACCTTCTGGCAGAAGTCACATTTTCTGGACTGTGTTGCCCACTGAGTTAGTGCAAAACTACATTTACCTGTTTACTATGTATATAGATAAATAGGCTTAGTTTTCACAAGCCACCTGATAGATGATATTAAGGGTTATTCATACTATCCTAAATCAGCAGCAGCATCAACATCTTCATTAAAGTGATTGTGGGGGGGGGGTGAATATGCAGATTGTCTGCCTTTACTTTGGTTCATGTCAGTGTTCCAGTACACAGGGATACCAAACACCTCTTAAAAACCACAAACGAATGATTTAAACACTTTGTAATAAATTTGCAACTTATTTTCATATAATTTACTCTTTCCTCATAGAGATCTATAAAATACCTATGTGAGTAGCATAAACCTAATCAGCCTGCAAGTCCAAACTGTTACTCGCAGGCTGATCAGGTTTTTATGCTGTTTTTTGCTCCTTGTGGTCTGGGGATGAGGATTTTACAATTAAATTTGGAAAGGTTTAAGTGGGCTTTCTGCAGATCAGGATTTATGTGGTACCTATAAAGGGCGTCAAAATGAGTTTTTATGAGGGAAAAGGTTAAGGACCATCTCTCTTTTTGTCCATTTTCAATCAGCAGTACCCACTGAAATCTTATGATCACTGTTTTTTTTTCCATACTATTGCTAAAATGGGTAGAAAATACTGTCAGTTCCTGAGATAACATGTATATTCAGTATGATACATGTTTATTAGGTTGCATATAGAGCAGTGGGTACTCAGGTGAGCGATTTGAGGCCCTATGGGCCTCTTGTTTAATTGCAAGTCCCTTCAGCTGGTGATGTCGCCTTCGTTTTCCTCGAGTGCACCGTGCGACGGTAGTGGTGTTGTGAAAGATGCCCCTTTTGCCAATGGCCCAAAACCTTTTGATGTAGTCATGTGACCATTCTCTCCCTTTCCGTGACCTTTTCTGTTGATCTTTGCCATGTGCGACTATGTATATGTGTTTTGTCTTTTTAACAGTTTCTTGCGTTTGTCCCTTGAATCATTACGATATAGCTTCCGTTTATGAAGAGTTTGTTTCTTATCAGTCTGACTTTGTTATTCCGTTTTTGTCGGGCTGCTTTTGCCTCGGGTACAGTTCTCGTCTCCTATTTTCTATTTCTGGAGGGGTAGTGGTCTTTTGACCCATTAAATTTGTCCCAGAAAGTGCATTCGGTGGCTTGTTTTTTTTTTTTACATATTCCTTATCTTTGTTATTTAGTAAATTTCGCTATTACTGGTCGCGGGTATTTATGCATTCTATTAATCGTCCTAGTTCTGTGAACTCTATCAAATTCAAAGTCAGGCGTCATTCCCATTTCATTTTCGTATGAATCGTTTTAACGTGTTTTCACAGTCCTCGTACTGCCAGCGATAAATTAGCTTCCGGGATGCCTGTAAAAATTAAGTTCTCTCTCATTGATCTCACTGCATGTCAATCATTTTTTCTTCCATTCGATTTTGTTTTTGGTCTGAGTCTCTTGTTTGATCTCTAACATGTTTTTTTTTTCAGATATTGATAAAAGTACTTCATCGGATGGAATTTGCAGTCAAAAATATCATCACACACGTCAACTATAGCCCTGTATTGTTCGTCATACTCGTCCATCTTTTGTTTCAGTGTATGAAATTCTTTTCTTATTGTGTCGACTTTGTTGTTTGTTGTTGTAAGCTCGGACCTGATCTCGTTTAATTGTTGATTGTCAAAGCAATCAATTTCTAAAGGATGTTTCAGCAGGCTACCATTAATTTTATTTTTGGATTTTTTTTAAATTTCATTTATTTTCAGTAGATGTAGAATGAACCCCGATTTTTTAAGACTCATGTATTTAAAAACGTGATTAAAAGTATGTTGGTCAGATGTTGGGGTCCTAGAAGTCACATTTTAGTGTTTTTATGCAAATTTTTAATAAGAAAGCAGTGTAAGTGAAAAATAAAAACAAACATGTGAGTATAGATTATTTTACATATTCAGAGGACTGAATCTGAAAAAATAAAGAAAATCTGTTGTAAACATTTTGGTCCTGACATATTTGCGATTTTGCTCGTTTTGTATTTTCCAAAAAACAGTTTTTGAACAGCCCACATTAGTAACAAACCTAAATTTAAATGATCGTAAATGCAAAAATCCCTTTCTTGAGCATGGTCGACCATATACAACTCGCTTCGAATTTAGCTTCCAGACTAGCCATATTCGTTTTTGATATACGTTTTCGTATACAGCTCCCCGTTAGCTCTCTTCGCCAAATATAGCTCTCCTACTAATGAGGAAGGAGCTGAATTCGGAATACTTGTTGCATTTTTCGGATTAGCGTCCCAATTTATCCGATGCAAGATAAATTTCTAATTTAAAATTCGTTGTATATTCAAAGACACGCCGACGAGATATGCATTCAGAATACAGTATCTATGACTGATTGTCTATACTGCATGGGTGATTTAAGGGAGGGGGGGGGGGGGTGTTTAGGCGGAAGCGGCATAGGCACGTCCTCCCCAAAAGACCCAAAGATGATGTGTTTGCTAAAATATTAAACTGTTTTAATAAAAAGTGCACATTTCTTTGGGGAACTGAGTGTATGTTTGCTGTTGATGGTTACTTACTCAATACAGCGTCACACATGATAATGACAATCTATGTGTTTCTGTTAATTGTTATTGGTTACTGACTATGAATGGAATGACTCATGATAATTATTGACTTTATGTTCCAGTTGATTTTTACTTACTATATATGACGTCATTCATGATAATTACAAAGTATGTGTTGCTGTGGATGGTTAGTGGTAGTCACTGACTTTGTATGGTATTACTCATGATAATTACTAAATTTATGATCCTGTTGATTTTTACTAACTATATATGGCCTCACTCATGATAATTACAAACTTTATGATCCTGTTGATGGTTAAAGGTTACTGGCTATGTATGGTATTACTCATGATAATAACTGACTTTATGTTCCTATTGATTTTCATTGACTATATATGACGTCATTCATGATAAATACAAAGTATGTGATCCTGTTGATGGTTAGTGGTTACTGACTATGTATAGTATGACTCATGATAATTACTGACTTTATGTTCCTATTGATTTTCATTGACTATATATGACGTCATTCATGATAAATACAAAGTATGTGATCCTGTTGATGGTTAGTGGTTACTGACTATGTATAGTATGACTCATGATAATTAATGACTAAATAAATACATAAATAATTACTGGCTACATATGACGTGCATATGCGTTGCTCATGGCAATTTCTGACTGCATGTTACTATTGATGGTTATTGACTATATTGACGTTCCTCATTGTGATTGCTGGGTTTCATAACTTTAAATGCCTAAAACTGATGTTAAGGATATGTTCCTCAAATATGATTATCAATACGATTATGATACTGGTCAATTACTGCTACTGATAAAACTATAATTGTGTTTGGTGATTCTGATAGATTCTGTCTTATTTAAAAAGATTTGAATTAAAAAGTATTCTTAAAATAATCTTAGGCTGTTTAAGTTTTTAAGTTCCATCGATGATATTGACTACTTAGCGATAATGATTGATGAATTCCACTGATAATGATTTTGATGGTGATGATCAACAACGGAGGTTAAATTATATGATGATGGTGATCAGGATGATGATGGTGATGATGTTGAATTATTTTTTTGTTTGGAAGTCGTTCCTTTCTAACAGAATTTCTGTTATAAAAGAACGTTTGGTGATATATATATGGTAAATATGATTTTTTAGGAGAACGAGTACTGAAATATTTGAACATTTAAAATCAAATACTTTGCTAAAAATGTTTTTCGTACGCCTGCTCGTATATACAGATGGATGAAAAGCACAAAAACTATAAGCTTCTTCCTCAACAAGGGACATGAAGTCATTTGACTCACATCGGGAAAACTTGGTTTTCGTATGACTTCTGTTATTATCATCAGTTTGATCAACGAGTGTGCGAGCTGTACTCGATTTTTTCATATGGGTTTTTTCGAATACAGCTCGTGTGCTATTCACCGAATAGAGCTACCCCCGGGGGGCTATATTTCGAAGTGAGTTGTATAGGGTGCGACAGAGCCTCAGCATGTCTAAACTGTTATAGAGATACTGGTGTGTCAAACAAATTGGTTTTACCAGTTAAATACACCTAAACAAATTGCAAATACAACGAAATTGAGGGATGGGACAATATGCAATACACTTGATTGACATTACATTGTAATGTATATATCTTTACACAAAAGTATCAAACAAACTTATGTTTCATTTTTTTTTCATTTCCTTGTCATTTAAGATACAAAACAAATCTTTTAAAAAGAGTACTTTTATTCGAAATTTCATTGTTTTAAAGTAGATCTAAGTATATAAAAATAATGAATGTATGCATTCATATCGGTTTTTTTTCTGCAACCCTAATGATATTGTTGCTTCGACAAATTAGAATATCAGCATTATATAACACAGATTATTCTTTCGAGAAATAAAATCGTTTTAGATGATATTTCTTACTAAGAAATCATACTTGATTAATCTTATCTATGGGTTTATTTTCCAAAGTTCATACCAAAAAAAATACAAAGTACAAACAAATACATTGATTAACTTCTTATTAGCATATATTCGATTAATTAACCAGGAACGAGAAGAAACTGGTTGTACCATGCAAATGGAAAGTGACGATGTAAGTCAAACGGAAAATAGAAAACAGTGACGATTTAGGGTAGTGAAGTGGAGGAAGAAACTTCGAAACCGAACGTATTTAATGTGAGTAAGATTAACAAGCGTACAATTGGAATGGTAATTATCAAACGGTGCGGGGGGAAAGAAGGGAAAAGACGATTTCACCCGGGCCAGCATGAGATTCGAACACTACTTCAGGGGGCCATTACGTTCTATGAGCAGCAGTTTAAACAAAAGACTTGCCAAAAAGTGGAAATGTGAACTTAAATGTATTCAGTATTTGTGAAACGTTAATTATAAAGACTGAAGAACCCATATTTAGGTATGTGGTTCAGATGAATGGACGTCAAGAAGTTTGGGTTTTACAGAAGTTTATAGGATAGGGGAATTATTTCGTAATTTTTGGGAATAACACTCTTTTACCACCTTTCCAACGATTCCACCCTGGATTTCCAATGTTTTTTTTAATATCTGCTCGATGTTCACCGTATACGTAACATTATTTCATCGAGAAAAGATGAAATTGAAAAAAAGGTGAAGGACTTGCTGCTTTAGATGATATACGTATAAAGTGATTGTCTATAAGATCTATTTAAGATCTGTAAATATATCGTTGTTTTGTAGAAAATGAAAATAGTGATATATGTTGCAGCATGGATTCCCAAAATCAGATAATTACTCACTGTGTGTATAAAATAATAATTATAAAAACAATGGTTATTATATTAGACATGTCATAACTTGGACCGTAGGCTTGTTATCTATATTGTACTTTCAGAGTGCATTTGTTATGAAGCCCTGAAAACATGTGAAATCAGTAAAACTTAAAATAAAATACCTACCAAGGACAGATATGTATTTCGAAAGAGTGTTGATATGTTTCTAAAAATAAATGCAAATAAAAAATGGTTACAAAATATTGCGATTAGGAGATTACATATATTTCCTTACGAAAGTTTTATATCTTTATCAATTTAATGAAAAATAAGTGTAACATTATAGAAAAGCGCATTATAAAAATTTATATTTAAACATATTTCTATAACATTTGTTTTTTTGTTTAAATCTAAAAATATTATCCGATTTATTTTTCAATTGTTCAGTATGTTAAAACGTATGTATATATATATGAATGTATATTTGTTAATATGTAACTGAAAAAAAACATCTCGTCCGAAAGTGTAAATTCAGTCAAATCACTAAATAAAACTCCGCTTACATCAATAATGGACATATAAATGTTGATATTTAAATAATACATGGTATAGATATTAATTTAAAGTATCCTTTTAGTAAATACTTAAATTGTCCTTTTAGTAAATACTTAAATTGTTTTTTATATTTTCAAGATTAAGTTACTTGATTATTATGTATTGCAAATATAAGCTTTGACAAATCTTACTTCTTTAGTAAGAATTGTGTAATCAAAGCATGAGCATGAAGCACAAGTTGTATGGGCAATTGACGCCAGATATATAATTGTGTTCGAAACTCAATTAAATTCAAATATATAACAGGCAAATGCACATAACCATTGTGCCTTTAGATGCCACGTTCCTGGTTGTTTTGGCATCTTGTCCATCGCGATAAAGGTTTTATTATTATTTAATTTATATAGCGCAGTAATGGGTGGATTTGATGCAGCTATATGAAGTATGGATATACTCATAGATTGATATAGTTTAAACCAAACGATCATAAACCATGTCGCTACAATACAGCAAAAGATGGTAACTTGCGAGAAAATAACATAACACACGTACATACATTTTGTACATAAGGAAATAAATAAATAAGCTAATATTACCGGCTTGATGAACCAGCTTATAAGTTAAAAAAAAAGAAAAAAGAAAATCAAACTTTCAAAAGCTATCTATAAACAGCTGTTCAACTACTCAGCTGGTCAGCTGACATGTACTCAGCATGCTCGAGTGTATCGAAGTTTAAGTTATAAAGCGTTAAGCGTTCATAGTGGACACTACAGTTAATTTATTTGTTTATTTTTTTAATCTTTTTAAGTATGCCAGATCATGTATCTATGGTTGCCTTATTTGGATGATAAATATTTTTTTATGTGTGAAAGCTGGATACATCTATAAATTAATGATTCATTGAATGAATGAAATATTGGTTACTGAGTCTTTAGATTTTTTATGTATTTGGCTTTGGACTGTTATTATGTCCAGAGGATTGAATAGATGAGCATGGCTCATTATGATATTAAGTAGATTATGATTGACTTTATGATGTGTACATGTATGAGTAGGAAGATGTATAGTACTGTTTTTGATTTTGATGTAGGTCCACTTCAGCATTGTCCAATGGCTATATTTCAATTTAATAAATTGTAAATGGAGAATAGTCTTTGTAATCTTGAGTCATTGAGATGTAGTGGTCGGGGAAAAGTCTCATTCTCAGGGTTTCTCATTTCAACATAGGACACCCATGAACGTGTGTTACCTTGTGTGAATTCCAATGTGACTTGAAACATTCAAACCTTATTTTGATTTCAAATGTTTATACTTGGTATTCTTATATGTTGGGGAAAGACTTTTAAAGATGTATTCGGTCCAAACTTTATCGCTAAAAAATTCTTCACAGAAGTTGTATGTTGAAACAATGTATGAGAATATAGCGCGCATCATTTATATTCCAGAAAAGTCGACCAATTGAAACAAAGTTATAAGAACATAACGAAAATCTTAAAAAAACTTCAGACATTTTAATGACGAGTACACACGAGTTTATCTAATATAGTCCGAAACAATCCGGTCGCTCGGAAAAGTCAAGAATATTTTGAGGCCAAAAACAGGCTGACGTTTTTCTCACCCAATTACATTTAGTTTCGGGGGGACTAGCATTATTAAAGAACATGCCAGATCATATTTTTATTACAGCTAGGTACATAAAATATAGCATGGGGATTATATAACATTTTTATTTCTTCAGTTTGCCCCGTCATTATGTTAAAGTGTTGCTTGTTTGTTTGTTTGCTGTGTTAACGTCCCACTGAAAGTATATCAGTCATTTGGATAGCTATGTCTTCTTGAAACAAATATAGTGCTGCCACACTATCGTATCACGCTGTAGGCATGTGGCAAGATATGACACCCAGTCACATATATCTTGCCACCGGGGCCAACCAGTCCTGGAACTACCCTTATATATGCTGAGCGCCAATCAAGGAAGTACCATTTTTATTATTTTGGATATGTCGCGTGCGGTGATCGAACCCACGACCTCTCGCTCTCGAGGCGGACGCTCTTAACCTACGCCCACGGGGACGGTCATTTTTGTAAAGTACAAATGTAAAAGTAATATACCAAACACATAATACATATATCAACAAAAGATAATAAAGTTGCGTTATTTCTTTTCGTTTGGGCTGGAATGGAGCGGAAATTACATTATTGTACATGAAGTAAATCTCTGGATGTTTAAAATGAAATTAAGTAGAGGACAGATATATAATTATAACAATAAAGGTCAAGGTCGAATACGACAGATGTGGCGTTCTTTCTTCGGCTCCTGAAACTTTTTAAAATCATGTTATTTTTCCCTAAAAACGCTCGTCAAGAGGTCTTATGTGAACTTAGTTATTGCAGGATTGTGCTCAGTGTTATTGTTTTTGGCTTCTGGATATCGGGGATGGATATTGTAAAGTACTCTCATTTTTTCATAATACTTTCCATCCCAGATAATTGGTCCGCCATATTTTTACCTGTGTTTACTGTGCTTCACCCCGTGCATATGTCTGGAGATATCAATATATCCATTCAATCCATTATATAATATTATATTAACCGATTTGACGATCAAGTGTGCAATCCAAACTCGTTTTATTTTATTTTTTTTCAAAGTATACTGGTCCTATTAAAACCCCTAGGAATCAATCAGTGTATGGACATGTACTCTATCCCCATCTTTACATCGACGCCTGTTGCACCCAGTACAGCCAAACGTGGATTGTCTTCACCCGAGGACGCCGTGAATTCGAGCGAAATCGAGATTTAAAGCCCCGACATGTCACATTACCATTCTCATGTGAAAACACTTGAAGGATCTCAGATTTACCAAATTGTTCTTAGTAATGATAGTGTGATAGTTTTGATTAAGAGATTGATCGTGCCAACCATATAGCAGGCGAAACAGTTACGTGTTTCCGGCATCACGGAAGTGAAGGGGCGAATCGACCGATGACTTGGTCCTGTCATGGCAAATTCTATTGATGCAACCAGTCACTGGGCGAAATAGACATTTCCCATCGGGTTGGAAACTTTGAACGAGCACTTACTCCCGACTCAGCTCCGAAACCACATGATATCCTCATCAAGTTAGTACTTACCGTTCCAGGCAAAAGTTGTTCACAAAGAGGGCTCAACTTAAAAGTGTAGGTAAGGCAAGTTGCTTTATTAACGAGGACCTAACTTAGAAACCCAGTTCCTCCTATATCAGGCCAGAAAAACTAAAACGTTCAATCCTATCTTGGATGCATGGTTCTCAGACGGTTCTATTCTTGTGGAAAGACAAAGCCGGTCGCATCCACACAATCACCTTTCACCAAGAGTAAGAGACCTTCAGTCGTCCCCGCAGTTTTGCCCAGATTGTTCAGCCTTTCACAGTGTACATTTGACTGACCATTAACTGCACGTGACAAGCAGCCTTCAGTTGTGTGAAGTAATACGGGCGTCGATGTGGCCATTGCTTTTAGTATCTCTTTTCTTATTATCCCTCGTGTCGTACAGCCCGGAGTGTCTACCACAGTTACCGATAAAACCCAAACGGTACGCCTCCTGAAATCGATATATTTAAAGTTAGCACATAAAGTAGTAATACATCAATCTAACTAAAATTATATCTAAACTAGAGTCGTTTGTTTAAGATTACAAACGAAGCGGTTTTCCGTTTCCTTATTTCAAAGGTATTAAATATATATGTTAATAAAAGGAAATGGAATAATGATGGCATAATAATGTATGATTTTATTATGTAAATCATCATTATCTAATTATATACTTACGATTATGTTCAAAATTAAGCTTTAAAATCATTGCATCTCTTAAGAAGATATTGATAAAGCATAAATATGGATCTTATTTGATTATGCACCCGTTTTCTATCATTCAGAAAAAAAAAAAACAGGAACATTTTAAGATAATAATATCCTCAAGAATTGTTTTCTTACGTTATTCAATCATTTTTTTTTTATTCTTTATTAATATCTTTTTCTTTGTAAGCATTGACTTAAATATATTCATTGCAATTTGATCCACAATTAAAATTGTTAAAAAGAAAAAAAAAAACAACTTTAAAATCGATTACTTTCAACCTTTAAATTAATTGAGTTTTACATTTGCAAGATTAGATGGAAACAAAGGCAGGGGTGTAAGGAAAATAATGAAAATAATTTCTTTATTTCTATGTAATTAACATTATAAAGGTCTTGAAACTTTCACTATTCATTTGCTTTGTATATTTGCTTATTTTTACATATTTAGAAAGAAAACCTTTTAAACATTTAGAAAACATAAAAATTCGATAGGAAGATATACATGTATTTATCATTTTCTTCAGGTTTGCAGAAAGCCGTGATAGCAAATGCAATAAGATATCCGTAAGGTTTTCTGGCTCTAGAATGATTTATACAATTCATCGTAAATGCGTCTCATTTACTCAAAACGTATCACAATTCACTATTCAGCGCAGGCATTCATTCCCGCAAAAGAACAATCGGATCTTGTCAACCAATCCAATGGGCCATTTGCATTTCTTTCTGCAAATTAAAGATTTTCCGGAAATTAGCTCTTTTTAAGAAAAACATGAATAAGTCTTGTTTGATAACGTAATAAATTGAATTTTCTGGACTTTTTGCGCATGTTAATTTTGGCTTTTTACTTATTTTTTAAAGTTAAATATACAATCCTTTTATCTTTTAATATATTTTGCTTACACATCAATGTTGTCATAAACAACTTAAAAAACATATTTCTTTAAAGGTATGCTTAAGATTGGATCAAAAACTCATGACGCTGGGAGCGCGAATCGTATTGAAATGAATGTTTTTTATTTTTTATCGAGGGCAAAATCAGTGTTTTTAAAGAAAAATATTTTTTTGAAAGGAAGTTCAGCTAAGGGTTCTATTAATCAGAAAAAAAGTTTTTTCGGGAAGGGCAAAAGGTTTTTTTTCACATTTTAAAGGGAGGCATTCCATCAAACATGTTTAACTGCATGTTTGATGCTTTTAATCACTTTTCAAGCCCTTTATGAACGTACTAAGTTTCGAATTTTTGAAAGTTTAAGTTCATTTGGCCCTGACTGGCGATTTTTTTAGGATTTTTAAAAATAAATCTTGTTAAATATGCTTTGACGTCATAATCACGTGACAAAACAAACATTTCTTCCCAGTTTTGCAACACTTAAATTTTTTAACTCTATCAATTCTGAAGTTTTAAATTAAGATTGACTTTAAATTCTTTATACCAGAGCGAAAAAATTTCTTTAAAAGATTTTTTTTTGTCTTTTTGATTACGTCATAAACCACGTGACTTAAGAAAAAATTTCATTCGGGAAAATAGATGTAATATTTCCCTTGCCGAAATGCTGTCCAATTTTCTTTGTTTGTAAACGCATCAGGGGGGCTTTGTAACATTTAAATTTAATTTTTTTGACCAACGTTCGAAACTCGGTTATTGCCATGAAATCTTAATCTTTTCGAATTTGGATTTTGAATGCCAAGGTGGACATCTACATCCTAAAATACATCTTTTGTAAAAATTCAAGATAATTCGGACCGATATTGAATGCTCTAGAGCGCAAAACAAACTTTAAAGTGACGTCAAATCTGACGTCATATGCGCCAATGAAAATTGAAAAGTAAATTGGATGTATAAAAAGATACTTTTTTAATCGCTGCAATTTCAATTTCAAAAATTGACTCAAAATGTATGATCCCAGAGCGAGGGAAATTTTTGAAAAAAATGGATTTTGTCCTTTAAAATGACGTCATAACCAGTGACTTAAAGGAAATCTTTCGAAAAAAAGGAAGTAGACATTGGGCCAATAAGCTGTCCAATTTTCATGCTTCTATTCACAGTACCCTTTGTACATTAAATGATAGTTTTAAGACCAAAGTTGGGAAAACTCGGTTTTGCCATAAATTCTTTTTTTTTTTCGAATTTAAAAAATTTTTGAAAGAAAAGGTGCACATCTACATCTAACATAATCTTCTGGAAAATATCAAGAAAAATATCAAAAATTAAAGGCTCTAGAGCGCGAACAAATTTTTGAACTGACGTCAAATCTGACGTCAATTGACGTCATTGAAAATGAAAAATTATTAAATTTAAAAAAAATTTTTACTTTTTGTCGAGGCAATTTAATTTTGTTGTTGTTTAGACACTGACAACTTACGAAATTAACTTTAGATTTGGTTGGAAAAAAAGGAATAATATACTAGACTCCCTTTTGTTCTGAACAAAAGAAAAGGGCTTTTGCTAACTATGTCAAAACCCGATCATACTTATTTACTTTTCTGACATACAAATCTTCAAATATTGAAGAAATCCTTATTTTAAGTATGCTTATGAGTCACATGACGTCAAATGGAAAGTACGACTCAAAATATTTAAGAAATTTGCAGAACTGCCAAACGTGTAAAATGTTTCAACTTTTTTTTCTCATTCTGAAGCTCTTTAATCCTTTAAAAAGAAATTTTCGGTCTTTTGTTCGGAAATTACTTATTTAAGCCCCCAGAAAATTCCGGTCTTTCAGAATTTCGGTTAGCTGACAGGATAGGTACCCCCTTAGTTTCAAGATGTTCCTCTGTGAAAATTTGAAGAAAATCCCACATAAATGGCCCCGTTTTAGAGCGTAAACACCCCTTTTTCACTATTTTAGCTCTAACGTTACATGACTTTTAGGGTGCTGAGTGCTTGTTCAAAAGCGCATACTTTACTGTCATAACTCTAAATTTTCATTATTTGAACAATGGATCATGTCGAAATCATTGCCTAAAATGAAAAATTAAGAAGTATGCTTATGAGTCAATGACGTCATATGACATCAGGACTCAAAATTTATTTAGAAATTCTGCGGAAAATGCAAACTGTGTAGTTTCAACTTTCTATTTCATCTGAAGCTCTTTAATCGTAAAATGAAAAATTTTTGTTTATTTTGAATCTTATTTTTTAGCCAAGAACTTCGGTCTTTCGGAATTTCGGTTAGTTGCAGGGGTATGCACACCTTAGTTTCTGATGTACCATCTGTGAAAATTTGAAGAAAATCCCCTCATAAATGGCCGTTTTAGAGCGTGAACACCATTTTTCACTATTTTTAGCTTGAGTCACATGACGTCATTGGGTGTGAAGTGCTTTTGTTCAAAAGCGCATCTTTTACTGTCTTTAAATCTGAAAGTTTCTTATTTTTGAACAATGGCATCAGGTCGAAATCATTGCCCTAAAATGATAAATTTAAAAAGTTGCTTTGGACGTCACATGAGTCATATGACGTCACGACTAAAATTTATTTAGAAATTTGCAGAACTTTCAAACTGTTTAAGTTTCAACTTTCTATTCCTTTGATGCTCTTTAATCCTAAAATGAATTTTTTGGTCCAAAGTTCGAATCTTATTTCAGCCAAGAACTTCGGTCATTTTGGATTTCGGTAGTTGACAGGGATATGCACACTTTGTTTCATGTTTGTACCATCTGTAAAAATTTGAAAAAAAATCAGCCCATAATGACGGCTGAGAGCGCGAACACCATTTTCACTATTTTTTAGTCTGAGTTAGTGACGTCATGGGTGTTTAAGATGCTTTTGTTCAAAAGCCCCCATACTTTACTGTCATAACTCTGAACTTTTCATATTCTAAACAACTGGCATCATGTCAAAAATCATTGCCTAAAAGGGAAAATTTTTTAAAAAAGTATGCAAATTTTAGGGTACTTGACGTCAGATGACGTTCACTCAAAAATATATGTAAAAAATTCTGCAGAACTGCAATTATGTAAGTTTCAACTTCCAAAATCTCATCCTGAGTCTTTAATCTAAAATGAAATTTTCGGTCTATGTTCGAATCTTATTTAGCCACAGAACTTGGGGTATTTCGAAATTTTGGTTAGCTGACGGTATGCACACTTAGTTTCAAGTTTGTACCATCTGTAAAAATTTGAAGAAAACCCGACCATAAATGAGGGCCCTTGTAGAGCGCGAACCCCATTTTTTCATATTTTTAGCTGTGACGCCCACATGACGTCATATAAGAGGGAAAATTAGTGCATCAAAAGGGCCAAAGTCACTCTGATCACTGTTAAAATTTCATGCTGTGGCCCTTTGGCAACCTGTTTTAATTTGAACCTAAAAAAGGTGAAAAAAAAAAATAATAAAAATTTTATAAATAAGAAAAAAAATTTAACAAACCCCAATAGGACTTTGCTTTAGGCAGAAACCCCTTTAATAATAATAACTAGATTTCTTTCGTTGATACGAATGATAGGACTTTCTGCTAACAGGGAAAAATATAAAAGATTAATACCGTAAAAAGAATATATTTTAAAAATTCCCTTCCTTTAACATTTTTTTTTTCGTATGGGACTTTTCATGCATGAACTTTGTGAAATTAAGCCTTTTATGGCAAAAAATAAATAAATCTTTATTTTGATATCGTTTTTCTTAAAACTTGACCAATTGTGTATTCTTAGGTCCAAAATAAATGGCCTAAAAACCCCGCCCCAATTCCATTGTAGCAAAATTCTAGTTTATAGGTTTTTCAAAATTTAAAGCAATTAAACTTAAACTCTTAATTCTGCATATCAAAATTTTTTTTTTTTCGTGTACAGTCGGGGGAATAAAATTGTAAATCACGTGCATACCATATCGGGCGGCTCTCTCGGAAATCGCTATATCGCAGCTCTCTGCGTTCGAAACGGTCATTCTTGCCAAAAAACACTAGCAAAGCGGACGGGGGAAAGAACGACCAATGGTCATTTTTTCTAAGTTGAGTTGTTTCATTTTAAAGCACGGGTTTTAGAGTATTTTGCTATTTTATATGCGTGAAAATTTTTCAATTATATAATGTAAGATTCTCTAATATTCCGTGAAATACTTAATATGAGCATTTCCCCTTGAAAGGACCATTGATCTGTTTTTTTTCCTTCCGCCCAGGTTTGCAAGTTTTTATGGCAGAGAAAGACCGGTGCGAAGCCCTAGAGCCTGCCGATAATAGCGTTTTCCCCAGGAGCCTGCCGATATGGTTATGCACCTGTAAATTTCTACCCATGCAATAGAAAACGTCGACGCGTGTAGCCTCGTTTAGTTAAAAATTTCCCTTAACGCTTGTATATTTCGATCGAGTTACTGTAGGATATTTTATGAAAATTCTTACAATTGGGTTTAAATTGGTATTTTTTAAGGTACTTCCTTTTTTTTTTTTCAATTTAAAACTCTAGGTGCCCAAAAATCGTCTTAAAATTCTCTACATTCAATTGGGTTAATTTAAGCACTTATTTTAATGATTCTTAGATATAAGCCGTAAAAACTTGACATGACGGCAAATCGCCCGATAAATTCTACATGTTTAATTTCTTATTTTTTATGTAACTTCCTTATCTTTGATCAATTTCAAAACTTTAGGTACCAAAATGATTTGTCTTAAATTCTCTAATACCCTTCGTTAATGTGTTGACTTATTTAAATTTTGGGTCTTAAGTAAAGCCGTGAAATTTCTTACCTTACGGCAAAAACGCTGAAATTCTACAGGTTAAAATTCTTATTTTTGATGTTAAATCCCTTATACTTCGGTCAATTTCAAAACTTTAGGTACCAATAATAATCGTTCTAAAATTTTTACATTTCCCCACGCTTTTAATGGAATTTTTTAATGTTTTTTTGAGATACAAGTTTTTTTAAACCTCCTGAAAAATGAAAAAATCACCTAAGCTATATTTCCCCGAATTTCGTTTTTTTTTTTCCCTTTTTTCTCCCTGAATCTTAGGTCAAACATTAAAAATTTAAGCATCAAAAGAACGGCCAAACATTGCTTTACAAATAATATTCATTCATCATATTTTTTAAAAAGTAAAGGTTTTCGATTTATAAACAGTTTTAAACAGACTGTGGGTTTTCCAAATTTTATTTTTCCTCCATTTAAATCCACGATTCAACCCGATCATTTAAAAAACTAAAAAATTTTCTGAAAGGTTTTCTAAGCACTACAAATTTTATGCATAGTGTCTCGATAGAATATTTACCGTTTTTGAGATATTTAAGGCCCAAGAAAAAGCCCATAATTGTTTTATTTTTCCTTGAAATTTGGGATTTTCCGGAAACGGAATGACATGGTTCCATAATCTAATACTGCATCTTCAGACAAAATTTCAGCAAAAACCTTTCAAAAATTTAAAACTTACGGGGTTTAAAAAACCCTTAATTTTAATTTTTTAAAAAGTTTTAAAAGCATTAGACGTCATTTGACGTTATATGGCGTTCATCTTTTTAGAATGTAAAGAAGACATAGGACTTTTATTCAAAAATAAAAATATTCTTTCTAGCTTTTTGGAAGCGATTTTATTCGCATTGAAATTTTACGTCATTAGTTCGATTTTTGGAATCGCTATAGAACTTTTGGGCTTTTCGAATTTTGAAAAAAAAAGGGGGCCCGGGATTTACAATTGATATTATATACACATTTGTAGAATTTTGTGAAAATCGGTTATAACCAATGGCTGTTGACCGCGAAAACTTTTGTAGTAGTTTTCAGCTTGACGTCTTTGACGTCACTAAAAGTTTAAACAATGAGATCGGGAAAAGGGGCTTATTTAAACTGATCACTGAAACAATTTGAAGACGTATCTAAATTTTACTTTGTTTTTAAATTCAACCCAAAAAGGGGGAAAAAAAAAATAAGAAGAAGAATAGAATCCTTTTGTTTGAACAAAAGAAAGGGCTTTCTGCACTAGGTCAAACGTCATATTGTTTACTTTTCTGACACAAAACCATCTTCCAATTTGAAGAAAATACTTATTTTGTTGTTATGACGTACTGACAACTTTATGAGTCACGACTAAAATTTTAAAAAATTCTCCCAAACTGCACTTGGGGTAAGTTCAACTTTCTACTCATCCAAAGTTTTGTAACCTAAAATGAAATTTTCGGTCCTATGTGCGAATTTTTTTAAGCCCAAACTTCGGTTTTTTCGGAATTTCGGTTAGTTGACAGGATATGCAAACCTTAGTTTATGATGTACCATCTGTAAAAATTTTTGAAAGAAAATCGACCATAAATGGCCGGGTTTAGAGCGTGAACACCTTTTTTCACTATTTTTAAAGTCGGGCGTCACATGACGTCATAGGGTACGAAGATGTTTTTTTTAAAAGCGCATACTTTACTGTATAACACTAAAAATTTTCCCTATTCTTAACACCTTGCATCATGTCGAAATCTTTGCCCAAATAAAAAAATTTAAAAATAAGTTGTTTTATGGCGTCCATGACGTCATATGACGTACGACTCAAATTTGTGTAAAAATTCTGCAGAAATGCACTGGGTAAGTTTAACTTTCTATCTCATTGTTTGTTTTTAAATTTCCTAAAATGAAATTTTGGGCCCTTTATGTTCGAATTTATTCCGCACAGATTTCGTCTTTGGGAAATTTTTGGGGTAGTTGCAGGTTATGAACACCTTAGTTTATGATTTTCCTCTGTGAAATTTGAAGAAACCCGGACATAATGACGGTTTTTTGAGCCAAACCCCCCAAATTTTTTCCTTTTTTAGCTGTGCGTACATCGTTTATGAAGATGAAATTAGTGCAATAAAAAAGGGCAAAGTCACTTGATCACTGTTAATTTCTGCTGTGGCTTATTGGAAACCGGGTTTTATTTGAACCTTTAAAAAGGGGAAAAAATAATAATATTAACTAGGCCTTTTGTTCTGAAAAAAAAGATAGGGCTTTCTGCAAAAAATATGTCAAACCTGATCATTTCTTATTTACTTTTCTGCATACACCTCTTTTAAATTTTTTAGAAAATCTTATTTTAAGTAGCTATGCGTCACTACGTCAATTTACGTCACGACTCAAAATATTTTAAGAAAATTGCAGAATGCAAACTGTGTAAGGTTTTAACTTTCTATTACCCAGAAGCTCTTTAATCCTAAAATGAAATTTTTGGGCCTATGTTCGAAACTTATTTTTTGCAAAGGGAAATTCGGTCTTTAGAATTTTGGTTAGCTGGGCAAGTTTTGGTACCTTAGTTTCAAGATGTACCAAACTGTGAAAATTTGAAGAAAAACCCGGGCCAAAAAATGGCGTTTTGAGCGTGAAAAACCATTTTTTTACTATTTTTAGCTTGACGTCACCCTGAAGTCTGGGTTTCTGAAGATGCTTTTGTTAAAAGCGCATTTTTTATGTTTTCTCTGAAATTTTTATTATTCTGAACAAAAATGGTCATGTCGAATCCATTGCCCTAAAATGAAAAATTGAAGTATGTTTATGACGTCACATTTACGTATTTTCGTCCAGACTCAAAATTTATTTAGAAATTCTGCAGAACTGCAAACTGTGTAAAATTTAACTTTCTATCTCATCCTGAAGGTCTTTTAAACGTAAAATGAAATTTCGGTCTGTTCGAATCTTATTTCAGCACAGAATTCGGTCCCTTTTGGATTTGATTAGTTGACAGGTATGCACACCTTAGTTTCAGTGGGACATCTGTGAAAATTTGAAGAAAATCGACCTTTAATTTTTCGTTTTGAGGCTGAACAACCGTTTTCACTTTTTTTTAGCTCTGAGTCACATGGGGTTCTAGGGGGGCGGAGATGCTTTTGTTCAAAGGCATACTTTACTTTCCTAACTCTTTAATTTTAAATTTTTCTGAAACTGGCATTATGTCGAAATCTTGCCCTAAAATAAAGTAATAAATAGGTTATGGCGTACTGACCCTCTTTTTGACGTCACGACTCAATTTATTTAAAAATTTGCAGAATGAAACTGTTTAAGTTTCAACTTTCTTCCTCTTCCTGATGCTTTTAAACCTAAATGAAATTTTCGGTCTATGTTCGAATCTTATTCAACCACGGAACTTCGGTCTTTCGGAATTTCGGTTAGTTTGGGCAGGATAGCCACCAAAAGTTTCATGATTTAAATCTGTGAAAGTTGAGAAATCGCCATAAAATGGCGGGTATTTGAGCTGTGAACACCATTTCATTTTTTAGCTCTGAAGTCATATGCGACATAGGGTGATGAAGATGCTTTTGTTCAAAAGCGCATACTTTATGTCATATCTTGAAATTGTCATTTTTCTGAACAACTGGCATCTTTTCGAATCTTGCCCTAAAATGAAAATAAGAGTATGCTTTGACGTCCCCATGCGTTTTTGACGTCCAACACAAAAGATATTAGAAGTCTCCCAGAACTAAAATGTGAAAGTTTAAAATTTTTCTATCTCACTGAAGTTCTTTAACCCTAAATAAAAATTTTCGGTCTTTGTTCGAATTTCTTATTTCAGCACGAACTTGGGTTATTCGGGAATTTGGGAAAAAGTGACAGGATATGCACACCTTAGTTTCAAGATTTACATCTGTGGAAAAGTTGAAGAAAATCGACAAAATTTGGCGGCTGTAGGGTGAACATTTTTTTTCACTTTTTTTAACTATGAAGTCAGGGGGGTGATGAAGATGCTTTTGTTAAAAAGCGCATATTTTTACTTAATACTCTGAAATTTTCTTTTTTTGAAAAACTGGCATATGTCGAATCTTTTGCCCTAAAATAAAAATTTAAAAGTATGCTTATGACGTCACATGACTCATATGCCCGTCACGAAACAAAAAAATTAAGAAAGTTGCGAACTGCAAACTGTGAAATTTTTAACTTCTTTTCACCCTGTAGCTCTTTAATCCTAAAATGGAAATTTTGGGTTTCCTTGTTAAATTTATTTCAGCACAGAATTTCCCGGTTTTTTCCCGAATTTCGGTAAGTTGACAGGATATGAACACCTTAGTTTCAAGAGGTACAATTGTGAAAATTTGAAGAAAATCCGCCCCAAAAATGACGGCTTTTAGAGCGCGAAAAAAAAATTTCACTTTTTTAGCTGTGACGTCATGTGTTGTCATGGGTTTGCTTTCAATCATTGAAATCAAAATTTCTCACGTGACTTAAAAACCATAAAAATTTCATCGTCCTAGGACTATTGAAAACATATTAAAATAGCGTTTAGTTAGAAGAAGAAAAAGAATAATAATATTTAAAATGACGTCACGTGACGTCATATGACGTTTATTTTAAATAATTTTTAAAGGGACCCCAGGGGACTACTAACTGCAATTTAATTCTATTCTAAAATAGGACAGTTTTTAAGCATTTAATATTGTTTTCCCTTTATTCGAAACTTTGGGTCCGCCATTGATCTTGGACTTTTCGAATTTTAAAAAACGGACCACGGTTTTACAATAAAGAAAATAATTCCATTCTGTTTAAAAAATTTTATGAAAATCGGCCCCTTAATAATGGCTCTGGTCCGTGTACAAATTTGAGCATTTCAAAGTGACGTCATATGGGGTCATAGGCTTCTGAAAAAATTGAATCGAAAATTTTAGCGTTGTATCATTTGTCATTAATTTCATTGCCCTTCGACAAAATTTAAATAAGAAATACTCTTGTTATTTTAGAAACTTTTTCTTTAATGAGTCCGTGACGTCATATGGGGTTTTTTTTCCAAAAAAGTTTACCACTCTTAGAGACCTTTTTACTGACTAATTATCATTTTTTTATCTCAAATAGGAACGATTTTAAAGCATTTAAATTTAGACCTTGGTTGAATCTTGAATCCTATAGAACCGGACTTTTCGAATTTTGAAAAACTAAAACCCAGATGCCAACTAGGAAACTTAATTACACATCCTCTGAAAATTTGATGAAAAAGGCCTTAATTGGCTCTGGGCCGTGTAAAACTTTTTGTAGTCAATTTCAATGTGAGTCTAGAGTCATAGACTTCTGAAATCATTGAATTGAAATTTCAGCATCGGGAAACTTTCGGCTTTTAAAAATTTTTTTGCTCTTCGAATATTTCAAATATAGAAAAAATCTTTTTTGAATTTGAAATTCATTATTTTATAATGAGTCACGTGAAATCATATGAATTTCTTTTCACAAAATGTTTAAGGGCTCCGAGACCTATATACTGACCAAAAATTTAAAATTTCTATTTTCAAATAGGACCGATTTTTAAGAATTTGAAATTTACGACCTTGGTTCGAATTTTTGGAATCGCTTAGAAACCCTTGACTTTTCGAATTTTGAAAACCCGGGCACCGGGATGCACAACTAGACTTAAAAAAAAACATTCTGTGAAAAATTTTATGAAATCGGTTCATAAACAATGGCTCTGGACCGCGTACAAACTTTTGTTGCAAATTTCAAGTGTGAGTCATAGGCCGGGCATAGGATATGAAATCATAGAAATCAAAATTTCAGCGGTTGAAGCCCTGTGTCATTTTAAATTTTTATTTTCCCTCGACAAAATTTTAACATATAAAATATTTTTGTTAATTTAGAAATACATTACATATCATGACTCACGTGAGTTATTAAATTTATTTTCACAAATTTTTTCAACTTCTAGCGACCTTTATACTGACTAAATATCAACTTTCTATTTAAAAAGGGCAGATTTTATATGATTTTAAAAAATTTTTTTACCCTTTGGGTTTGATTTGGATTCATGAACCATGGACTTTTCGAATTTTGAAAAAAAAAGGGCAACGGGATGCACAACTAGAAATTAATTAACATTCTGTGAAAATTGATGAAAATCGGTTCTAAACAATGGCTGTAGACCCGTTTCAAAATTTTGTTGCATTTTTTAAGTGTGACGTCTTTTGGGCGTTAGGATATGAAAAATAGAATCAAATGACCGTGTTTGAAGCTGTGTCATTAAATTTTATTGCCCTTTTGACAATTTCACATTTGAAATATTTTGTTAATAAATTTGAAATACATAACATTAAATTGACGTCACGTGAGTCATATGACATTTATTTTTTACAAAATATTTTTAAAATTCTAGGACCTATTTTACTGACTAAATATCAACTTTCTATCTTAAAAAGGATATTTTATAAGATTTTAAAAAAATTTTCGACCTAGGTTCGAATTTGGATTCGTATAACCATGGACTTTTCGAATTTTGAAAAACGACACGGGGGTGCACAACTGGCCTTTAAAATAACATTGTGAATTTTTTTATGAAATTGGTCCAGAAATAATGGTGTAGACCGGTACAAAAATTTTTCACCTGACGTCAAATCTGACGCTATGTGACGTCATATGAAATAAAATTCATTGCATCCGAAAAATCTGGTTTGAAAAAAAAATCACCTCCGAAAACCCGGCGGAAGATTTCCCAATATAAATAACAGCCCCCAAAATTTTAATCGTGCCATCAAAAAATTAAATAATCCGGATGGCGTAATTTAGGGTCCTAAAAAAAACGCCATCCTTGCCAATCAGGTTCATAGCCCCCCCCCCTTTTATTGGGGGGTGGGTTTAGGTATAAAATTTCCCCAACTTTATAAAAGCTTTTACATCTATGTGCAAATTTCATTGATATTTTTATTTTTTTGTTTTAAAAATTTTTTTTAAAAATTTCCCTTTTCAGACCCCCCGGGGGGGGGAAATTTTCCCGTCCGGGTTTAAAACGCCACCCTTTTTATTCGTCTTTTTTGTATAAATTTCAAAATTTTTTTTTTTAAAATAACATTTTAAAAAATTTTTTGTAAATTTTCATTAAACTTTTTATTTTTTTTTGCATATTACCCTTTTTCCTGTTTCCACGATCCGCGGACCCCCCAAATTTTTGTAAAGGGGGGTACGGTGAAATTAAATGCGGATCCCAAATCCGGATTAGTGTTTGGGCCCCCCCCGGGTTTATTTTAAAAAAAGAAAAAAAAAAAAAAAAGGAAAGATCTATAAAAAATTGTTTAAATTCAAAAAATTTTTTTTAAAATAAAAACCCCTTTTTACGGGGGAAAAATTTTCAAATGAATTTACGCTTCTGTATTTTCCATCGGCCACCCGGGGTTTTTACTACTCCGTATCACGCGCCCCCGGGGGTTTCTATTGGTAAATCAAAAAAAAATTTTCCCCAAAACATAAAAAAAACTAAAACCTAAAAGTGTGAAAATTTTCATTTCAAATTTTAATCTTAAGTGAAATTTTTTTTTTAAACCCCCCCCTATAACACGGCGGTCAGACTCGTATGAATAAACTACCATAAAAGCCCCACGACGGGGGGGTTTTTTTGGGGTCTTAAATTTAAAAAAAATTTGCCAGAGTCAGCGCACTTTTTTTTTCCCGTAAATGAAAAAAAATTTTTAAAATTTTTTCATGTCCGCGGGGATTAAAATTTCAAAAAAATTTTTTTATTTTGATGTATAAAAAAAATTTATCACACTTCAATACATAATTTGAAGGGGGAAAAATTAAACGGGGTGGTAATGAAACCCCCCCCTTACTTCTTTTTGACGATTTCCTTTAAAAATGCACGTAAATTTTTTTTAAAAAAATCTCGCGAAAACCAAAACCGGGTTTTTTTTGATGTAAATTTCAAAATGGGGGGTATGTTGATGAATGCAAAGGGAAAAAATATGTTTTCCCATAAAAATGCTAAAAACAATTTAATTTTACACGTCAAAAACGAATGGTTATTTTTAAATTCCCGGCAAAAAAGGTAAAAATACCAAAAGGGGAAATAAAAAAAAGCTTTTTTAAATTTTAAAAAGTAAAAAAATGAATGTCTTAAAAAAAATCCCCAAAAAATTTTTTTGGAAAAAAAATTTTTCCCCACAACCCAAACAAAAAAAGTAGGGGATGAAAAATTTCCCAAAGACGAGTTGGATTTTTTGTAAACTCATGCCCCAATTGGGGGGTGACCCAGATAAAAAAAGCTTTATTCGAGATAAAAATTCTGGTTCTTTTTTTTCGTTTGGCCCTTTTACCGACAATTTATGATGAAGAAAATTTTTAAAGCTTTTAAAAATTAACCCCGGGGTTTCCCAATTTAAGGGCCCCCCCCCTTGAAAATATATTTCGAATATTTTAAAGTGCTAATTTTTTTCGTCGTAAAACCCAAATTTTTTCGTATAGACTTTTAAGATAAGTCTTTTTTCTCCCCAAGTTTTTTTTAAAAAATTTACATCATTTTTCCCTTTTTTCTTGCTACCCAAAGACTTAAAAAACCTTTTTGGGAAAGAGTTTGGGACCGTCCCAAAAAGGTTACTTTTTCACGTAAATTTTTAAAAAAAGTTGAATAATATAATATGCTAGACTTTTAAAATTCGTGAAATTTTTTATAAACACCCCCCCAAAAGAATTTTTTTTAAAATACTTTTTTTGGAAACTGGAAACTATGTTCTTTCAATTTTTTGGAAAAAAAATGTAAAGGCTTAGTGTCTTAAAAAATTTTTGAAAAAAAAAAACCGTTAAAAATTTCACCAATGCGGGTTAAAACGAAAAAAAAACAACAAATAAATTTTTTGGTTTTCGTTTGTTTTTCCAGGAAAAATATTTTTTTCATCAATAAGAATTTTTTTCAAAAAAGAAAAGGACACATTGCACTTTTAAAAAATGGGGAAAACCTGTAAAAAACCTGTAGGAAAATATTTCAAAATTTTACTACTAGTACTTTGAACTTCCCTAAACAATACGGGAAATGATAGCTTATAGAAATATTGGGAAAATAAATTACTTCTAAAATGTGAAGGTAAATTTTTGTTTTTATGAAAGAATTAAACTGTGACCCACTTTCAGGGAAAGTTTACCCGAAACATTTATATGAAAAATAACACCAAAAGGGAAAAAAAAATCACGCCTACTGCGATGTTTTACGAGAAAAAGCTTACAAAACAATTTTTCCCCTTTTTTGTTCGGAAATTGTCCAGAATGCATAAAACAAGTACTGCTATTTGCCATGGGCAAGCATGAAGCACATTTTGGGGTTGAATTTCAACAACGGATGAACTGGGCAATACTTTATTCTCCCCGCCCAGGGGGCCGATTGTTAGAGCTTAAAAATAACCGTTCCTTTGTGATTTTGTAGGGGGGTACCATATACGTATCTTCGGCGTGTACGCAGTGAGAAAACACTTTAAGTCAAAAAAAATAACTGAAAAAATGTCGGAAAAATTTTAAGCAGACCATATTTTTATCCTTCCAGGTTTGGTTAAGGTTTTTTTGTCTTGATCTATAAGTACATTTCTAGTTCAACCGGCAAAAAAAGGGGCAATAAAAAAACCCCCGTTAATATAGTTGGCCCCGATGTTGCCCCCAACAACCAGCTGTTATTAATACCCTAATTACATACAGAAAAAGGGGCTTTTTTTATATATCCAATCAGGCAAAGGGGGGTCATAAGGGGCCCTTTTGGAAGAACAGAAAAATAAAAAATGATTGTTTCGATTTTTTTTTTTCAGATTTTAGCCACACTCCAAAAAAAATTAACTTATAAAGATGAGTTTATACAAAAGGACATATGAACAGAGATAAGTTTTATTTCATCGCCGTTCATTTAATACAAATTTTAAAAAATATTATTTATGCATTGATTCATTAATGTCTTATCAATCCAGAATAAGATAAAAAACTTATTTAATTAGTAATGATAATTTAAAATTAATTTTTAAAAAGGGGTTGGGAAATTTTTCATAAAACTGTTCTCTATTACATAAAAAAAATTTTTTTTTATAATTATTCATAAAAATTAGTTATTTTGTTGATATTTTTTTTTTAAAAATATTATTTTTAAAAAACGCTGAACAACATTGTGTAAATCAAAACTGAAAAAATTTAAGAAAACCTGGTCTGTTTAAGACCTTTCTTTCAACACGCTAAAGTTTTTTTACTTTCTTATTAAAATTTTGCATTACATTTTTAAAAAATTCAAGCGTCTTTTTTTAAAATTTTCCATCCAAATTTAGTCTTAACTAGGGGTGTATGCCTAATGGCCCCCCGTATGAAAAAATAAAAAAATGTACCCCCTTTTTTGGGCTTAGGGGAAATTTTTTTTTTTTAAAGCTCGGCATGAAATTTTTTTTGAAAAAGAAGTATTCTAAATACTATTTTTTTCCTTTTTTGGAAATTTTTGTTGTTTTTGTTGCGTTAAAAAAAAAAAAAACATCGGCAAACAAACTTTACATTTAAATTTTTTGCTTTGACTCAAAAATTTGAAAGCGAAAAATTGCTACCCCCCAACCCCTTTTAAGACGGTTTTTTAACCTTTTCCGGTTGGGGGGCTTATACAAGTGTCGCTAAAAATCCATAATTCAAGTTACTTTAAAAATTTTACCAAATTTCGAAGAGGCATATTGGTTATCTTGCCAAATTTTAAAAAAAAAATTTTACCGAGGGTTTTTTTATTTTATCTAGGTAACTTTTGTTTTTTAACTTACGTTATTTAAAGAAAAAATAACATCAAATTTTTAAAGGGAAACAAAAAAATTTTCGTGTCCCCTGCTTAACAGAGGTACTAGGTAAACACTTCTTGTCGCCCTTTTTTAGTGTTCTTTCTGTCACCTTTTTTTATTCTGTAAAACCTTTTCTCTATCGCTAATTTGAAATTTCCTGTTGAACAGAACAGAGTTTTACAAGCCCTTTTCTTAGAGCTTTGGTTTTTAAAGGGTTTTAAACGTATGCTCTTAGAACTTTGATTTTTTTCCTTTCAAAAATTCGCTTTTGATTTGTTTGAAAAAATGGGTAAAACTATTCTTTTTTGCGGCGGGGGCGTCCCCCGCCTGCAATGGTATTAAACCGCTTTTTAGACACATGGCACTTTCTTAGAGTTCTACAGGAATTTTACCAACAGATTTAGAATACTGCATAAGATCGATTCCAACATCCGTTTTGTTGTTGTTTTTTCAATTCTTTAATATTGTCGAGAAGCCTTTGTTATTAACTTTGTTGCGTATGTGTTTATGTATTGATAAACTTCCTGAAATATTTTATTTTAGATCTCTGCCTGTCCATATATTTAGATAAAATAGCTGAATAGTAGATGATATATTCTTCAAGCATTTGAAGACTTCATTGTTGTTTTCCATTTTTCATAAACCATTCTGGTTCACTCAATGACGTTAATGCTGCATCAAAACCACCAGCTTTTCATAAACTAAGTCGGACTCTGTTAAAAGGTCTTCCGCATTCATTCAGTTAGTCAGCTCTTTGATATACGATACACACATATTGATTATTCATTTGAAAAGTAAATCATTTGGCACTTCAGTACCGAATTGGACCGGTAGCTGGTTATTGAGATTCGGTATGCAGATGTTTTTTTTATCTACATCGTATAATAACAATAAGATGCCTTATATGTATACAGATGACAATGTTACTTCCTTGTCGATTTGACAGAACAAACGAAAAATGCAAATGATGGGCACAAACATTTACAAAAACATGCTGTTGTTGAAACCGGAAGAAATGCAATATAGTTTCCTTGCCCACTGTTATGAAATAATATGTTGTTTACAAGAGGTGGTTATCTACAGCTTCTTTGGTGAATTGCTTTTGTTATTCCTGCATGTATAGCTGGTCGAATCACTTACAGAAATATTTAATCGGAGTCATTATGAAGCATTTAGCAAGTAAATGGTGTGAGCTGTAATTACACTGTGTTGTTGTTAAGGGTTTGCTGGTAGATGTCAATTGAATTGGTAAGTTTTCATATAAATATGACCAGTAGAAACCCGGGTGGCGCGATGATAATATAGGGAAGCGTATATTCCAATTAGAGTCTTACCGGCGTCGTATAAGGTGCGATATGAAAAATCCTTGAAGTGCAAAATTTTGAAATGAAATTTACACACATTTTAGTTTATATTCTTCTCCATTAATTGGTAAGTTTTCATATAAATATGACCTTTGATAACCCGGGTGGCGCGATGAAACTATAGAGTAGCCTATATTCCTATTTGAGTCTAACCGCCGTGGTATATGTGGGGATTTAAAAAAAATAAAAACATAAAAAAAAAATAATTGAAATGGAATTTTTATACATATTTTAGGATATAGTCTTCTCTATGTTTTGGCAAATTTTCATATAGATATGACCAATAGAAACCCGGGTGGCACGATGATACTGGAGTAGGTAAAACGTGTGCGCGTTGATAACTTGTAGGAATAGTCTTTCTAGTTTTGCAATTTCATTGATATACTAATAGAAACCCGGTGGCACAGATACTGGAGTAGAAAAACCCGTTGCGCGTGAACTTGTAGGTATTCATTTGAGTCTAACCGCCGTGGTATGTGGGATTTAACAAAAACATATATAAAATGCATAAAGCAAAAAAAAAGTTGAAATGAAAATTTTACACACATTTTAGGATATAGTCTTCTCTATGTTTTGGCAAATTTTCATATTGATATGACCAATAGAAACCCGGGTGGCACGATGATACTGGAGTAGTAAAAACCCGGGTGGGGCGGTGATACTAGGGTAGCGTATATTCCTATTTGAGTCTGACCGCCGTAGTATAGGTGGGGATTTTTTCAAAAATAATTTAAATGAATTTAACAAATTTTATGTTATAGTCTCTTTATTCTTTTTTTTTTTTTTTCTTATTTAAAATATAACGGATGGCACGAAGGCACTAGATCCGGATTTGGTATCCGCATAATAGCAAAATGTTATTTTAAAGCAACTTGTGAAATTTCATACAAATACGACTTGAAATAACACAGGTGGCGTCTTCAAAACCCGGACGGCGTCAAGTCTCCCACCGGTGAGATCTTGAAGAGAATTTTGAAAATGGATTTAAACATCAATGAAATTTTCACATATGATGTAAAATGCTATTATAAAGCTACTGGTGAAATGTTGTACCTATACGACCAGTAATAAAGCGGGTGGCGCTATAAAATCCTGGATGGCGCATGGATGGCGCATAATCCTGGATGGCGCTTTTTAGTAGGACCGGAATGTTTGGCGTTCCCTCGTTAGCCCAAACACTATACAGTTTTAGTTTAGATCGCAGTCCGTACATACCGAACATTTCATGTTGGAATTGATGGCATTTTCAATAAGCCAGGAAACTTGATCTTCCATTCGGCGACTGTAGACTTACCGACTCTACCGCCGTCGTGCTTTTTGGGTTTGATTACACGGTCTAAAACTTCGTTTATAATACCTTTAACAACCTCGTTGCCGCTATCGACAATCTCACCTACTAGATCATCAAGTATTGTGCGACAAATACCTGACGTATGGTTCGAAGGAAGCTTTAGATATCCGCACAAAGTGGTTTTTTTTAACGTTAATACGTTTTTTTCTGCCTCGCGCAGCCATATTTGAAGCAAACGAACAGAAAAGCGTCCGATGAACAAATAAGACAGACTGGATTTATGTTTTATTTGAATGAACCCAAAGTACGAAATTATCGGAAATCGTTAGTTGTCTATTTTGCGGATTCGCGAGTAACCAGTCAAACAGTGCGAGCGTTTGTAAACATCACTCGATTTAATAATGTTGCGACCGATACGCTTTAAATTTTTTATATTTGAGTAACCTATTTTTAATTGCTTTTTGATACGCTAGAATTTTAAAAGAATTGGGTTTTTACCTATTTTATTTGCGTAATTACGCAAATACGCACCTTATCTGTAGCCCTGGAGTATAATTTGGAATTTTTTAATAATTCAAGGGACATAACTCCAGATCGTATGAGCAGATATCAGCCATAATCGAACGTAGCTAAACATTGCCATGAAGTTTGAAGAAGATTGCTTTAGAAATAAAGATACTAGAGTGAACACAACGCGAAATCTGGCATTTTATAATCATTCAAGGAATATAACTACAGATCGTATGGGCGGATATCAGCCATAATCGAATTTAGCCGGTAGATTATGTTTATAAGCATTGAAATATTGCTGAAAAAATGAAGATGATAGAGTGTACACAAGAAAATGTTGACAGACGTCCTAAGTCGGACGGACCTAATGACAAACGACATTTATTGGCTGACTACAATAGCTAACCGTAATCACTCTGTGCTAAAAATTACTGAAACATATTTTTGATTAACCTTTGGAATGTCCGAAATCTGTGTTTTTTATTAAGGGGTTAGATCCATCAGCAGTACTGAAAAGGCAAGTTGACAGTTAGCATTGTATTCATAATCATATAACAAAATAAAATACATTGTGTATACTGAAACATATTTTGATTAAGCCTTGTAATATCCGAAATAACTACTGGTTTGAATACGGCACGTTCTGAATGGTCAAATGAACCGAAAGTAACTTGCTTGTTTATGATTGGAATTAATCGGTGAAGTAATATATATTTTTTTAATATTTGATATATAAAAAGTTTATATAAAAATTATACAAATTTCATCGCAAAGATTTTATGAAACAAAAGGTTAAGCGTATTTAAAGGGATAATATTAATGACATTTCAAAATTAAGAAAACATAAAGCATTAATGTTACATTTTTACATAAAACTAAAAGTGATAGTACTGGTATTCATCCGCCGTGTTTGTAATTTCCTACCTTACGATGTTATGAAGTGCATTTATTTCTTATTAGAAGCGAAAGCTTCTAAAATCAGACGGTGGATTTTGTACTTACAATCACATTACCGCCACTTATCCATACATTCGCGTTGAAAAATAGTACCACTGGTTGTAGAAGTAAACATTGCAGTTTTGATAAAAGTTAGATATAGTGCAGAAACTACCTATAAATAACCTTATATGTACCACAAACTTGCGGCTGCGACATTAGCTCAATTGGTATTAAAGAGCGTCGAGCGTAATATTTTGTTCTTGCAAGGGGTCGTGAGTTCTAGTCCAGCTGAGACCGTTTTTTTTTTGTTGTTGTTTTTTTTGTTTTTTGTTTTTTTTGTGGGGGGGGGGGGGGTTGTAATACATATTTTTTTAATATTCTTTGGTTATATATTTAGAATCTTTTAGTTCTAGATTTTGTACTTCCATTAATTTGCGTTTGTTAACCTTTTAATTTAAATCACAGACCACAGGATACTGATATTTAATCAAAAAATGGCCTCTCTATATGTAAATTATTTATAGAGAGGTCGATTCTTCTAATATGAGGGTCCTGCGCATAGACAGGTACGGTTATAAGGTCAAAACAGTAGAAATGAGTGGGGGTAGTATATTTAATGTAAGCCGTCAATTGAAACATTTTGTTTTTAATCTTTTCTTATTAGAGTCTCAAATGACTGTAGTGTCTCTAGTCGCATCTGTGTGTCACAACTCAGAAAGTACTTTAGGGATTGAGTTTATACTTTATGTTTGTTTCTTTGTTGGGTTTAACGTCCCAGTATTTCAGTCATTTGGAGACGATGTCTACTTGACACAGATATAGTGCTGCCACACTGCAGTATCACGCAGTAGACATGTGGCATGATACTAAAAGCAGTCACTATTATCCTATTTACACCGGCCAACCAGTCCTGCAGCTTCCCTTATATGCTGAGCCCCAAGCAAGGGAGCTATAACAGTACCATTTTTTACGTCTTTGATATGTCGCGGCCGTGTATCGAACCCACGACCTCCCGCTCCCGAGGCGGACGCTCTAACCACTCGGCCACCGGGAACGGTTTATACTTTATACAATGGTCAAACTTAACTTACCAAGAACAATATCTATACCTTGCTTCATCTCTATTACTTACTTGTATGGTGAAATTATTTTTTTCTAGAACATATTTTAAAAACTATTTCTTTTCTATTAAAATTATTTCTGATTTAAAAAGTAGATGAGTCAAACTGATATAAATGTTTCATTTAAAGATGAATGAATGTTTTATAACTTACACAGTGTATAGTCCTATGTCCTGTGAGGAGAAACAATAATAACGGCAACATTAAC
The DNA here is from genome assembly GCA_021229015.1 of Solen grandis. NCBI lineage: Eukaryota > Metazoa > Mollusca > Bivalvia > Adapedonta > Solenidae > Solen > Solen grandis. The sequence goes on from CM037785.1 coordinate 42,634,814, forward strand.
ACGAAATCCATTTGAATATATTCAAAACTTCCCACAATTCACTCCGCCATTTTATGTAATCTCTACTGAGATCCGCTCCGGTTATTTTTTTTCGTATTGGCCTCCGCTGGATCTCTACCCAACCCTTATATAAAAGCTTCGGGAAATTTACACCGATACCCCTAACTCGTTTCGGCCGTTCAAATCGATTGTTTTCGGATGCACACCTAAAAATCCACGCATGTCTAGTAAGAATCCATTTCATTCAACATCATTGCCTTAGCTCTATACTGCGAATTGTGCTTCCGCGCAAATAGACCCAAGTTCTATACAAATATGACCAAACGTTAGTAACATGAACATGCTTGGATACTACTAAATTATTTGTCGGAACATTATGCTGTAATTTAAACACTTCTAGTGTAAACTGAGCAATACATATAAATTAAGAATTACGATCCTACTTTCACTTTCACGTGAATTTTTGGAAAACGTTGTCGTGTATGTGTGTGTAGTTTACAGCTAAGTATAGGTTAATGTTTGTTATCGTGGGCGGTTTGGTATGGTCGGGGAATTTTAGAGGGACTCGTTCATGTGATTACTCATATCACAATTTAATTATAGGTCTTACCACGTTATGTGTGTTCCAAGTAAATTGACAAGTCAAACTGATTATATTGATAATTATCAGTCTAAATATTATGAGAATGACATTGATGAATGTGTTGTATCTATTGTACTGTTTTTTATTATTGATAACTTTAAATGATAACAATCATAACTAGAACTAGAAGTCGTTTGTTTAAGATACAAACGAAGCGGCTTTCCGTTTGCTTATTTCAAAGGTATTAAATATATAAGTTAATACAAAAAAAATGGAATAATGATGCATAATAATGTATGATTTAATATGTAAATCATCATTATCTTAAATATATAGTTACGATTAAGTTCAAAAATAAGCTTTAAATCTTTTTTTTTTTTTTTTTTTTTTTTTTTTTTTTATTTTCATCTTCTTAAGAAGATATTGAGAAAGCATAAATATGGATCTTATTTGATTATTCACCCGTTTTCTATCATTCAGAAAAAAACAAAAACAGGAAAATTTTAAGATAATAATATCCTCAAGAATTGTTTTCTTACGTTATTCAATCGATTTTAATTTTTTTTATTCTTTATTTAATATCTTTTTCTTTGTAAGCATATGACTTAACATGTATTCATTGCAATTTGATTCACAATTGAAATTGTAAAAAAGAGAAAAAAAACTTTAAAATCGATTACTTTCAACCTTTAAAAAAGGCAGAGGTGTAAACAAAATAATGAAAAAAATTTCTTATTTCTATGTGATTAACATTATAAAAGTCTTGAAACTTTCAACTATTCATTTGCTTTGTATATTTGCTTATTTTTACAGATTTAGAAATAGAAACCGTTAAGCATTTAGAAAACATAAAAAATCGATAGGAAGATATACATGTATTTGTCATTTTCTTCAGGTTTGCAGAAAGCCGTGAAAGCAAATGCAGTAAGATATCCGTAAAGGTTTTCTGGCTCTAGTATAATTATACTAATTCATCGTAAATGCGACTCATTTACTCAAAAAACGTATCACAATTCACTATTCAACGCAGGCATTCATTCCTGCAAAAGAACAATCGGATCTTGCTCAACCAACCCAATGACCACTTACATTTCTTTCTGCAAAATTATAGATTTCCATGAATTAGCCCTTTTACGAAAAACATGAATTAGTCATGTTTGATAACGTAATCACTTGAAATTTTCTAGACTTTTGCGCATGTTAAGGTACGGCATTATTACTTATTTAAAGTTAATATATACAATCTTTTGATCTTTTTAATATATTTTGCTTACACATCAATGTTGTCATAAACAAGTTACACAACATAAATTCTTTAAGGCATGCTTAAGATTGGCATCAATACCCATTACGCTGGAGCGCGAATACGTATTGAATGATTTTTATATTTTATCGACGTCAAAATCAAGTGACTAAAGAAAAATATCTTTTTTTGCAAGGACATATTCAGCTAACGTTCTATTAAAAGTAAAAAAGTATCTTCGAGAATGCGAACAGGTTTGTTTTCACATTTTCAAGTAGGCATTCCATCAAACATGAATAACTGCCATGTTTGATGACGTAATCACTTGAAATTTTCAAGACCTTATGAACGTACTAAGTTTCGACATTTTTGAAAAGTTTAAGTTCATTGGTCTTATTGGCAATTTTATATGATTTTTCAAAATGATTCTTGCTTAAGTATGCATGACGTCATAATCACGTGACAAAACAAACATTTCTTGCATTATGCATCACTTCAATTTTAACTCTATCAATTCTGAAGATATAATTATGATTTACTTTAAATTCATGATACCAGAGCGAAAGGAATCTTTAAAAATATTTTTTTTTGTCTTTTTGATGACGTCATAACCACGTGACTAAAGAGATAATCATTCAGAAAATAGAATGTAAACTTCTATGCCGATATGCTGTCCAATCTTCATGTTTGTAACGCATCAGGGGGCTTTGTAACATTTAAATTTAATTTTTCCAAATTAAACTCGGTATTCCAAAATTAAGTAAAAGTATCAAGATAATCGGACCAATATTGAAGGCTCTAGAGCGCAAACAAACTTTTGAAGCTGACGTCAAATCTGACGTCATATGACGCCAATGAAAATTGAAAATGATTGAATGTATAAAAAGATACTTTTTATCGCGGCAGTTTCAATTTCATTAAAATTGACTCAAAATGTATGATGCCAGAGCGAGGGAAATCTTTAAAAAAAAATTTTTTTGTAGACCTCTGGGACAATAAGCTGTCCAAATTTCATGCTTCTACCTCATCAGTAGCCTTTGTAACATTAAATAATAGTTTTAGGACCAAAGTTTGAAACTCGGTTTTGCCATAAATTCTTAAATTTTTCGAATTTAAAAATTTGAAAGACAAGGTGCTCATCTACATCATAACATACATCTTCTGTAAAAATATCAAGATAAAATATCAAAAAATAAAGACTCTAGAGCGCGAACAAACTTTTGAAGCTGACGTCAAATCTGACGTCAAATGACGTCATTGAAAATTGAAAATTATTGAATTTAAAAATTTATACTCTTTTGTCGAGGCATTTTAATTTTCATGTTGCTTGGACACTGACAACTTACCGAAATTAACTCTTAGATTTGGTTGGAAAAAAAGGAATAATAATAATAAGAACTAGATTTCATTCGTTGATACGAATGATAGGACTTTCTGCTAACTTGAAAAATAAAAGATTAATACCGTTAGAAAGAATATATATTACATTCCCTACCTTTTACTTTTTTTCCGTATGGACTTCTCATGCATGAACTTTTTGAAATAAGCCATATTCCAAAAATAAATAAATCTTTATTTTGATATCGCTTTCTTATAACTTGACCAATTTTACTATTCTAGGTACCAAAATAAATGGCCTGAAATTCCATTGTAGCATATTTGGGTCTAGTTTTATAGGTATTTAAAATATAAACAATTAAACTTAAACCTCTTAATTCTACATATAACAATTCTTTTTTTATTTTCGTGTACAGTCGCGGGAATGAAATAGTAAATGCTACCATGCAATAGAATCGTCGACGTGTGTAGCCTCGTGTGTAAAATTCAAATAACGCTTGTACATACGATCGAGACGACTGTTTTACACAAAGTTACTAAATTTTGCGCTTTTAGCTAATGCCTAGGTCACACATTCAGGATTTTTACTGCCATCCTTGTTAGGAACATTCCCGATTAAAATGTGTCAAAAGTCTGATCAAGATCCTGTGATTCGTGGCTGGAAATTCAAACTTTTATTAAAATTTTTTATTTAATCACGACAACAATCAGATATTGTTCAGGAGGCGTCCCGATCCAGCCGTTTCCAGAAGAATTCGTCCCGATTATCCCGTTCTCAATCCGATTCTGATCCGATACAGCAGAATCTGTCACGACATAGTCACGATTGTAATCCGACTAGACAAAATCGGCTGAGTTTCCCGAATGTTACGGGACGCACCTAACTGTCAGGAGTGCTTGGCCGACCTCTCCGGACCATTCCCGATCCGTAGGACTCTGTTACGAACATATACGACTGCGTTCAGACAATGATAGGACATTGAGGATAGTAATCCGACCTTTTCGCTTTTCGTGTCGTAGCGCTGTCTGATCTCAAACGGGAGCCATAATCGGCACTGTGTGAACGCCGCATTACAGACAAATTAGCTTGCAGCGTCTTGAACGGATGACATGTGTTGATCATTTTGTTTTAAACGTCTACACTTATACACGCTCATGGTATCTCAAGCTGGCAATTAAATTACATGGTACTATAACATATATGTTCTCATAGGTTATCATTTATCGTAAATTTGGAATATAGCTTGAAAATATGGAATACGCAGAAAATATAAGGTTTCTAGAGTGTAACCTATACATTCTTTTAAAATTTTAGACGAATTCATCAATTCATAATGTCTGCAGAGTGCTTACATATGAAAACATATTATAATCCCATTACGTCAAATGACGTCTAGCCTATGGAAATCTAAAGAAAACGTTTTGAATTACAACAGGTGTGAATTTCAGCTTTTACCTCGAATAGGGTCTCTGAAATACTAAACTTAATTTCGAGGTCATATTTTCGAAACTTGGTTTCACCACAGAACCTTGGTCTTTTCAATATTTTGAAAACGAAAGTAAGGATGCACAACAAAATCCTTGCTTTTTCAAATTTGGTAAAACGGAGACGGGTTGGCACATCTAAAGCGTAACATACACATTATGTGAAATTTTGATGACAATCCATCCTAAAATAATGGCTGTAGACCGCGTACAAACTTGTGTAGACAACGTCAAGTTTGATGTCATATGATGTCACAGACATAAGAAAATCAATAAAATGAAATCTTCATTACCTTAAATATATGCAGAAAATTTGTCATGCCCCTGGGACCTTAGCAATATATAGAAATTAACGCGTAGTTATCAGAAATTATTTTTGACCTTATGACGTCAAATGACGTTCGCCCTAACAGAATAGAAGGAAGTCATACAGACTAATATTCAGTCCAAATATCAGCATTTTAAGTCATCTAGAAGCGATTTTATACGTTTTTGACGTCAATGGTTCGAATCTTGGATTCGCCATAGAACCATTGCTTTTTTGAATTTGGAAAATGGACACCAGGATACACAACTAGAGCATTACATATGCCTTCTGTGAAATTGTAGTGAAAATCGGTCCAGAAATAATGGCTGTATACTGCATAATACCTTTTGAACCTGACGTCAAATCAGACGTTATATGACGTCATATTAATATGAAATACCTTGCATTCAAACTCACATGGATTAATGTATATGCCATTAAATTTTAATGGTCCTGAGAACTTTACAACATAATTAAATTAACGCGTAGATATCTTTTTGACCTTATGACTCATATGACGTCAATTTTAAACTTATAATCTGTCCAAATATAAGCTTTCTAGCTCATCTGGAAGCGATTTTATACGCATTTGAAATTTGATGTCAAAAGTTCGAATCTTGGATTCGCCATAAAAATCTTTGCCTTTGCGAATTTGGAAAAACGGTTACCGGGATGCACAACTAGAGTGTAACATACACATTATGTAAAAGTTTGATGATAATTGATTCATAAATAATGGCTGTTGGCCGCGTACAAACATTTTAAGACGACGTCAAGTTTGACGTCAAGTCACGTCATAAGCAAATGAAAATCATTGAAATGCAAAATGTTCTATCTGAAGCATAAGCTATTGGATTTTCAAGGTGCTCGGACGTTTTCAACATATAGAATTTAACACGTAAAAATTAGAAATTTCTTTTCACCTTATGATGTCATATGACGTCATATGAAGTTCATTCTCTCGATATCTAAAGAAATCTTAGAGACTTATATCCTATTCAAATATTAGCTTTCTAGCTCATCTGGAAGCGATTTTATACGCATTTGCAATTTAACGTCAATGGTTCGAA
>CM037785.1:42640939-42688413 GCA_021229015.1 Solen grandis
AACGCCCCACAAAAAATATTAAAACGTTTTGAATATTTTTGACAAAAAAAAAAAAAACAAAAAAAAAAAAAATTACACCATTATTCATTCATTGATTTGTAACCACTTCACCTCTTTTTTGAAAATCGTAATTCATTTTCATTTTTTATGATTCTTTCTTTTCTTGTTTTATATTTGTAGCATCGGTTTTTTTATTTAAGAAAATAAAATAATCGTGTAAATGCAATATTGAAATCTCAAAAACAAAGCGATCCCGATTAAGTAAAAGTCATTTAAAAACATTTCCTGTGTACGATCCCCGGTCCCGATCGTAATACTCCTGCTTGAGATCCACATGTTCCGGAAGGTGGAGAGGGAGGCCAGGTGATCCCCCGATCCACACGAATACTTCCGCTCTGGTGGAGCGATTCCCTTTCCCCTTCATATTTGCTGGGTACCAGTCTACCCAAAATCCTTCTTCATGCGGTCTGCGAGACCGGGAAACATGGTAGAACCCCCTGAGAGCACTGTTTTTCCCGAACAAGTCCTTTCAAATGTCAATTCAGACTTTATTACTGCGTTTTATAACAACTCGTGTATTCCAAGTTCTCCATCCCGATAAACGACGGTTGAAAAGTGCTTCAACCGCTCGGAAGCGCTCGTTTCCGATTGTAATTACTTCCCCGTCAGGCAATTCGTAAGCCTTCTCAAGCGCCGATGACTTGGCGCTTTTTCCCATCTCCTGCTCAAAATCCAGCGCAGCGTAGCACAGCTTCTCCTTGACATCTCGCACAATTTCCAATTCTGAAGAACTGTTAAAATTATAACCTCCTCCGTCAGAATCTTTCTCAAGTAAGCCGTGAGATCCCTGCCCGCCAAATCGATCCGCCGACAGCGTGGGGGGGGGAGTATCCTCATATATGGGAACCACGTGAGTTTACCCCATCTCCCGAGTCAAACCCCGATCCCGTATCCGTCCTGATGCATACAGAGACAAGACCGCCTTTGCTGACGTAGAACGCCGGCGCGTTGAAGGTCTCGAACATAATTTGCGTCATCTTTTCCCTATTGGCTTTCGGATTAAGGGGCGCCTCTGTCAAAAGCATAGGGTGTTCTTCAGGGGCCCCACGCAGCTCGTTGTAAACGTGTGGTTTCCAGATCTTCTCCATATCATCCCAATGGTCACGATTTCCATGTTCAACGGGGTACCTCAGCGAGAGGATGCCGCGTTTGCTTTGGGCCTCGTCACCGATAAACGTGTCTTTATGTCCCATGCCTGCCATGACTGCCTTGTTCCTTGGTCTGCGACGAGGGCGGGAAAAAACGGACCTTGGGGCGTCGTCGCCGGCAAACCCCGCCTTTTCACATTCCGGAACCCTTGTCCAGAACAAAGGCGGGCGATTTCGTTATGCTGATGTCATCTTGTCTTTGCAAGTTTACTGTAAAAATACACTACACCATTGTTGCTTTCATTAACTATTAATACAATGTATGTCGTATCAAAATGGAAAAAGCATTGATAAAATGAATGTAAGTAAATTACAATTTTGTGATATTTATAACTTATCATGGACAAATCAGTATAAATTTTTTCATAAAAATTGTAATCAAGATGTCAAAGCAATTTGTTTTCGACATTCTAACTTTTATGGCTTTAATGTGAAAATTTCAGTACATTAAAAGATGCATTTCCTTTTGTTGTTGTAACTATAACGCGTTTTTAGTACGCATGGGAAAATGGTTCCGTTTACATCTTTTTTAAATTGTTTATCTCCCCCCTTTGACACAAAACCCGGATAAGATTTTTGCCATCAATTGTTAAATGTTCTCGATAATTTGGTGATTTATTGTGTTTAATAAGAATTGTTTTTTTATTAATATATTGCGTTTTTTGTATTTTTGCTAATTCATATGATGTGATACTAGCTCGTGAAAACAAAGAATACGGTGATTTTTTTTTTTCAGTCAAAAACCCTTCTCAATCTTTTTTTGCAATGTTATTTTTGTAACGTATCCTCTCTCTTACAAAGTACATTATTTAACATTTTAATATAGATAAATTAAAAAGCAAATTAGAAAACATGCAAAATTGAAAAAAAATATTCATTATTGAAAACAAATTAAAAGTAATTTTTAAAAAAAATCCTTTAAAAGTTACACGATTTCCCCTCTATTCTCAGTACTCTCAGAATGGCTTCGTTTTCAAAAGTTAATTATGTGAGTGCATTTCCCATTTTTGGTATCATAGTTCTCATCGTATAATTCATGGAAACTTCCCGATTGGTTATAAAGAAGTCACAGCCTTAATATCTCTGACTGTAGTTGACGATCAAGTTAAGGGTGTATATGTAAAAAGGGTTTGGCCCTTTGAAAAATGTCTTAACGTTTCCCTCATAGGGGAAAACCCATAAAAAGACCTATGCGAACAGCTAAAACCGGTTTTATGCTGTTCGTGTCCTCGTGGTTGGAAAGAGGTTTTTTGTAATTAAATTTGGTAATATTAAACTGGGTTTTTTGCAGTCAAGTTTATTGGTACCTATTGAGTGCGTAAAAAAGGTCTATAGAGGGAAAGGGTTAAAAAATTATCATTGTGAGTACGGTTCCCTAAATATGGGGGGATAAATGGGTTATGAATGTACATAAAATCTGCCCCAAAATTGACCTTTATCGATATCTTGTCGCTGTGCAGATGCCTGCTTTTATTTTTGTAAGTTAGCACTCCCAAACTGTGCTATTTTTAGTTTTTTTATCGGGGGTTGTAATATCAAAAAATAAAAAAAAAAAAAAACGTGCGGGAACCTTAAAAGGGCCTCAGTTATTAGCTCTAAAATACCCAAAATTTGGTAATGGTTGAGATTAATATCGGATAGATAATAATTTTAAAGAAAAAACATTTTCAAGTGATATTTTTTATTTTACAAGAAAGTGATGAGAGTAAATTATAAGATGCCTAAAATTCACAAGATTTGTAAGATTCGTTGTTATGGGTAAGGTTTTTGGGTTTTTTTTTTGGTTTTTTGGTTTGGAGGGGGGGGGGTGGGGGTTTGGTTTTTTTGGGGGTTGGGGGGTAGGGGTAAGGGTCTTACTGGCCCGAAGGGACTCGAACCCCCTGCGGTAAGAAATACGGAAAAGGGATAAAAAAAAATTTTTTCAGTTAAACGACCAACCTTTTTTCTGTATGCCCCAAACTTTTTTTTTTTTTTTTAGCTTTGTTTCATGGTTATTTTTCTCCACCTTAAAGAAATAAAATAAAAAAAAGGAAAGAAAAAAAATGTGTTTAATACCTTTTTTTATTTTTTAGCCAAAACATTTTTGTTTGTCAAATGGAAATGGGCGGGATAGGACATAGTTCCCCTTTTGGAAAAGGGAAGGATGAAGTGTTCGTGTGTGTGTGTTTTGTGTGGTGTGTGTTTTTTTTGGGGTTAACGTCCCCCGCAGTATTTAGTGTAGGTTTTGACTACATAAAGCAAATTGTACTTCTTTTGTACATCACCCAGAGGGATGGATCAACCACAGTCGTCACATTCCCCCTGTACAGCATCTCCCGCCCCTGGAATACCTGTATGAAAAAGCGTCAAAAAAAGGGGAGTTTAAAAACTCTTTTTTCCCGCTGGGGATCAATCCACGACTTCCCGGTTGCGGTTCTGACGTTTTTATCTATTGGCCACGGGACCCTTTTTTGTGTGGGGCCCATTTAGTTTTTAAAAAAAACCCCTTTTTTCAATAAAAAAAATGATTGTTATAAATTAATAAAATTAAAAAGAGGAAAAAAGTTTTGACACCAAAGCATTTTTTTCGACATAAAACGTGGGCAACAACATTGCCCCCGGACAGACCCAAAACCCCGCTTCCTAACTGCAGGGTTTAAAAAACAAGCTTCCCGGGCTGGTTTCGGGTTTTAATTCCCCCAAAAAATACTTCCCAAATTTACTTACTTTTTTCAAAGGAAAGTTTAAAAGTTTTTTTGTAAGGGATATAATCTGTTCATGAATTTTTTAAAAAGAATATTTTTGAAAATTTAAAATTTTGTTTTAAAAAAAGGTTTGGTTAAGTTTGAGAAAAAGAGAGATGAAATTTTCCCCCAAAATATTCAACTATGCAACTTTTAAAATTTAAAACCCAAGTATTTTGGGGGGAAATTTGGCCAATATAGCTTTTAATAGTGTAACCTCTTCCCTTTTTAAGAGAAAAATTTAAAAACTTTAAATTTTCGAACTGCAATTTTTCTTTCATTTCGGTTCCCCAAATTTAAAGGGATGAAACCCAAACTTGTCTAGTTTTAAAAAATTTAATGTTTGCAGTCGAAAAAATTTTTCCCCCGTGAATTTTTTTAAAGCTGTAAATTTTTAAAACCCATGGATGTCTCACTCAATTTCAGGGGAAAAACAAATGATTAAAAATTAAAATAGATTTCTTTTTTTGTTTTTAATGATAGGACTTCTGCAACATTTTAAAAAAGAAAAGATCATACCTTTTAAAGAATATATTTATTTCCCACCTAGGGGGTTTCCGTCGCTGTGTTTTTTTTTTCAACATATGGGCGCCCAGCTAATTACGAGGGGGGAAAACCCCCCAACCAGGATACGGGGGATAAACCCCCGCCCCCCGCAAGTTTAGTGGGAAGGGTTCCCCACAAAAAAAATCCGAAAACCCCCCCCGGTTTTGAACCCACAGCGGGGGGGGGCTGAGAGATTCCAAATTTAGTATTCTAGGTTCCCCAAAAAAAAATTTCCTAAAATCCCCCAATTAAATTTTTGCATTTTTGGGTCCCATTTTTTTTTTGGTTTTTAAAATTAAAATTAAATTAAAACCTTTTTAAATTTGCATATCAAAAATTTTTTTTTTTTTTTTCGGTCAGTGCGGGGAAAAAAACCCCAAAAGAAAAAAAAAATAGAATTGTCGAGCGTGTACCCCCGTGATTTTAAAATTTTAATTTTGTTGAAAACATGGGCGCTGTATTCGTTTTGTTTGTTTTATTAAAAGAGAAAATTTTAAAAATTTAAAAGCCCCCGGGAATCTTATTCAGCACAGAAAATTCGGTCTTCGGAATTTGGGTTAGTTGACGGATATGCACACCCTTTGTTGGAAGAGTACCTCTGTGAAAATTTGAAGAAAATCGACCATAAATGGCGTTTTAGAGTGTGAACACCATTTTTCACTATTTTTATGTTTTACGTCACATGGGCGTCATAGGTCCTGATGATGCTTTTGTTCAAAAGGATACGTTATGTCATAACTGTGAAATTTTCATTATTTTGAAAACTGGCTCATGTCGATTTATTGCTTTAAATAAATTTAAGAAGTTTTGCTTATGACGTTTTTATGACGTCAGGAATCAAAATTATGTAGAAATTCTGCAGAAAGCAAACTGTGTAAGTTTCAACTTCTACTATCCTGAAGCTTTTAATCCTAAAATGAAATTTTCGGTCCTATGTTCGAATTTATTTCAGCCCCAGAAACTTCGGCTTTCGGAAATTCGGTTAGCGAAAGGATTATGCACACCTTGTTTCAAGATGTACCATTGTGAAATTTGAAGAAAAAATCGACCATAAATGGCGGCGTAGAGCTTGAACAACATTTTTCCTTTTTTAGCTCTGTCCTTATGACGACATAGGGTGAAGATGCTTTTGTTTAATAAGCGCAAACTTTACTGTAATAAATTGAAATTTTCATTATTATGAACAATGATCATGTCGAAATCATTGCCTAAAATTAAAAATTTAAGAAGTATGCTTATGACGTCACATGACGTCATATGATGTCAGAATCAAATATATGTAGAAATTCTTGCAGAACTGAAACCTTGTAAGTTTCAACTTTCATCTCATCTGAAGCTCTTTAATCCATAAAATGAATTTTCGGTCTATGTTCGAATCTTATTTCACCACAGAACTTCGGTCTTTCGGAATTCGGTTAGCTAACGGATATGCAACACCTTAGTTCAAGTGTACCATCTGTGAAAATTTGAAGAAATCCGACCATAAATGGGCTGTAGAGCGTGAACACCATTTTTCATACTTTTAGTGCATTGAAAAAAAATGTTTTTCTATCCCCATCATCTGCCTACCGGAGAAAATGTCGAAGACAGAAAAAAACTTTTTTTTCTCTTTCTTTGTTTGGCTGAAAAAAGTTTTCTATTTAAAAGATAAAATCATGTACATGAATTTTTAAAAATTTAATGACGGTGTAGAGAGCAAACCCCCATTTTTCAATTTTTTTAGCTGTGACGTCTGGACGTCATAGGCGCTGAAAGCATTAAAAAACAAAATTTCCTCACGTGAAAATAACCCTTAAAAATTTCATGGTCCTGGGGGGGGGGGGGACATTGCAACTATTAAAATAAGGTTTAGTTTGGGAAGAAGAAAAGAATAATAAAAATAAAAAAAAAAGGTACGTGACGTCATATGACATTTTTTTCACATAATTGTTAGAACCCAGAGCCCACTAAATGACAAAATTTTAACTTTCTATCTCAATAGGTAGTTTTTATAAGCATTTAAAAAATTTAGTCCCTTTGGTTTGAAATTTTGGATCCCCCATAGAGCTTGGACTTTTTGAAATTTTTAAAACGGACACCGGTTACCAATAAGAAACGAATATAACATTTTGGGGGGGGGGGGGGGAAAAATTTATAAAAATCGGCCATTAATAATGGCTTGGACCCTGTACAAATTTCGTAGTCAATTTAAATGTGACATATATGACGTCATAGGCTTCTGAAAATATTGAAATGAAATTTCAGCGCTGAATCTTTGTCATTAAATTTTCATTGCCCCTTTGACAATTTTCAACATATGAAATCTCTTATTAATATTTGAAATAATTATATATAAGACGTCAGGCGTCATGTGCGTTTTTTTTCAAAATGTTTTTACTCCCCGAGCCATTATCTGATAAATTTCACTTTTCTATCTCAAATAAAACCCATTTTATACATTTAAAAAATTTTCGAGCTTGGTTCGAATCTTGGATTTGCTATAGAACCCTGGATTTTCGAATTTTGAAAAAACGGGCCCCGAGGCACAACTAGAACTTATAACACATTCTGTGAAAATTTTATGAAAAAACGGTTAAAAACAAGGGTGTAGACCCCCGTTCAAATTTTGTTGATATTTTAAATGTGAGTATATGACTTTATAGGGGATAGAAAATCATAGAAATCAAAAATTTTAGCCCTTTTAAGCATGTGTCATTAAAATTTTATTGCCTTCGACAATTTCAAATATAGAAAAATTAAATTTTTTTAATAAACCAAAGTTCGAATCTCGTTTTTAAATTTTGGATAAAAACTCGAATTTTTGGGAATCTTAAAAATTTTTATTAATAGCAAAACAACTTTCAAATGTACATTTCCCGGTGAAAATTCAGACCCCCCGGGTTTAAAATGAAAAGGGGGCCGGGGCGCCGAAAATTTTTGGTAGCATTTTTAAAAGGTGACGTCAAAATAAACGCCCATATGGAAAAAAATTGGGCATTAAAAAGGGGTCAAAGTCCCGCTGATAACTATTAAATTAAAATTTTGGCGGCTTTTTTTGAAAACCTTTTTTAAATTTTAAAAAACCTCAAAATGAGAAAAAAAAATAAAAAAAAAAACATCATAACAAACCCAACAAACTTTCTGTTTGGGGGCGAAACCCCCTAGTGGGCGGGAAAGGCAGAAAAACATAACAAACCCTATATGTTTTCAGTGTACGGGTTTTTGACAAAAAAATTGCATCCCAAATTGTACACCTAAAAATAACGATTAAAAAGGGGACTAAATAAATCCTTTAAATGAAAATGCACACAGACGAGAACTTTATTCTTAAGAATTTGCCTTTTTTTAAAAAAAAAAACCCCTAAACCTGACGATTGGCGCAGGTTTAAAAAAATACATGCTAACAAAAATCCGAAAATTTTGAATAATTTACTTGTTTTGGGCCCTTTTTTTTTTAAATGTGTTTCACTGCTTGGGTTGCCCCAAAAGAGGATGAAAAACACTGGTATCAAATGTATATAAAATAACCCGCACTTTTTCATGATAAAAGTAAATTTCCTGTTCGGGTTTAGTATATAAATATCTTAAGTGCCCTTTTTTAATGGTTTGAATTTTTCCCACCCAAAATTAATAAGACCAAACCTTAAACCCAAAAATTTTTAATCCAACCCCCCTGAAAAAATTTTATTGTAAAATAATGAAATTGGGGGGGCCCCCCTTTTGGTTTTTTACTTGATGCTGCTTCTATTTAATATAATTCAAAATTTTGGGGTTTAAAATAGTTTTTTTTTAAAATTTTCACATTTTTTTTTTTTTCCATTAAAAGGGGATGCAGGGGGGGAAAAAGGAAATTTTTCCCCAATGTGACATAAAAATTTTTTTGGGTTTTTTTTTTCGAACACCGTTTTGGGAAAAAAAATTTTAGGCCCTTTTACAAAAAGCAAAGGGATTCCCCCCAAACCCCGGAAAGCAAAAAGGGGGTTTTGAAAAAAAACTTTCTTCCCGTCGAGGTAAAAAAATTTAATTAAAAAGTTAAATTTTAATTTTATAACCCCCCCAAAAGAAAAATTATACCCCTTTAAATTAAAAAATAAAATTTAAAAATTTTGTCCCCTGTTATACAAAATACTCGGGACGGGGAAAAATTTTCCCGTAAAATTTTTTTTTAATTTTCCCTTTTCACTTTTCAAAAACTTTTTGGGGCAAAATTTTTAAATTAAAATTTCATCCCCTTTTTTTTTCCCCCTGGGAAATTTTTAAAAAAATAACCCCTTTTAAAAACTTTTTTAACCTGATCTCCATTGAAGCCCCCCAAACAAATATCACACAATATTGGGAAAACATTCCCCCATAAAAAAATTTCCCTTACTTTGCCGTCTAGCTTTGAAAAACCCCAAATTTATTTTTTTATTACATTTTAAGCTCCCCCATTTTTTGGGGCCCCCCCCCATTTTTTTTTCTCAATCAAACAGGGGGGTTTTAGTACATGTATTAGTCCAAAAAAGAGCCCCCCGGGTTTTCAAAATTCCCCTTTTTTTTAAAGGGAAAAAGGGTTTTCACGCCTCTCTCCCCCCATGAAAAAAACCCCCAAAAAATGAGTGGGTATCAGAATCATGACTTATTTTTTCCCTTTTTTTTAAAAACACATGAAAAACATTTCCCCCGTTCCGTAACTGAAAAAATTGGGGCAAAAATTTTTTTTTTTGTGTCAAAAAACTTTTAATAAAACAAATTTTTTAAAAAAAAATCAAAATTTTTTCAAAATAAAAAAAATCCGTTTAAACCACCCTTTTTGCTTCCCCGGAAAAAACCCCCCAAAAAAAGGGCCAAATTTTTTTTAAGTGGTATAGAAAAATTTTTCAGTAAAGTCGGGGGTAGGGACCGGGAAAACCCCCCCCTCTCCTCCTTTCCCCTTTTCCTCAGCAATTTTTCGATCATTTAGCGAAAAAAAACAAAAAGGGAAAATTTTAGACAAAAATAAAAAAAATTTGGGTTTTAAATTTTCCAAAGTTGATTCTTTATTTAAAAATTTACAAATTTTTTTTTAAATTTAAAATTAAAATTTATTTTTTTATTTATTGACGGGGACAAAATTTAAAAAAACAAAATAACCCAAAAGATTTCTTTTTTTTATAAAAATTTTAAAGGGTTTTCCCAGCTTTGCCCCAAAAGTAAAAATTTTTTAAACACATTCAAAAAAAACTTAACATAAATTTCCCCTTTTTTTGGGCAAATTTTCTTAAAATTTTTCCCTTTTTTAGAAATTTTTTTTTCCCAAAAAAAAATGTCTTAAATCCATTCAAACCCCCAATTTCAATAGGTTTTTGGGGCTATCATAAAGGGAAAAAAACACGAAATTTTTTTTTAAAAATTTCTCCAGATTTTTGGGGCAATCGTAAAACTTAAAAAAAAAAAAGGGGAAAGACCCCAAAAAAAACCCCCCACCAAAAAAAAAAATTTTTAATATTATTCTTTTTTTTTGAAAATCAAAAAATATTGGGGGAAAAAAAAATTTTAAGCCCCCGGGGTTTTAAAAAAATTTTTTTTTTCCCCCCCTTAAAACCCAAATGTTTCCCCAACCCCCATCACAAAAGCTAAAAGGGGCCCTTTTAAACAAATAAAAAATTTTTAAGGAAAAAAATCCGAAAATATTATCTTTTTAAAAAAAATTTTTTTAACCCCAAAGGGGAAAAAAAAGCTAATTGACCAATAAACCCCTTTCCCCTTGTTTTTTTTTTGGGGAAAAGGAAGAAAAAATTGCGCCAAAGGGGTCCAATGCAGCCCCCCCTTTATTAAAAAAGGGGATGCAAAATAAACCCAAAAAAAGGATTTTCGGGCCCGGGGAAAACCTTTTTAAAATTTGGGGACAAAAATGTTTAAAACTTGAAAAAGTCAAAAGAAAACATATGACGTTCACCCCATTTAAATGCAAAAAAAAACCCCCCGGGCTTATTAAAACCCAAAAAACAGCCTTTTAAACCCCCACCAAAAGGGGGAAAAATTTTTTGTTTTTGGAAATTTGCTCAATGGGTTTGAATATTGGTTTTCCCCCTAAACCTTTCCCTTTTTTAAATAGGGGAAAAAAGGGCACGGGTGCAAAAATAGAACGAAAACCCAAAATTTTTGTAAAAAATTTTTTTTTAACCCTTTTGGGCCAAAAAAAAATGGGTGTAACCGCGTAATATTTTTTGTAACAACGCAAGGGTTTAAAAGTTATATAAAAACATGGGGTAAAAAAATTTTAATGATTAAAATAAATTATTTTTAAAAAAAACCCAAAAAAATTTTTTTTTTTCCCCTTTTGGGTTTTCCTTTTTAAAATAAAAAAATTTTAAAAACCCGGGGGGATAAAAAAAAATATTTTTACCTAATGAAAGTCAAAAGGGGCTTTTTTTTTTACAAATAGAAAAATTTTGATACTAATTTTGTGAAAAAAACAGCTTTTTTAAATAAAACGGTAAACGTTTTTTTTACAAAATTTTTAAATTTAAAGGGGGAAAAGGGTTGGGGAAACTTGGAATTCCCCTAAACCTTTTAATTTTAAAAATTAAATATACACCCCCCGGGGAAAAAAAATTGATAAAAAATTGGGGCCAAAATCCGGCTGTAGTTTTCGTCAACCCTTTTTTTAAAAAATTAAACTTTTTACCATATAAAAGCCCTAGGGATAGAAAAAAACCCTTGAAAAAAAAAGCCCCAAAACCCCAGGTAAAACCCTTTTAAAATTTTTTAGGGGCCCGGGGGTTTGCAATAAATGAAAAAAAAACCGTAAAAAAAAAGAAATTTTGGGCCGGGGAGTCATATGACATTAAAAAACGTTCATTTCACAAATTTAAAGATTTTTTGAAACTTATTTTTTCCAAATACAGTTCCTTATTTTTTGGGGGAAGCTTTTTTATACCTTTTAAAATTAACGTCAATGGCCAATGGATTGTAACACACATGCGTCATAAGACGCTCATCTTCTTAAATTTTTTAAAAAATTTCAACGTAGGATTATATTCTCAAAATTTCAGTTTTCTAACTCATCGGAAGGATTTTGCGTATTTGAAATTTAACGTCAATGGTTCGAATATTAATTCGCCATAAAACCTTTGCCTTTATGATTGGAAAGACGGCCCACCGGGCTGCATAATTATAACGAAACCTACACATTCTTGAAAATTGAATAAAAAACGGTCCGAAAAAAATGTCGTAGACCGTGAAAATCTTTCTAGACAACGTCATGTTTGACGTATATGGCATACATAGGCAAAAAGAAAAATCAATGAAATGAAATATACAGTACTGAAAATATGCGCCATTAATTTTTCATGCCCCGGGGGACTTTTGCAACATATAGAAATAAACGCATAGATTTTTAAAATTCTTTTTTACCTATGACGTCATATGACGTTAAATGACGTTCCCCGTACAGAATAAAAAGAAGTCATAAAGATTAATTTTAGTTCAAATATCAGCTTTTAATACATCGGGAAGCGATGTTATGCGTATTTAAAATTTTGACGTCAATGGTTCGAATCTTGGATTTCCCATATAACCTTTGACTTTTCGAATTTGGAAAAAACGGACACCGGATGCACAACTAAAGCGCAAACATGTACATTCTGTGAAATTTTGATGAAAATCGGTCAAAAAAAAATGGCTGTAGACCGATAAAATTTTTCGCCCCTGACGTCAATATACGTAATAACGCACATGAATATAAATTCAATGCATTTAAAAGCACATGGTTTGAAGCATATGTAATTACATTTCCATGGTCCTGGAAACTTTAACAACATTATAAATTTAGGCATAGATCTAAGAAATTCTTTTTGACCTTAAGACCACATGAATGTAAAAGACACTTAGAGACGTATAATCTGTGCAAATATCAGCTTTCTAACTCATCAGAAGCGATTTTTATACTCATTGAAATTTTGAAATTTGACCGTCAATGATTCGAAACTAGGATTCGCCATAAAATCTTTGCCTTTGCGAATTTGGAAAAACGGACACCGGAAATGCAAAACTTGAGTGTAACATACACATATTCTGTGAAATTTTGATGGAAATCGGCCCAGAAATAATGGCTGTAGACCGCGTACAAATATTTTAAGACGACGTCAAGTTTGACGTTAAAACACGTTATAGTCAAATGAAAATTATGAAATGCAAAATGTTCTATCTGAAGCATTTGCTATTAAATTTTCAAGGTGCTTGGACGTTTTTCAGCATATAAAAAATTAACACGTAAAAATTAGAAATTACTTTTCACCTCATGACGTTATATGCCATCATTTTGACGTTTTCCTTTTGAGAATTGTAAATTAATCCTAGAGACTTATATTCTGTTTTAAATATCATCTTTCTAGCTCATCTGTAAGCGATTTTATACGCATTTAAAATTTGACGTCAATGGTTCGAATTTGGATTCGCCATAGAACCATTGCCTTTTCGATATTGAAAAACGGACACCGGGATGTACAACTAGAGTCTAACATACACATTCTGCGATATTTTGATGAAATCGGTCCAGAAATAATGGCTGTAGACCGCGTACAAATATATTAAGACGACGTCAAATTTGACGTCATAACACGTCATAGACAAAAGAAAATGAATTGATATGCAAAATGATTTATCTGAAGCATATGGTATTTAACTTTCAAGGTGCTCGGACGTTTTCAACATATAAAAATTAACACGTAAAAATTAGAAATTACTTTTCACATCATTTCGTCATATGACGTTCATTTTTGAGAATGTAAATAAATTCTAGAGACTTATATTCTATCTAAATATTATCTTTCTAACCCATCTGTGAGCGATTTTATACATATTTGAAATTTGAAGTCAATGGTTCGAATCTTGGATTCGCCATAAAACCATTGCCTTTACGAATTTTGAAAAAACGGACACCGGGATGCACAACTGGAGCCTAACATTCATATTCTGTGAAATTTTGATTAAAATCGGTCCAGAAATAATGGCTGTAGACCGCGTACAAATATTTTAAGACGACGTCAAGTTTGACGTCAAAAACACGTCATAGTCAAATAAAAATTATTGAAATGCAAAAATGTTCTACCTGAAGCATAGGGTATTAAATTTTCAAGGTGCTCGGACATTTTCAACATATAAAAATTAACACGAAAAAATTAGAATATTCTTTTCACCTCATGACGTCATATGATGTCATTTGACGTTTATCTTTAAGAATGTAAATAAATCCTAGAGACTTATATTCTGTCCAAATATCATCTTTCTAGCTCATATGGAAGCGGTTTTATACGCATTTGAAATTTGACGTCTATGGTTCGAATCTTGGATTCGCCATAGAACCATTGACTTTTTCGAATTTTGAAAAACGAACACGGGATGTACAACTAAAGCCTAACATACACATTTTGTGAAATTTTGATGAAAATCGGTCCAGAAATAATGGCTGTAGACCGCGTACAAACTTTTTCACCTGACGTCAAATCTGACGTTATATGACGTCATATTAATAAAATTCATTGCATCCGAAAGCTCATCGTTTTGAAATATATGCCATAAAATTTTCATTGTTCTGGGCCAATGGCAACACATCGAAATTAACGCAAATATAAGAGGAAGAAAAAAGAATAATAAGAATAACTAGATGTCATTCGTCTAAACGAATGATAGGACTTTCTGTAACCTGTGTTAATGCAAAAAGCAGGAGATAGAAGTTTCATGTAATGACTCACCTCTGGTAGTATTTCATGTTCAATGCTGATTAATTGACATTATATTATAAATAAGCGTTTAGTTACGAAGAAAAAAAAGTAGCAGTAGTAGTTGTATGCTTATGACGTCATATGACGTCACGATCAAAATATATTAAGAAATTCTGCAGAACTGCAAACTGTGTAAGTTTCAACTTTCTATCTAATCCTGAAGTTCTTTAGCCCTAAAATGAAATTTTTGGTCCTATGTTCGAATCTTACTTCAGCCACAATACTTCGGTTTTTCCGAATTAAGGTTACTGACAAAATATTCACACCTTAGTTTCAAGATGTACCATCTGTAAAAATTTTTTAAGAAAATCTGATCATAAATGGCGGCTGTAGAGCGCGAACACCATCTTTCACTATTTTAGCTCTGACGTCACGTGACGTCATAGGGTGCTGAAAATGCTGTTGCTTAAAAGCGCATACTTTACTGCAATAACTCTGAAATTTTCATTATTCTGAACAATTGGCATCATGTCGAAATCATTGCCCCAAATTAAAAAAGTGGTATGCTTATGACGTCCTCTGACGTCACGATTCAAAATATTTGTAGAAATAATGCAGAACTGCAAACTGTGCAAGTTTCAACTTTCTATCTCATTCTGAAGCTCTTCAATCCTAAAATGAAATTTTGGTCCTATGTTCGAATATTACTTCAGCCACAGAAACTTCGGTTTTTCGGAATTTCGGTAAGCTGGCAGGATATGTACACATTAGTTTCAAGGTGTACCATCTGTGAAAATTACAAGAAAATCCGACCATAAATGGCGACAGTAGAGCGCGAACACCATTGTTCAATATTTTTAGCTCTGACGTCACATGACGTCATAGCGTGCTGAAGAGCTTTTGTTCAAAAACGCATACTTTACTGTCATAACTCTAAAATCTTCATTATTCTGAACAACTGGCATCATGTCGAAATAATTGCCCTAAAATGAAAATTAAGAAGTATGCTTATGACGTAACATGACGACATTTGACGTCACGACTCAAAATATATGTAGAAATTCTGCAGAACTGCAAACTGTGTAAGTTTCAACTTTCTATCTCATCCTGAAGCTCTTTAATCCTAAAATGAAATTTTCGGTCCTATGTTCGAATCTTATTTCAGCCACAGAACTTCGGTCTTTCGGAATTTCAGTTAGCTTACAGGATATGCACACCTTAGTTTCAAGATGTACCATCTGTGAAAATTTGAAGAAAATCCGACCATAAATGGCGGCTGTAGAGCGTGAACACCATTTTTCACTATTTTTAGTGCATTGAAAAAATGAATTTCTATCCACCACCATCTGCCTACCGGAGAAAATGTCGAAAGACCAGAAACAAACCTTTTTTTCTTCTGTTTCTTTGTTTGGCCTGAATAAAGTATTCTCTTTTTAAAACGATACAATCATGTACATGAATCATCTGCGTGTATAAAATTATTAACCGGATGTGTTGAACAAATGACAAACACAAAATATGTTTTTTTCCAATTATTATAACATATATAAATTCATAGCATGTCTAAATACAATATTACATAACATATCTGTCTACACATATCGAAATACATGTATATGAATAAAAAATATAAAACAACTTCCAGTTGAATAATGAAATCAGAACAGTTTGTTAGAATGAGCATATACAATGAGCGGTGTATCCAGTGACATTATGAGACATACATACACACACGTGCACGGACACACGCACGCACATACACTGGATATGAGAAGTTGAAAGACGTAGTAAAATATTAATGTACCTTTCTTGACCTTTTCATACATGTCTTACACAGAAACTAATAAAAAAAATGTTTATCCTTTCTATTCAGTGATATTCAAAATACGTGTTATAATGCTGCATGATTGAATTTAAGTAAATGTCTTTTTTATCAAATCATTTTCTATTTAATGTTCATCTATCCTAACCTTCAGTTCCTGTCTAATATGAATACTTATATCCAAATAAATTAAATTCTATATTTGTGCTTTTTTGATATCAATGCAAGTTAGCATGATGACTTTGAAATCATAATTATGAATAAAATACCGATAAAAATAATGGCGGTATTGATCAGACTGGATACACAGTAATGAATTTGTACATTGATCATTGATAAAAAGTTAAAAATAGTGTGGATTCTAAATCTCTAAAATTATGTACTTATTGGCAACGGTAATACTGAAAACACTTTCAGTTATACTAGTATTTACCGTATTTATTGAACAAAGAATGTTATTATCTTTATTGAAAAAAAAAAAAACAAAAAAAAAAACCAAAACGTTTTGATATTTGACAAAAAACAACAACAAAAAAAAACAATTACACCATTATTCATTCATTGATTTGTAACCACTTCACCTCTTTTTTGTAAATCGTAATTCATTTTCATTTTTTATGATCTTTCTTTCTCTTGTTTTATATTTGTAGCATCGGTCTTTTATTTAAGAAAATAAATAATATCAGTGTAAATGCAATATTGAAATCTCAAAAACAAAGCGATCCCGATTAAGTAAAAGTCATTTAAAAACATTTCCTGTGTACGATCCCCGGTCCCGACTCGTAATACTCCTGCTTAGAGATCCACATGTTCCGGAAGGTGGAGAGGGAGGCCAGGATGGATCCCCCGATCCACACAGAATACTTCCGCTCTGGTGGAGCGATTACCTTCACCTTCATAGTGCTGGGTACCAGTCTATCCAAATCCTTCTTCATGCGGTCTGCGAGACCGGGAAACATGGTAGAACCCCCTGAGAGCACTGTGTTTCCGAACAAGTCCTTTCGAATGTCAATATCAGACTTAATTACTGCGTTATATAACAACTCGTGTATTCCAAAGTTCTCCATCCCGATAAACGACGGTTTGAAAAGTGCTTCAACCGCTCGGAAGCGCTCGTTTCCGATTGTAATTACTTCTCCGTCAGGCAATTCGTAAGCCTTCTCAAGCGCCGATGACTTGGCGCCTGTTTCCATCTCCTGCTCAAAATCCAGCGCAGCGTAGCACAGCTTCTCCTTGACATCTCGCACAATTTCCAATTCTGAAGAACTGTTGAAATTATAACCTCGCTCCGTCAGAATCTTTCTCAAGTAAGCCGTGAGATCCCTGCCCGCCAAATCGATCCGCCCGACAGCGTGGGGGAGGGAGTATCCCTCATATATGGGAACCACGTGAGATACCCCATCTCCCGAGTCAAACACGATCCCTGTAGTCCGTCCTGATGCATACAGAGACAAGACCGCCTGTATGCTGACGTAGAACGCCGGCGCGTTGAAGGTCTCGAACATAATTTGCGTCATCTTTTCCCTATTGGCTTTCGGATTAAGGGGCGCCTCTGTCAAAAGCATAGGGTGTTCTTCAGGGGCCACACGCAGCTCGTTGTAAAACGTGTGGTACCAGATCTTCTCCATATCATCCCAATTGGTCACGATGCCATGTTCAACGGGGTACCTCAGCGAGAGGATGCCGCGTTTGCTTTGGGCCTCGTCACCGATAAACGTGTCTTTATGTCCCATGCCTGCCATGACTGCCTTGTTCCTTGGTCTGCCGACGAGGGCGGGAAAAACGGACCTTGGGGCGTCGTCGCCGGCAAACCCCGCCTTGCACATTCCGGAACCGTTGTCCAGAACAACGGCGGCGATTTCGTATGCTGATGTCATCTTGTCTTTGCAAGTTTACCTGTAAAATACACATACACCATTGTTGCTTTCATTAACTATTAATACAATGTATGCTCGTATCAAAATGGAAATGCATTGATAAAATGAATGTAGTAAATTACAATTGTGTGATATTTATAACTTATCATAGGACAAATCAGTATAAATTTCTCATAATATTGTAATCAAGATGTCAAAGCAATTTGTTTTCGACATTCTAACTTTCATGGCTTTAATGTGAAAATGCAGTACATTAAAAGATGCATTTCCTTTTGTTGTTGTAACTATAACGCAGTTTTACTAGTACGCATAGGAAATGGATCCGTTTCACATCTTTATTAATTAGTTTATCATCTTCCCTTTGACACAAAACCAGGATAAGACTTTTGCCACTCAATTGATTAATGTTCATCGATACATTTGGTGATTTATTGCTAGTTTAATAATGAATTGTTTTATCATATTAATATATTTGCGTTATTTGTATTTTATGCTAATATCATAATGATGTGACTACTAGCTCGTGAAACAAAGAATACGGTGATTTCTTTTCTTTTCAGTGCAAATTCAGTAACATTTTAATATAAATAATTAGAAAGCAAATTCAGTAACATGACAAAATTGCAAAATAATCATATCATTATTGATAACAAAATTAAATGTAATATTTAAAAAAAATCATACCTCTTTAAAAGTTCACACGACTCTCCTCTATTCTCAGTACTCTCAGAATGGACTTCGCTTTTCAAAAGCTGCTAATATATAGTGAGCTGCAGTTGCCATTTCTTGGTATCCTATAGTTCTCATCGTATAATTCATGGAAACATTCCCGCATATGGTTATAAAGACAGTCACAGACCTATACATATCTCTGACTGTAGCTTGATCGATCAAGTATAACGGGTAGTATACTGATGAAAAGGGTTGGCCCTTTGACAACTGTCTTAACCGTTTCCCTCATAGAGGAAACCATGAAAAGACCTATGCGAACAGCATAAAACCAGGTTTTATGCTGTTCGCTGCTCCTCAGTGGTCTGGAAATGAGGATTTTGTAATTAAATTTGGTAATATTAAACTGTGGTTTTCTGCAGATCAAGCTTTATGTGGTACCTATTGAGTGCGTCAAAATGAGTCTATATGAGGGAAAGGGTTAAAATTACTGCACTTGTGAGTACGAGTTCCCTCAATATGTCAGTATAAATGTGGTTATAGAATGTACAATAAAATCTGTCCCAAAATATGACCCTTTATCGATATCTCTGTCGCTGTGCAGAATGCCTCGCTATTACTTTTGCTAAGTATAGCACTGCCAACTGTGCTATTTTTAGTTATTTATCGGGGGTTGTAATATCTAAAAATAAAAAACAAAACAAACGTGCGGGACACCTTAGAAGGGCCTCAGTTATATAGCTCTAACAATATCCAAATTTGGTAATGGTTGAGACTTAATATCAGGATAGAATAATAACTTTAAGTAAAAACTATTTTCAAACGTGATATTTATTTCATTTTACAAGCAGTGATGAGAGTAAATTATGAAGCATGCCTAAAATTACACAAGATTTAGTAACGATTCGTTGTATATCGATAAAGGTATATTTGTATAGTTTATGTAGCACATTATATCAACGTTTTCTTGTTTTACCAGTGTTTTGATGTGTATGAATGTGTGATTCGTATTATCGTTAGGATCTTTTTTATCGCCGTAACATTATTTCAGTGAAATAAAGACAGTGGGTTAACAGGCTTAACTTTTACCTAGGTATACCATGGACCTACCCAATGTCAACTGTGGGGGTAGGGGTAAGGGGTCTTACTGGCCTGAATGGGACTCGAACCCACTGCGGTAAGAAACTACGGAAAGGCATAAAAAAAGTTGTTTCAGTTAATCCGACCAACACTTTTTTCTGTACTGACCCTAAACCTTTTTTTTTTTTTCTAGCTATTGTTATCATGGTTCATTTTTCTCCACCTTAAAGAAAATAAAAATAAAAAAAAGGAAGAAAAAAAACTGTGCTATAATACCTTTTTTTATATGTTAGCCGAAACATTTTTGTTTTGTCTAATGGCAATCGGCTGGATACGGACACTCAGTTCTCCCTATGGATAAGGAAGGATGAAGATGTTCGTGTGTGTGTGTGTGTGTGTGTGTGTGTGTATGTTTGGGCTTAACGTCCACCGACAGTATTTCAGTGCTAGGACACTTTGACTACATGAAGCAGATATTGTACTATCTCTTGCTACATCACACCAGACGAGTGGCATCACACCACAGTCAGTCACATTACCCTGATACAGCATCTACCGACCCTGGAACTACCCATGTATGCAAAGCGTCAAACAAAGGGAGATGAAACATCATTTTACCGCTGGGGATCGAATCCACGACTTCCCGGTTGCGGTCTGACGCTTTATCTACTTGGCCACGGGACCATTATAATAGTGTAGGTACGGATATAGTTAATATATAATCCTTGTATTCAATGAAAGAATGTATGTGTGCATATAAATTAATAACTTAAATAAGAGGACAAACGTGTTGACACAACGCAGTATCACGACATAAACACGTGTCAGGACACACATTGTACCCGGACAGACCATAACCTGCTCTCCTAACTGCAGGTTACAAAGCAAGCTTCCGGTCTGGTTTCGGGCTTGAATTCCCCCAACAATACTTAGCCCTAAATTATACTTCACGTTTATCAGATGGAAACGTTTATCAGAATTAATGTAATGGGATATAATCTAGTTCATGAATTCAAGCTGACATATTATCTGTAAAGGTAACAATATTTGTTAAGAAATGACGTATTCAGGTGTAAGTTTGAGAAAAAGAGAGATGAAATTAGCCCCAAAGTATTCAACATATGCAACTATAACTTAAACGCTAAGTATTGGTGGAATTCGAGCCAGATCATAGCTTTGAATAGTGTAACCTCTTCCATTTGTAAGAGAAATTTAATGACTTTATTATACAGAATCTGCAATTTTTCTTTCATGTTCGGTCTCAAATTCAAAGGCATGAATCCCTAGCTTGCTCATAGTTTAAAATTCAATGTTTGCAGTCGACACATTTTCCCCTGTGATATTTTTTCACGCTGTAATATGAAACTCGATGGATGTCTCACATCAAGTTGTCAGAGAATCAAATGATCAATATTAAAACTAGATTTCATTCGTTGATACGAATGATAGGACTTTCTGCAACATTTTGAAATGTAAAGATCAATACCGTTAGAAAGAATATATATTATATTTCCTACCTATTGGGGTTTACCGTCGCTGTGATAGTATTTCAATCATATAGGGACGTCCAGCTAATTACAGATGGAGGAAGACCCCGATACACAGAGATACGCGGATATAACCACCGACCTACCGCAAGTCAGCTGGAAGGCTTCCTCACATGAAAAATCCGAAGTCCCTACCGGAATTCGAACCCACAGCGGTGAGGGGCTGAGAGATTCCAAGTTTAGTATTCTAGGTACCAAAATAAATGTCCTGAAAATCCCTACAATTCAATTGTAGCATATTTGGGTCTAGTTTTATAGGTTTTCAAAATATAAGCAATTAAACTTAAACCTATTAATTCTGCATATCAAAATTCTTTTTTTTTTATTTCGTGTACAGTCGCAGGAATAAAACCGTAAATGCTACCATGCAATAGATTCGTCGACGCGTGTAGCCTCGTGAGTTAAATTTCAATAATGCTTGTACATACGATGGAGACGACTGTATTCGTTATAGTTAGTGTTTATTAAGAGAGAATTTAACAGTTAAGAAGCCGGAACGAGCGTAGCGTCAAATGACGTCACGACTAAAAATATTTTAAGAAATTCTGCAGAACTGCAAACTGTGTAAGTTTCAACTTTCTATCTCATCCTGAAGCTCTTTAATCGTAAAATGAAATTTTCGGTCCTATGTTCGAATCTTATTTAAGCCACAGAACTTCGGTCTTTAAGAATTTCGGTTAATTGACAGGATAGGTACACCTTAGTTTCAAGATGTACCATCTGTGAAAATTTGAAGTAAATCCGACCTTAAATGGCCGTTTTAGAGCGTGAACACCATTTTTCACTATTTTTAGCTCTGACGTCACCTGACATCATAGGGTGCTGAAGATGCTTTTGTTCAAAAGCGCATACTTTACTGTCATAACTCTGAAATTTTCATTATTCTGAACAACTGGCATCATGTCGAAATCATTGCCCTAAAATGAAAATTAAGAAGTATGCTTATGACGTCACATGACGTCATATGACGTCACGACTCAAAATTTATTTAGAAATTCTTCAGAACTGCAAACTGTGTAAGTTTCAAATTTCTATCTCATCCTGAAGCTCTTTAATCGTAAAATGAAATTTTCGGTCCTATGTTCGAATCTTATTTCAGCCACAGAACTTCGGTCTTTCGGAATTTGGGTTAGTTGACAGGATATGCACACCTTAGTTGGAAGATGTACCATCTGTGAAAATTTGAAGAAAATCCGACCATAAATGGCCGTTTTAGAGTGTGAACACCATTTTTCACTATTTTTAGCTGTGACGTCACATGACGTCATAGGGTCCTGATGATGCTTTTGTTCAAAAGCGCATACGTTACTGTCATAACTGTGAAATTTTCATTATTCTGAACAACTGGCATCATGTCGAAATCATTGCCTTAAAATAAAATTTAAGAAGTATGCTTATGACGTCATATGACGTCAGGAATCAAAATATATGTAGAAATTCTGCAGAACTGCAAACTGTGTAAGTTTCAACTTTCTATCTCATCCTGAAGCTCTTTAATCCTAAAATGAAATTTTCGGTCCTATGTTCGAATCTTATTTCAGCCACAGAACTTCGGTCTTTCGGAAATTCGGTTAGCTGACAGGATATGCACACCTTAGTTTCAAGATGTACCATCTGTGAAAATTTGAAGAAAAAATCCGACCATAAATGGCGGCTGTAGAGCTTGAACAACATTTTTCACTATTTTTAGCTCTGTCCTCATATGACGACATAGGGTGCTGAAGATGCTTTTGTTCAAAAGCGCATACTTTACTGTCATAACTCTGAAATTTTCATTATTCTGAACAACTGGCATCATGTCGAAATCATTGCCCTAAAATAAAATTTAAGAAGTATGCTTATGACGTCACATGACGTCATATGATGTCAGGAATCAAAATATATGTAGAAATTCTGCAGAACTGCAAACTGTGTAAGTTTCAACTTTCCATCTCATCCTGAAGCTCTTTAATCCTAAAATGAAATTTTCGGTCCTATGTTCGAATCTTATTTCAGCCACAGAACTTCGGTCTTTCGGAATTTCGGTTAGCTAACAGGATATGCACACCTTAGTTTCAAGATGTACCATCTGTGAAAATTTGAAGAAAATCCGACCATAAATGGCGGCTGTAGAGCGTGAACACCATTTTTCACTACTTTTAGTGCATTGAAAAAAATGTATTTCCCCCCCCGGAAAAAAGACCAGAAACAAACCTTTTTTTCTCTTTCTTTGTTTGGCCTGAATAAAGTATTCTCTATTTAAAACGATACAATCATGTACATGAATCATATAAACTATAAATGACGGCTGTAGAGAGCAAACACCATTTTTCAATATTTTTAGCTGTGACGTCATGTGACGTCATAGGCTGCTGACAAGCATTGAAAACAAAATTTCCTCACGTGACTAATAACCCATAAAAATTTCATGGTCCTAGGACTATTGCAACATATTAAAATAAGCGTTTAGTTAGGAAGAAGAAAAGAATAATAATAATAAAAAAATGACGTCACGTGACGTCATATGACATTTATTTTCACATAATTGTTAGACACCCAGAGACCTACTAACTGACAAAATTTCAACTTTCTATCTCAAATAGGATAGTTTTTATAAGCATTTAAAAATTGACGTCCTTGGTTCGAATCTTGGATCCGCCATAGATGCTTGGACTTTTCGAATTTTGAAAAACGGACACCGGTATACACAATAAGAACGTAATATACACATTTTGTGAAAATTTGATAAAAATCGGCACATTAATAATGGCTCTGGACCGTGTACAAACTTTCGTAGTCAATTTCAAATGTGACATCATATGACGTCATAGGCTTCTGAAAATCATTGAAATCGAAATTTCAGCGTCTGAATCATTTGTCATTAAATTTTCATTGCCCTTCGACAATTTCAACATATAGAAATACTCTTATTAATATTAGAAATACATTATCATATAATGACGTCAAGTGACGTCATGTGACGTTTATTTTCACAAAATGTTTAAGACTCCCAGAGACCTATATACTGACTAAATATCACTTTTCTATCTCAAATAAATCCGATTTTATAAGCATTTAAAAATTTACGAGCTTGGTTCGAATCTTGGATTCGCTATAGAACCATGGACTTTTCGAATTTTGAAAAACGGACACCGAGATGCACAACTAGAACTTAATATACACATTCTGTGAAAATTTGATGAAAATCGGTTCATAAACAATGGCTGTAGACCGCGTACAAACTTTTGTTGCATATTTCAAGTGTGACGTCATATGACGTCATAGGCATATGAAAATCATAGAAATCAAAATTTCAGCCTTTGAAGCATGTGTCATTAAAATTTCATTGCCCTTCGACAATTTCAACATATAGAAATATTCTTGTTAATATTAGAAATACATTATCATATAATGACGTCACGTGACGTCATATGACATTTATTTTCACAAAATGTTTAAAACTTCTAGAGACCTATATACTGACTAAATATCAACTTTCTATCTTAAATAGGACAGATTTTATAAGCATTTAAAAATTTACGACCTTGGTTCGAATCTTGGATTCGCTATAGAACCATGGACTTTTCGAATTTTGAAAAACGGACACAGGGATGCACAACTAGAGCCTAACATACACAATCTGTGAAAATTTGATGAAAATCGGTCCAGCAATAATGGCTGTAGACCGCGTACAAACTTTTTCAACCGACGTCAAAGCTGACGTTATATGACGTCATATGAATATGAAATTCATTTCATCCGAAAGCTCATGGTTTGAAATATATACCATAAAATTTTCATTGTTCTGAGTCAATGGCAACACCTCGAAATTAACACAAATATAAGGGGAAGAAAAAAAGAATAATAATAAGAAGAAGAAGAAGAAGAAGAAGAATAAAAAAACAGTACAAACCCAATATGACTTTCTGCCTGTAGGCAGAAAGTCCTAATAAAAAACAGTACAAACCCAATATGACTTTCTGCCTGTAGGCAGAAAGTCCTAATAAGAACTAGATGTCATTCGTTTAAACGAATGATAGGACTTTCTGCAACATCTGCTTTATATAGTATATATAGAAGACGACATAATAGATAATGCTTATTTTGGAAACAGTCAACATTCGACAAAAAACAAAAACAAAATCAAGAACATCTTTTTAATATATAAATAATAAAAAAAAATTTTATATATATATATATTTTTTTAAAGATTTAATTGGTGACCCCTTTTTATTTTTTCTTATATGAAGTCCAATTTCAATAAACTTGGTACCGTTAGAAAGCTCTTAAAACATGCTACATTTTATACGCATAATGTATAAACTTATCTTCAGTCGTTTCTGAGATATTGACTGTTAAACCTCAAGAAAACAGCATATTATCAGCAAAATTAGCTTCATTTCATTTAGTTTTTTTGCTTATAACTTTGTATTGCGTAAACCAATTTTAATAAACTAAATATCTTTGGAAACGTCAACTATTCAGCTATAATTCTTATTCATACATATATTTACAAAAATCGATATTTATTGAGATATGGCTACATATATGCAGTAGGGGTGAAATCAAAATTTCCTCACGTGCCTAATAACCCATACAAATTTCATCGTCCTAGGACTATTGCAACATTTTAAAATAAGCGTTTAGTTAGGAAAAAGAAAAGAATAATAATAATAATAAAATGACGTCACGTGACGTCATATGACGTTTATTTTTACATAATTGTTAAGACGCCCAGAGGCTTACTAACTGACAAAATTTCAACTTTCTATCTCAAATAGGACAGTTTTTATAAGCATTTAAGAATTGACGTCCTTGGTTCGAATATTGGATCCGCCATAGATGCTTGGACTTTTCGAATTTTGAAAAAAAAGGACACCGGTATACACAATAAGAACGTATTATACACATTCTGTGAAATTTTGATGAAAATCGGCCCATTAATAATGGCTCTGGACCGTGTTAAAACTTTCGTAGTCAATTTCAAATGTGACGTCATATGACGTCATAGGCTTCTGAAAATCATTGAAATCGAAATTTCAGCGTCTGGATCATTTGTCATTAAATTTTCATTGCAATTCGACAATTTCAACATATAGAAATACTCTTGTTAATATTAGAAATACATTATCATATAATAACGTCACGTGACGTCATATGACGTTTATTTTCACAAAATGTTTAAGACTCCCAGAGACCTATATACTGACCAAATATCACTTTTCTATCTCAAAAAGGACCGATTTTATAAGCATTTAAAAATTTACGACCTTGGTTCGAATCTTGAATTCGCTATAGAACCATGGACTTTTCGAATTTTGAAAAACGGACACCGAGATGCACAACTAGAACTTAATATACACATTCTGTGAAAATTTGATGAAAATCGGTTCATAAACAATGGCTGTAGACCGCGTACAAACTTTGTTGCATATTTCAAGTGTGACGTCATATGACGTAATATAGAAATAATTTTTAAAAATTTAAATTTTATTGTCCTTGAATTTAAGAAATATTCTTGTTAATATTAGAAATACATTATCATATAATGACGTCACGTGACGTCATATGACATTTATTTTCACAAAATGTTTAAAACTTCTAGAGACCTATAAACTGACTAAATATCAACTTTCTATCTTAAATAGGACAGATTTTATAAGCACTTAAAAATTTATGACCTTGGTTCGAATCTTGGATTCGCTATTTAACCATGGACTTTTCGAATTTTGAAAAACGGACACAGGGATGCACAACTAGAGCCTAACATACACATTCTGTGAAATTTTGATGAAAATCGGTCCAGAAATAATGGCTGTAGACCGCGAACAAACTTTTTCACCTGACGTCATATGAATATGAAATTCATTGCATCCGAAAGTACATGATTTGAAATATATGCCATAGTATTTTCATTGTTCTGAGTCAATGACAACACCTCGAAATTAACACAAATATAAGAGGAAGAAAAAAAGAATAATAAGAAGAATAACTAGATTTCATTCGTTGATACGAATGATAGGACTTTCTGCTACATTTGTCAAATACTTAAAAGCAAAAAAAGTAAGAGGATATGAAATTGCAGCCTTAAACTTGCTTTTGTATGGCCATAACTTAAATGAACTTTGAAAAATAAACCGTTTAACTTGGAGGAAATGGCAAAAGTAACTGAAAATCATTTTTTTTATATCGATTTATTTAACTTGGACTATTTTTATGATCTATGTTACAAATCAAATTTATTTAAAACGCTTACAATTCGAATTCCATCCTGTAATAATGGCTGTAGACCGCGTACAAGAGTGTGTAGACAACGTCAAGTTTGATGTCACATGACATCATAGGCATAAGAAAATCAATGAAATGAAATATTAAGTATCTTAAATATATCAAGTAATTTTTTCATGCTCCTTGCAACTTTGCAACATATAGAAATTAATGCGTAGATATATTAACATTCTTTTTGACGTCAAATAACGTTAATCCTCACAGAATATAAATAAGTCTTAAAGACTAATATTCAGTCCAAATATCAACTTTCTAAATCATCTCGAAGCGATTTTATATGTTTTTGAAATTTGACGTCAATGTTTCGAAACTTGGATTCGCCATAGAACCATTCCCTTTTCGTCTTTTCGAATTTGTAAAACAGGACCCGGGATACACAACTAGAGCGTTACATATACATTCTTTGAAATTTGCTGAAAATTGGTCCAAAAATAATGGCTGTACACCGCGTAAAACCTTTTTGTCCTGACGTCAAATCTGATGTGATATAACGTCAAATTAATATGAATTACATTGCATTCTAAAGCATTTCTAAAGTATATACCATAAGATTTCATGGTCCTGGGAAGTAAACAGCATATTAAATTAACGCGTATATATCAGAAATAATTTTTGACCTTATGACGTCATATGACGTCAAATGACGTTCATCTTCATAGAATGTAAAGCACTCTTGGAGACTTATTTACTTTCCAAATATTAGTTTTCTAACTCATCTGGAAACGATTTTATACGTATTTAAAATTTGACGTCAATAGTTCGAATATTGGATCCGCCATAAAACCTTTGCATTTTTGAATTTGGAAGAACGGACAACGGGTTGCTCAACTATAACCTAATATAACTTTTTTGAAATTTTTATGAAAATCGGTTCATAAACAATGGCTGTAGACCGCGTATAAACTTTTGTAGCATATGGCCAGTGTAACGTCATATGACGTCATAGGCATATGAAAACTGTAGAATTAAAAATATCAACGTTTGAAGCAAAATGTCATATAATTTCCATTTCCATGGACCATTTTAACATATAGAAATTTTCTTGTAAATATTAGAAATAGATCTTTTCATTTTCACAAAATCGTTCATGCATCCATAAACCTACATAATGTTCAAATATCAACTTTCTATCTCATATGGGACCGATTTTATAAGCATTTGAAAATTAACGACCTCGGTTCGAATCTTGGATTCTCCATAGAACCATGGTCTTTTAGAATTTTGAAACACGGATAGCGGGATGCACAACTAGATCTTAATATACACATTCTGTGAAAATTTGATGAACATCGGTTCATAAGTAATGGCTGTAGACCGCGTACAAACTTTTGTAGAATATGTCAAGTGTGACGTCATACGACGTCATTTACCTAAAAAATCTATTGAAATAGAAATTATATCGTGTGAAACATATGCCATTAAATTTTTATTGCTCTTCGACCATTTCAACATATAGAAATAATCTTGTTAATGTTAGTAATATATTTTCATATAATGACGTCACGTGACGTCATATGATGCAAATTTTCAAAATAGTTTTAAGACTCCGAGAGACCTACATACTGACCAAATATCAACTTTCTATCTCAAATAGGACTGATTTTATAAGCATTTGAAAATTTACGACCTTGGTTCGAATCTTGGATTCGCTATAGAACCTTGGCAATTTCGAATTTTGAGAAACGGACACCGGGATGCACAACTAGAACTTAATATACACATTCTGTGAAAATTTTATGAAAATCGGTTCATCAATAATGGCTCTGGACCGCGTACAAACTTTTGTAGCTTATTTCATGTGTGACGTCATATGACGTCATAGAGATATGAAAATCATAGAAATACATTATTGACGTCATATGACATTTTTTTAAAATGTTTAAAATTTCAAGAGACCTATATACTGATTAAATATCAACTTTCTATCTTAAATAGGACAGAATTTATAAGCATTTAAAAATTTACGACCTTGGTTCGAATCTTGGATTCACTATAGAACCATGGACTTTTCGAATTTTGAAAAACGGACACCGGGATGCACAACTAGAACTTAAGATACACAATCTGTGAAAATTTGATGAAAATCGGTTCACAAACAATGGCTGTAGACCGCGTACAAACTTTTTCACCTGACGTCAAATCTGACATTATATGACGTCATATGAATATGAAATTCATAGCATCCGAAAGCTCATGGTTTGAAATATATGCCGTACAATTTTCATTGTTCTGAGTCAATGGCAACACCTCGAAATTAACACAAATATAAGAGGAAGAAAAAAAGAATAGGAAGAAGAATAATAAAAAAACAGTACAAACCCAATATGACTTTCTGCCTGTAGGCAGAAAGTCCTAATAAAAAACAGTACAAACCCAATAGGACTTTCTGCTGAAAGGGCAGAAAGTCCTAATAACAAACCCAATAGGACTTTCTGCTTTAGGCAGAAAGTCCTAATAATAAAAAAACAGTACAAACCCACAGTACAAACCCAATATGACTTTCTGCGTGTAGGCAGAAAGTCCTAATAATTTTAGTTCTATCCACCGGAAAGTACACAAAACAAGGAGGAAGACCCCTAGAGCACAGAGACACATGGGTAGACCGCCGACCTATCGCAAGCAAGCTCGCTTCCACACATGAAACCTATCAACTGAAGTCAAATTTCCATGCTATTCTGGAAGAGTGGGGGGGCACAATGAACAATATTTAGGAATCCTGTTCATTGTACGTCCACATCATAAAGTATACTTGTTCCATGTTAGAGGAAAATGAAGAAAAGTGGAATAACTAAACAAATATTGATGCCAGAGTAATGGAGCTTGTGCATGACAATTCCTCTTTTCAAGCTCTGTCCATTTATGGAAATTCATTTCAATGGCATAAGTAGAGCAGGAGTTATTGCAGAATAAAGAAGTGTGATGGAAACAGTGCGACATACTAACAGACCAAGTGATCCCTGTGGCTCCCATGCGATGCTGGCAACACAATAATTCTCTCCCCCCCCCCCCCCCCCCTTTTTCTCTCGTGTGTGCTGTTAAAGGATCAAGCTGATATTCAAGATTCAAAATTTATTTGAATTACGTAACAATAAACATATCACAGCAAACACTGAGGCAAATTATCATCACAAATTTCAGTTCAAAGTTTTATTTTTTCTTCCCCTGCCGTGCCAGCTTTTCCTTCCTTTTCTTTACATGTTTAGGAACTTTTGCCTGTCTCTTCTCCTTTTGTGCTTCTTTGATCAGTTTCTTCCTCTCCTGCAAAATGTTCAAGCATGAACTAAAATCAATGATGATGGAAAAAATTACAAAATAATGAATCTGAAATAATCCTCACAACATACATAGTTTTCATGATTTCAAAGTAATATCTTTCTATACATAGCATTAGTTATTTTTGTGATTTAATGTCTGTATTAGAAACAAAACTGCTCTTTCAAATGAACTACTTTCATTCCTTTTAACAGATGCCATATTAATTCAAGTATACAAGAAATTTCATTTCTTTTATACCCAATCATTGCTTAAAAAGAACATAACTTTCATAACCATCCTGACATTTGAAATAAGTCTGACAAACTAAAAAAATAACAAATACAACCAAATTTTTTTTAAAAAAAAAAACCCTAATTAGCAAACAAGTCAGACTCTGACCAAAGCTGAGTCAGGGTCTTCACTGTTTATTCATACATATATACAGTCTGCACAGCAACATTTAAGTCCATTTTTTTATAAACCATTTCCTCTCAGTAAATCAATATTCACCAAGTTATGAGATAAAAGGCTAATTATCAATAGTAATGTATATGTGGTTAATGTGAATATCATAATTAATTGGCTGCTGACAAATGACAAAAGTGTCGAATAAACACCCAATAAAGCTATTATGGTATTGTGTTTTCATTGACAACCTTCTGTTCTGTACAAACCTTTCTTGCATTAGGGGACTCGTCACGAGGTCTGTAGAACTTCTTTTTTGATTCTTCGTCCCCACTGCCATCAGCTTCAGAATCATCCTCACTGTCGGTCTCATCAGCATCTTCATCATCATCATCAGCAGCAGCATCTTCCTGACCCATGGTAGAGCCGTCTTGTAACAAGGCTGGCACCTTATTGACACAATACACAACATTAATTGTGATACTTAATTTTCACTTTCTGGACAGAAAAATCCGTTTATGTTACTTAATACAGAATGTTCGAAACTCTGATCTCATATGACCGTATCTCTGACCCCACATCTAAAAAGCCGATGTATCACAAACATTTTCATCAGCTCAAAAATTTCAAATACTGCAGCAATAAAATTTGTAAACTTTGAAGGAATTTAATGTCCTTTTCTGTTAAAACATGCTAAGAGTAACACATTTTCACAGTTCAAAATTTCCTTCCTCTTATCTTTACACATATGAAATATTATTTTGTACAAAGTCAACCACTGATAACATGATAATAATAATTATATAAAAGGTCCCTAAAAGTTGGGTAGCAGACTTGACAGAATCTGTACAATAGGAAACTATCATCTTACAACAAACCATAACTTAATCTTTTTCCAGATACATCAATGCACATTTAAGTTATTTTAATAATCAGCTAACCACTGAATTTTGATGAGGAGCTGCATTTGGTCATAGACAGAAAATCTTCCCACAGCATTACCTTTCTCAAACTAATTTTGATAAAAATCTTTTGCATTTTATCTAAAGGTAACTTAATGATTAAAAAAAATTATATCCTAAACATCCTGTAAGAAACTTCTGCTTCAATTTATATGTGAATACACCCAAAAAATAAGTTTCACCTGCTCTGGGCCTGACATGTCCGTCTTTATGCCTGTGATTTTATGGTAGAGCAACTGAAAATAAAGGATAATTATACCAAATTATTGTCCAAGTTGTAAGTTGACAAATCAGCAGTAAATACATAACAATTGCCACATTATATATCTAAATGCTTATACAAAATCCATTCACAAAAAGAAAACAATTTCATGAAATTCAATATTTAATCTTTTAACTACATTTCACTGCAAATGAAAAAAGTGCTTGTCAATTTAGTATGAAAATATAAATCATACTGGCTACAACTTCTTCACTTTTAAGTCAAATGCTGGTATGATCAGGAATGTGACAAGCCAATTTACCATTATTTCTAGATAATGGGTAAAACACTACACAAAAAGAAAAGACCTAATAAAAGATTACAGAAAAGTACATTTTTCACAATGAAAACTTGTCTACCTTAAAGAGTTTTAATAAATAGACTGTACAAACCTCATCTGTGTCACCTTGCTGGGCCTTCTTATAATCTCTCTTGATCCAGTGTTCTAGGAATGAACGAGTGTTTAAACACCTGGAAAGATACAATTACATCATATGTGCCTCCGAAGAAAATTGCTATCACAAAAAGATTACAACAAAATATCTGAAAGACAATGATATGTGGATTATCTTTTTACTGGCACTAACAGTATAGAAATGTTCTTGTTTGCTTGTTTTACAAACCAAAAACAGTATTTCAGTCATTTGTAGTCTTTACCTATATGATACCAAAGACAGTTAAGTGGCATGATATCACACTCAGCCACAATAGCTAGACACAGGACCAATCAGCCTTGAAACCCAAACCAGGATTCTAGTACCATTTTCAACTAGCACCATTTTAAACTTCAACTAATACCATTTTCAAAAGACTTAAGTATATTATGCCAGAAGATCAACACACAGTATACTA
Organism: Solen grandis; assembly: GCA_021229015.1. NCBI lineage: Eukaryota > Metazoa > Mollusca > Bivalvia > Adapedonta > Solenidae > Solen > Solen grandis. The sequence goes on from CM037785.1 coordinate 42,674,080, forward strand.
CACCAGAGGATCTAAAAGCAATCATTTTCAGGTTGACTCTGAACTGATCAATTTAAAAATCTAAACCTGCTGAAGTAATTGTTTGGAGCAGTCATTTTGATCAATGTTAATTTGCAAAGCACTGAGTAAGAAGAAGCATTTCTAATACAGATGCAGTAAACTCCACATAAAACTAACCTGGATAAATCAATATTATTTTCAGGCTCAATGCTTTCTTTTCTATGTTTAATTTATTATATATACATAGATGTGTAACATAAATCACATACATCAAATTATTTATTTCCTGAAGAGCTTGTTATAAGCAGAGTTCATTGTATACACAGCAAAAAGAAAAAATTTCTTACAGAGATATGTAATACAAGATAGAGTAAACTTGCCTGATGAAAATACGATAAGAATACAAAGATAATTATATTAGAGGAAATTCTCAGAGTGACAAACCTGTTCATCAATTTTATCCTGTTCAGTGACATCTTCCACTGTCCTGTTGGCTGTGATGGTCATACACCTCTCTAGGTAATCATCCAGGTTGTCAGCAGTGATGGAGATGTCCGTCACAAAATCAAACAGCTCCTTAATCGTCAGTGTGCTTACACCCTTTTTCTTGAAATAATCTTGAAAGATATGATATAGGGACAAACATTACAGTACCTTTCTATACATATGTAGTATTGCATATAAAATAAAACTCAGAGCAAACTCATCAAGACCATGACTATATCTAAGGTTTCTTTTGATCAGTATAAGGAATAAGTATCTTATAAACAACCTGAATATAGTGAACAAAATTCCATATCAAACAGCTTACATTTTCTATGAGTGGATACAAAGAACTGTGATTTATTCGTATCATTATAAATTTATAGTAAAATCCTTAAAATAAATTTTCATATGTTCTTAAATAGCCATTCATGTTATCTATTGGAAGTAACCCACTAATGGATAGATCGACAACATTTTGAAGTTAACATGATTAACAAAGGTTCACAGTTTTATTTTCACACCAAACATGGATAAAACAGTAGTGCACATGGCAATATAAGTGGGTAAGGTCTATTGTTAAAAGCTCACCTCACGAATCTATTCTTTCCAATTTTGACAAAACACAATATGCATCATTCTACATTTTGACCCCATGTTGCAATACTGAGCTAGTGATCAAATAATGACAGATAATATATCCTTGTTTAATTTATTGATGTTATGCCAAAAGGTTGTAGTTTCTGAGTTGTATACATGTGAAGAAATTACAATGTTCTGACATTTTATGTCTTTCAAAATACCTATCGAGACCACTACTCTATGGACATATAAAAACATGATTCTATACATCATGCTTGATCGGTATGTATATCTCCAGCAACCGTGTCAACTACACAGATAAGATGTGAAAACCTGTCTCAGTCTTTAGTGAACATGGGCTCTATTTTACATCAAAATTACAATGGACTAGAAATGTGTCCAGAGGACTCAGATGCCCCCACCCTTTACATTTTTCAAAAACAAACGCCCATAACTCTATCAACTTCAACAGTTGTTCGATAAAAATACCCAGGTGCGCAAGTTCATGTCCTGAATAATATATCCACTATCAAGTATCAATCTGTAGTACAAATACATACGGAGTTATGTGTGTCACAAAGTTACAGGATAGACGGACGTACATACGTACGGACGGACAAAGGCAAATCTATATGTCCCCCGCCCCCTTATTTGGTGGGGGCATAAAAATGCTGGTTTGGTACCAGAATATTGGGTTTCATTTAGCTGCGGTTAATACGTAAGTGAGCTATAAACAAAGATTTAATACAAGATAAACTGGGACTTAGCAGATCTATCAACATTTTGAAGTTTACTGTCATTGTGACAGTATTTCACCCATATAGCTACGTCCAGGTAATTACAGGTGGTGGAAGAACCACAAACGCAAATCAGCAGGAAGTCTTTCAGACTAGGGCCTGAGTCTGAGCCAATCACGTTGTGTGTAGAGACTAACCTGTAACATTAGAACAGTCTTTCCGCAGGAACTCAAGAGCATGTGGGTGGTCGTGCTCCACTGACTGTGATACGTCGATCACAAATAGCTGCCCCTCATGGTATCTGTAGAACAATTCATGTATACATAAACTTTTTCTGACAAACATTTCACTTCACAGAATCAATCTTGTGCACCCGTTACCACTCTAGTGTATCATATTACAGGTTTGTTTCTTTGTTTGCTGGGTTTAACATCCCACCAACAGTATTTCAGTCATTTGGAGACGATGTCTACTTGAGACAGATATAGTGCTGCCACACTGCAGTATCATGCCGTAGACATGTGGTATGATACCACACCCAGTCACATTATCCTGACACTGGGCCAACCAGTCCTGCAACTACCCTTATATGCTGAACACCAAGCAAGGAAGCTATAACAGTACCATTTTTTACAACTTTGGTATGTCGCGGCCTGGGTTCGAACCCACGACCTCCCCCTCCGGAGGCGGACACTGTAACCACTTGGCCACCGGGGATGGTATATTACAGGTTTATTTGATAAGATTGCCAAACATAAATCATGTGACCTGCATGACACTGCATTATCCACACTTACTGGTTTTAGATAGATCAACAATATGGTGCAAACCTGGAAAGATTTGTTCCTATAACAGTCTTACCCACAAGAAAAAATTAAAACCACATGTTAGCATATCATAAGAAGGCCTAGATAGAATCAGTCTGAACAGGTTTTTATGGCATCACCTGATCTCTAAGACATAAAGTAGCAGCAAACCATATAAAACTGGATCTGCCAGCGAGTAACTGCCCTTCAGATTTAATTTCACTGACATATGGCTCTTGAATATTCGTTTGTATTTTGGTCATAACAGATGCCAACAGTATTAATTCATTTGGAGACTATGTCTACTTGAAACAGATATATTGCTGCCAAACTGCATTATCTTGCCATAGACATGTGGAATGATACCACAATAAGTCACATTATACTGACACCTGGCTAATCTGTCCTGGTAGTACCCTTATAATGCTTAGCAGCAAGCCAGGGAGCTATACCAGGACCATTTATTTTTAAACTTTGGCTTGTGGCATCTGGGGATCAAACCCACAACCTCCCAATTCCAGGACAAACTCTCTAACCACTTGGTCAGTGGGACTGTGAATATCTTAATACTTTCAAGTGGTAAATGGCTGATATTGTCTGACCACTGTAAGATACATACATATTTACTCTTATTCAATAAGTATCTTTATGCACCAGAATAAAGTAAATGGCAGCCGAGAAAATATGTAGGAAGTTCTGATATTTTGGAATACATCAGTTTAACAAATGTGAAATTTTTTGAGTGCAAAATAGGGCAGCCCAGTATCCATCGGTAAGGATCAGAATCACTGAAAAAGCTTATAACAAAATTGATTTAAAAAGTTATGTTTGAATCAAGTACTTACAATAAGTTAAATTCACTAAAATCAGCATGTATAAGTCGACAGTCATGATAAAATGTTCGTAGAATCTGTATACACTGTAGATACAACTCTCTAGCTTTAGACTCACTGATCTCACTGTCCTTCAGTAATGGAGCTGGCCTGAAGTAGAAAAATTCTGTAAAAACTAGAGCTACCGCTGGTGTTATTGACAAAATCAAGTAACTCACCACCCCATCAGTAGTGATTGACAAAATCAATTTAATTTTTGTAACTCACCACCCATCAGTTAGTGATTGACAAAATCAAGTAACTCACCACCCATCAGTAAGTGATTGACAAAATCAAGTAACTCACCACCCATCAGTAAGTGATTGACAAAATCAAGTAACTCACCACCCATCAGTAAGTGATTGACAAAATCAAGTAACTCACCACCCATCAGTAAGTGATGACAAAATCAAGTAAGATTGACAAAATCAAGTAACTCACCACCCATCAGTAAGTGAAAGACAAAATCAAGTAACTCACCACCCATCAGTAATTGATTGACAAAATCAAGTAACTCACCACCCATCAGCACCTATGAAGTCCATCAATAGCACATGACTTCTCAATAGCAATGGTTCAGGACATGGAATTCCTGCCTGGTGTATTCTGGGAAGAAAAAAAACATTACCTTTTATAAACTTTCTAGTATCTTCCATCAATTACCACAAGCAACAGCTTTTTAATAATGTACCATATGTAATATATGGCTGTCATAAATGACTATTACTTTCAAAGTCTTTTCTTTCTTAACCCTTTGCCTCATATAGCCACATTTTGACAACAGAGCAGACCCAGGCAAAAGAGCTCTCTTATCTCAGGGTAGCTTATATTCTTCAGTCAGCCAAACAATAAAATCCATTGTTTCATTTATTATTCAAAGTTCAGTATATCAATATTCATTCAGTCATAAATGGACATTATCAATTATTAAGCAAAAGATTAATCACTTTAAATCCCATACAAACTAACAAGTTGAAAGATTTCATATACTGTATTTTACTGAGAGTTCTGTTTAGCCCTGTGCAACTTGATTGGTGAGGATATAAGCATACTTCAAAAGAATATCACCTTATCAAATTTCTCATCTCCTTCTCAGCCCAAGTCCGGACCATCTTGCGTGGGTTGTGTTTACAGTAGCCGTGTCTGAACCGAAACTCTCCGCTCACATACTTGTCTCTGTCCTTAAACACCAGGATGGATGTCTTGTACACCTGCAATCAGATACAAGTGAGATATGCATAGTATTAAGTATGTCAAGATTGCAACTTTGTTGCATGTAAAATCATGATGTCAGTGACTGACTGTCTCCAGAAGTGGATTTCTACAAGAAAATGTTAAGTAAGCATGGAAGGAACCCTGGATGCTTTAAAAGAAGGAAGCTCCTCTCCAATAATGAAGAGTAAACATTATGACACAAGAAGTAAATAAAGTAAGTTCACAAATCCTATCTTTAAGAAATCATATTACTCTGATTACTTCCTTTACAGGGCTGTTTAACTGTTTACAAAAACAAAAATAAACTTTTTTGACTAACACAAAACCAGAGTTTTACACTGTAATACCTGTTTAGAGCAGAGTTTCTATCCATCTATCTAGATCTATCTTTCAACTTTTACTAGTTTTACGGCAATATTTTCTGTTGAATCTGGGTGACAACAGGTTAGCCAGAGACCCATGTCCCACACACCTTTATTGCTCTATCAGAACCATCTTTAGCAGTGGCATGATACACGTTGGCCTCCTTCCCTGTGCTGATACAACCATTGACCTCAGTGATCACACCACGGCTCAACATCTTGAACAGTATCATCCTGGTCCGGGGGTCCATCACCTGCTCAGCTGTTGCTCTGTCTGACTTGTCCTTGCCTCTAAACCTGAAATATGTGACAAAATCTTGTTAGAACATTGACCCTGACCACAGTGTGTTTATATCCTGCTTAAGGAAAGACTATAATACATGGGCAACTTAAGTCAGTATCCAAGATTTATAACTTATATCTTTCTTTAGGTTTAAACTTATTTATTTTACATCATTTAGGAAATACGTTCCTACAACTTATACAAACCACTCTCTACAGTTTCAGGGTTGGACCAGTTCTTTGCACATGGGCAGTTCAAGACAAAATCCTTGCCACTAGCAGGGTTCAAACCCACCACCTTTGGATCCGCGGTCTGGTATGTTACCACTGGACCACCATGCCCGCTCTTTCCTGATGTGAAGGGGTGATACCACTGTTCCTTTCACTATTATTGAATAACAATCAGAGGCCTGCTGTTAAGGATACTGAAAAACTCTCATAACTTAAGGTTTACATACATCAACAGTGTTCCAGCTGGGATTTGAAAGGGGCAGGGTGCTAGTACCCCAGAAGGGCACTTTGAGTCGCTCTGCGACGAGAAGGGGGTAGGTGCAGGAAGGGGTAACCCCCTCCTGCGAGGGGGGTTTGCAGAAAATTTTGAAAATTTACCCATTAAATATGGCATTTGGAAGGTTTTCTGGCTGTATTTTGCAAATAATGAAACATAGTCTGATTCTTTTATGTATTTGAGCAATTTATTTTTTTTTATCAAGGATATGATTTCTTTTTTAGATTCTCTTCATCCAGTATCTAACCTCAGAAAAAAATAAATCTATCCACTTTATTTAATTTCCTTTTTTTTTTCATTTTCCCTTTCTTTTTTTCAATTGCTGCATGAAATATAAAAGTAAAACAAAATAGCATGTACTGTAGTTATGAATAAAGAATGTAATAAGAAAATGGGAAAAATAGATAATGAATAGTAAGATCTTGATATCTATGATAATTATTATGGTCATTATAAGTTATAGTATATAGCAGATTTACTTAGTTGCAATTATTACTATCAGTTTCCTTTTTTTTAAAAGACCAATTAATTGCAATAATTTATTTTCTGCAACTTTGTTACGTGCATTTTGAGGTCATTTTTTCCTTGGAAACTTTTTATAACTGTGAAATGTCATAACAGATTTTTTTTCAAGAACTGAAAAGCCAAACAGAAAAAAAGTTCTCAAAAAAATATTTATGATTAATAGTGTACAGTGTAGTGCATACAGTACCATAAAAGGTTACCCACGCTTGCTTTTAATAAATCTCCGATCAATTCTGGAATGTTCTCGGTTTTTCCTCTTTTCATGTCATGTTAATTGAAAAAAAAATCGTACTAATGTTATAAATCATTTAGTTAAAACCAGCAGATTGAATATAATGAGTTGTTCGTGTCTGACATGATCGTGGGGAATTCGCCGGTATTTTTCCTCCAAATTTGTGCACTGCACAGTACAACTAGCAAAATAATCGGCCAGTGTTGTAAAAATGATGGCATTATTTACATTTAGAATGAATATTTATCATTAATTCTAAAAAAAAAAAAATGCCTTGTCATTTTAAGTCTATATATTGAAATAATATACCGCATCGTTCGGTTGTTTCCGTATGTGTGAAGAACGAGGATATAGTATTGATTTAGAACAGGTGACTTTAGTATTTGCCTTTTCTAGCTGAGCTAATCTTCTTTTCACCGATGGCATTTTTAATCGTATTAAAGAGATTGGGTGCATATATCATAACCTATCGAAATAAAATGATTCAAAATCATTTTATGATTCAATATAATCCAGACATATCATTTGATGTTTAGAAATACAAACCATTTTTCCTTTCAGAAACTGCATTAATTACCTGCTTATTTCCTTAAGTACTTGTTTCCATCAGTTTGATTGTTTATAATTACACTCACTTTGTGATTACACAAGGTAATAGCTCACGAATCCTAATGACAAGCAGCTTAGCATCTGATTGATCGGATTGTATGTCAGGGCGGAGCTTACCACACGACAATTAATCAATACTGGCAAGCTGCAACTGTGCAAATGACAGTAATGAACTGATGTAACAAACATCCTATTTGAAACAAAGGGACAGTTGGATCAAAGACAGGGTAGATCAAAGGGCAACAGGGCGGGTGACCCGCCCTGCTATTCAGGGCTAGCTGGAACACTGATCAAATACCTACAGGTATGTATGCTCTAACAGTTTCCTGAAAACTATGATATCAAGTAATTAATGTGATGTAGCAAACATCATGACTTGAGAACCTGTTTCAGTATAGACTTTTATCTCTCTTACCAAACACTTACCTGTCTGAATCCATTTTCTTCCCTTTAGCATTTAACGTTGAGGTTGCAGTGCCACTGAATGCCCGGCCTGCATATTTATCTGCAATTAGATGTAATATATAGCAAACTGCAGTATACATCATTTTTATTACATATATATAAGACATATGATCTATTTCCCAGGGGTTTTACTTAAGAATTTGACTTTCACTTGCCCAGGGAGCAAGTTACTTTGAACATTTACTTGCCCCAGTGAAAAAACGGTTGCCCGATCTTTAAGTTGATGTTTGTTAATGTTTAAACAAAATATGTGTAATATTAAGATGAATTACAGTTAATATACATGTATCAAACACAATGTGCAAGCAGCTCACTCCCAATATAATATAGAAAAATATAATAAAAAAACCAGAAAGATATCATTTACTATAATAAACTTGCCCAAGGGGCTATCTTCTTTGAAAAATCACTTGCCCCAGTGATATTAACCCGGCACAGGCAAGTGGGCGTCCACTTAAAAACCCCTGATTTCCATGTGGCACGCATTATGTACTGGACCTTTGCTAATGGCAGTTCTCATTTACATTCTTCAACAGGGTTTTCAACACCCAGCGGTAACTTTATCAGCAAAGAAGACTGTCTATGCTAGAGACCAAAATACAGAACAAGAGGGCCATAGAGATAACAATGAGTAAATAAACTATGTTGCTATCATTTTGGAGAATACAAAGACCTCATAACTGAACAGATATCCGCAACTCTGATATAGGTGAAGAGCAAGTCAAGAGAAACTCTCTTTAAGTTATATGTACGATAATCTGACCGCAAGATAACGTGAGATTAGGGGGTGCGGATCAAGGTCATTTTGAAGGTCAAGGTCACCTGGCAGGTAGAGCTCATCAGGGTGCATGCACCTATTAATTTTGGAAGCTGCTTGTGGAAGGACTTCCGTGTTATGGTCAATGTAAGTTTTGTGACTAACAGACAAGCAAACAGACAGACCAAAAACAATATGCCCCAATCTATCAATCCAGGGGCACAATAATTACAAATGCAGGTTTTCATATAAAGGCATGTAACATGCTAATAACCATAAAAAAGGTTTAATGTACAAATAACCAAAAATCACCCCTGCTCATCCAAAAGCTCAATAATCTATCAATTTTGAAGATTGCACAACCATGTAGCCAATATTTTTTCTCAAAGAAAAATATAACATTTATCTTTTTCAAGGGACATCTATCAAACAGTAAAAAAAGGATTCATACAAAAAAAAATCCTGTTACTGACATGTATAATGGTGCATACCCATCCTGTTGGATATACAATGACTTACCTACATTGATCTTTTCTATGAATTTCCTGAGGACTTTTTCACTTGGCTGAAATTGGCCTGGCACCTTTCGTTGTGAATTTGGATTGCACTGTAACATGCACATAGGATGTCACTTATAAGATTACATTAATATATGATACAATAAATCACTGATTCAACCTTCATCATCAAATCAAATTAGCATTCAACATAGATCTACAAAAATGTTTAAAGTAACAATGACAGAAATTATGTTCAAAATATCATTCTATCAAAAAAGAATTTGAGTTTCTCAAATAACTTTCCCTTGGAAACAAATTTAAACTGGCCATTGGGAATAATCAAATTAACAATGTAAAATAAAACAAAGTGATAGTTTTAATTTTCTACCTGTGCATTGTTTGAATGGGCTGCATTATACTTCTTGGTGAAGTCTCCAGTTTCACCTCCCCAATCTTCATAATCATCATCATCATCATATCCTTCATCCTCTCCATCTTCCATAAATCCATCCTCAGTTTCATTAGTCAACTCTGATTATCATTACTAGGGCCAAACTGAAACACAAAATAAAGAGCCTTGCTGGTCATCATTTTTGATACCGGTAAATTAACCTAAAAGCGATATTAGGTTTAATGAAAATTTCAGACTTTTTCTTGATATGTCTTTATGATTAGTACATGTATATTGAAAGAAGGAGAACAGAATGAAAAAAAAAAGTTTATTGATACCAAGGGGGTCTGGCACAAAAGGTGAGTAATATACCACTATAAATAATACAAGGGGAAAACTACCCCCCCAAATTTAAAACCCCCAAATTTATTCCCCCCCTTAAAAAAAAAAAACCCAAAATTTTTAAAAAATTTATTTTTTTGGGGGAAATTTTTTAATTTTTGCAGCTTTTCGCAAAAAAATAAATTTTTTTAACAGAAAAAACAAATGGTTTTTTCCCTTTTTAAAAAAAGCTCTCTTTTTTTACGTAAAAAAAAAATAAAAAGGCCTTATTCCAGGAAAAAAAATCAAAAAAGCGATAGGCAAAATACGCCCAAATAAAAAAAAATTTGCCCCAAAAAGAAAAATTTTTCCAGGGACACAGAATTTTTCCCCCTCTTTTTGCATTTTTTTAAAAAAAAAGGCCCCAAAAACCCCCCCGGGGGCAAATATTTCCCCCTTTTTAAAAAACTTTTAAAATTTTAAAAAATGTGCAAAAAAAAATTTTAGAGTTTTCTGTGTTCCCCGTTTTGGGGGGGGGGGGGAAGAAAAGGGGGAAAAAATAGGGGCCCCCTTTTTTTTTGGGGGGGGGGGGGTAAAAAACAAAGGTGTCCCAAAAAATTAATCCCCCAAAAAAATATCCATGAAGGGTTTTAAGCTGTTACAAAAAACCCCTTTAAAAAAATTAAAAAAGGTACAAAAAAAAAAATTTAAAATTTTTAAAAAAAAAAAGGGCCCCATTTTTTTTTAAAAATTTTTTTTTAAAATTTTTAAAAAAAATACTGGGGTTGCAAAAGGGGTTTTTTTTCCCGGGAAAAAATTTTTATGAAGTTGTAAACCAAAACTTTTAAGTTTCCCTGCATCACAAGCATTAAAAAAATTTCCCCCTTTTTTTTAAAAAAAAAAGACCCAAAAAAACCCGTCAAAAAAAAAAGGTGGTTTCCAAAGAAAAAAACCCCTTTTTTTGCAAGTTTATTTCCTGAATAAAATTCCCCAAAAAATTCCCAAATTGTAAAAAAAAAAAATTTTTTTAAAAGGGGGAAAGTGAAAATATGCTAGGCTTTAAAAATTTTTTTTTGACTTTTAAAATTTTTTTTGCTTTTACCCCCCGAAAAAAATTTTAGAGGACAAAAAAAAAAAAAGTCCCCCTTTTTAAAAAAAAGGCCCCAAAATCGGGGGAAATTTAATGGGGGTTTGAGAAAATAACCCAAAGGGGGGGCAAGTTTATGTCCCTTTTAAAAAAATATCCATGAAAAAAAACCCCAAAAATGTAAAAAAAAAATTTTATTCAGAGTTAGGTGTCACAAAATTTCGGGAAAAGAACCCGACAGAACCCCAAAAAAACAATACGGACGGACAAAAGAAAAAAAATTCCCCCCCCTTCCCCCTTTTTTGGGGGGTTTAAAAAAATTTTGGGGGAAAAAAAATTTTCCCCCCCCTTTAAAAACCCGATCCAAAAGGGTTTACTTTTTTCCCCCCCCCCGGGGTTTAAAATTAAAAAAGTTTTTTCCAGGGAAAAAGGCCCCCGTTCCCAGAATGTTGGGAAAAAGGGGGGAAAAATTTTTCCCCTCAAAAATCCCACTGGAAATTTTTTTCCCTTTAACCCTTTAATGATGTTTTTTCACAAAATCCGTCTAGGGGCTCAATGAATTGCAGTTTTAAAATGTGTATAACTTTAAAGGGTTTGGGGTTTTTACCGGGCGATGTGCTTTTTAAAAATTTTTTTTATACTGTAACGACTTAAAAAGGTTTATCGGGCCCCCTTTTCATTTCCACCAAAACCCCCAAAAATTTTTTTTAGATTTCCCTTTAAAAAACCCCCAAAAGGTTTTTTTCAAATTTCATAAATTTCTCTATTGATGAATTTTTTTTTAAAAAGGGGAGGGCGGGGGCATCCCGCTTTATTAATCTAAGGGGTAATTACATTTTTAAAACATTTGTTTTGTCAAAGATTAATTAATTTTTGCAGTCTTTTTAAACCATTAAAAAAAATTTAAATGGTATGAAAAAAAAGTACCGAAAAAATTGTTTTCCCCACTTGAGAAAAAGAGATTTTAAGAAAAAACAAAGGGCCAAGAGGGGCCCTTTTGGGCGCTCACCTAGAAAATGATTTTTGAAAAAAAAAATGCTTTGATGTAAAAGTGAAATCTGGCTTTTTTTTTGGTGAAAAGGGGAAAAACCCCAAATTTTCAAGCAATACAGTTAAAATTGAACCCCTTGGAGATTAGGGGAAAAACATTGTCTTAAAGTTTTAAAAAATTTTTTTAAAAAAAAAAAATTGGGGGGAAAAAAAAAAAAGTGAAATCTTTTTTTTTTTTGGGATTTTTAAGGGGGATAACTCCCGACCTAAAAAACCCCCCACCCCCAAATTTTTTCTCAATCAAAACATTTTGGTCATTAATATGTCATAAAGTTTAAGATTTTTGCTCAAAAGTTTAAGATGCTGGGGTGAAACAACTTGAAATATGGCATTTTTTTTAATTATAAAAGGGGATAATCCTGACCCAAAGGTTTTCCCATATCAGCCAAAAGAACGGCCGGATTTTAAAAATTTTTTAAAAATTGATTTTAAAGTTTTTAAAAAAATTGTCAGAAATGAAGGTCTTTGGTGCAAACAATGTGAAAATTTTGGGTTTTTTTAATTTTTTTTAAAGGGGGGGAACTCCCGACCTAATTTTTATCAGGGCCTTTAAACGGGAATTGGGCCCCCATTTTATGGTTTTTTCATTGTTTTTTAAATTTGAAAATTAAAATTTTTCCCGAAAAAGAAGGGCAGAGGGCAAACAAAGGGGAAAAAAAGGGTTTTTTTTAAAATTTTAAAAAAAGGGGGGGAAAATCCTGACCCAAGTTCCCCAAACAGCCCTAATAAACTTGGGGCCCCCGGGTTTTATGGTTAAAACTTTTTTTTAAAAAAAAATTTAAGATAAAGTTCAAAAATGAAGATTTTCAGAGTGCAAACAATTTTTAAATCTGGCTTTTTTTTTTTTTTAAAAGGGGGATAACTCCTACCCAATTTCCGAACAGCCTAACAAACTTGGCCAGATTTTATGGTTTAAAACATTTTTCAAAGTTTGAAATTTTAAGCTCATGAAAAAAAGGGGCAAAAGTGAAACAATTTTGGAAAACTGGCTTTTTTGAATTTTTTAAAAAGGGGGGGAACTCCTGACCCAATGTTCCATAACAGCCATAATCGAACTTGGGCCAGATTTTATGGTTTTAAACTTGTTTTTTAAAATTTAAGATAATTTTCTCATTTAAAAAGAAATGCTAGGTGAAACAATTTGGGAAAACTGGCTTTTTTTTAATTTAAAAGGGGATAACCCCCTACCCAATGTTCCGAAAAAACCCTAAAAATCTTGGCCGGGTTTTATGGTTTAAAACATTTTTTTAAAAATTTGAAGATAAAATTTCTTAAAAAGAAGGTGCTAGGTGCAAACCAAAGTGAAATTCCCCCCTTTTTTTTAAATTTTTTAAAAAAAACATAACTCGACCTATGTTCCCCAAAAATCACCATAATCGAAAATTGGGGGGGGGATTTTAGGGGTTTTTAAAATTGTTTTAAAGTTTTTAAGAAATTGCTATAAAAAAGAAAAATAGAGTGCAAAAGTTTAAAAAAGGCTTTTTTAAATTTTTAAAAAAAGGGATAATCCTAAAATAATGTTGATTTTCAGCCATAATCGAACTTGGGCCAGAATTTTTTGGGGTTTTAAAAAAATTTTTCAAATTTGAAGATAATTTCTTTATGAAATGAAGGGTAGAGTGCAAAAAAAATGTAAATCGGCTTTTTTGGGGAAATTTTTTAAAAGGGGGATAACTCCTGACCTAATGTTCCGTAAACAGCCATAAACGAAAATTGCCGGGTTTTATGGTTAAAACATTGTTTTTTTAAAGGGGTTTTTAAAATAATTTTTTTAAAAAAAGGGAAAAAGCTAATTTTAAAAAGAACCAAAATTTTGGACACGGAACCGGGCGGACGGCGGGGCGGGGCCGGGAAAAAAACGATCCCAAAAACTTTTTTTTTACCACGTTCAGGGGAGCTAAAAAAAATGGACTTTTTGGGTTTTTTTTTTTTGAAACCCGGGGAAATTTTAAAACCCCCTAGGTTTTATTTAAAAGGGCGCCCTTTTTTAAAGGGGCTTTTTTAAAGGGGCGGATTTACGAAAGTTACCCAACCCCAAAATTTTCCCCAAAAAAAAAAGGAAAAATCACAAATTTCTACCCAAAAAAAAATTTTATATTGAATAAACCAAAAAATTTAAAAAACCCCTTGGTTTTTTAAGGTTCCCCCAAAAGCATTTTAATTTTTGCCTTTTTTGGGGCTTCGGGCATTTTAAATTTTTTTCCCCTTTCCCCCGGGGGAAGGGGAAATTTTAAATATACAGTCAACTTAAGTTTTGATTCGTTCCGCGGAGATTTTTCCCCCTTTAAATTGGGGTTTCCTATACCCACGATAACGGTCCCCTCGAAGGAGGGGAAGCAAAACCCCCTTTTATCCCCATTTTAACGTTTTTGAGACGTTTGGTTTTCTGTTTCACAAAAAAGGGGGACATTTATATTACAAAAAAGGTTTTTCGGCCCCATTTATACCCATTTTTTTTTGCCTTTTTTGTCATCTGAGGGCCTGCGGTTTAAATGTCCCATTAAGAAAAAAAATATCCCGGGGCCCAAATTGAAAATTTGCCCTATTAAA
>CM037785.1:42688513-42738513 GCA_021229015.1 Solen grandis
TTGACCATTGTATGAAATTGTTTTGAAATCCAACCAGTAGTTTACAAGTTATACTCTGGACAAGGAAAAGTAACTAAGGGCAATAACTCTGTAATTACTCTAGATAGAGTTATGGTTCTTGTGCACTGCACTTCCTCATATTGTGGTTGACCATTGTATGAAATTGTTTTGAAATCCAACTAGTACTTTACAACTTATACTCCGGACAAGGTTACAAGTTATACTCCGGACAAGGAAAAAAATACAAAGGGCAATAACTCTGTAATAAGTCAAGATGGAGTTATGGTTCTTGTGCACTGCACTTCCTCTCCATGTGCTTGATCATTGCATGAAGTTGTATTGAATTCCAATAACGCAACGGACCGCTCGACCAACCGACCGACCAACCGACCACCGGGTGACTCCTATATACCCCCCCAAACTTCGTTTCGGGGGTATAAAAATTGATTCATGACAGCAGATTCTCTTTACGCCTTACATCTCATTCTACACAACAAATACCAGATCAGACTGAAAACAATGTTAACAGTGTTAGCTTTTCATTTCAAGAATACTCATGAGAAGTTCCAATTGTTAACCATGATAAGCCAGCCAGTAATTTAGATTAGGTGAATTATTTGATATAAAAGTAAAGACTGTTCAGTATAATCAAAGTAAAGGAAAAATAAGTTCATATCTTATGATATGTACATGTGCTATCTTAAGAGCATTTTAACTACAAGATTAAAACCGTAGTTGTATAATTTCAATAGAAATTACATTATTCTACATATTCAATTCACTTTTTTTAAAAACTTTGTAATTTCTTTATTATGTTTTTATTTACAGTTTGCACACATTTTATCATGTACATGATTATACATAGATAAAAAGTACTTTAAACTGAATTATGAATTAAGAGCTTCAATTAAGTACATGTCTGATCAGACAGCTCCTTAGAAGCTGTCTGATCTGGGTCTGCTTTGTGCAATGTGTCGAATTGGGTCTGTATAAAGTAAAGAGTTTCATAAACCCCAACTACCTGGGCGACCTCGGACTGGATAACTTGTGGATTCCTCCGAAGAGTGGACACCGTCTCCTTCAGTTCGGTGACCTGTGTCTGGAGAGCCTCTATATGATTGTTTGCTGATAGCAGCTGAGTTAGTGCATCTTCTTTTGCATTCTTGGTAAAATACAGGAAAACAGAAGATCTTAGTTATTCATATACTTCCTGAATGTCATAAAATCTAGTGTACTGAAAATACTCTATTACTTAAATGCATTAAGATTCAAAGATCAAATTGTCATATATAAAAGAATACGGATTTAAAAAAAATATATATATTTATCAATAGTTAAATATTTCCTAAAAGATCAGTCATTTTTTTTTTTTTTTTTTTTACTTAAAAAAGAAAATACATCCATAGCATATGTTTTGTGCAATAACTTATATGAGTTACCATATATCATGGAAAACTTTAATGGTGGCATTTCTTATATTATGATATTATTCTTATCCAAAAGTTTACATTCATTAAAGTGGAGACTGTGAATCTTCAGGATTAACTACCATAAGTAAACAGACCTATAGTTTGAATTAAAACAAGAGCTGTCAGAGAACAGCACGCTCGACTATTCAAAATGCTTGTTAGTAAATCAAATGAAATCTACTTCAATTCTTGCCCTTCACATACCCTGTACATAATAATAGTCAAAAATGATATACCTTGATAGTCTGATACCCCTTAATATTTTTATGATATCTAAAATCAATCCCATGCCTAGTTACTGAGACATAAGCACAATAACACTGTGCATGCAAAACTTTAACCAAAAATCCAAGTTAGAAAAGGGCCATAATTTGTATAAAATTCAGTCCAAAAGTTATTCTCCTTAGTTTTCTGATGCCCCTGAAGACACTCCTTAACTTTCTAGTCAATTCCACAAGCAATTTCTGAGATATAAGCTGGATAGTAGCTTGAATGCAAAAAATCAACCAAAATTCTAAGTTAAAAGGGGGTCATAATTTTTAATATATTCCATCAAGTGTTATCCTCCTTTATAATATGATACCCCTAAACATATTAAAGATGTTTCAAATCAATCGCATGCCTGGATACTGAGATATAAGCATGAGAGTATCTTGCATGCAAAACTTTAACCAAAATTTCTAAGTTAAAAAGGGGCCATAATTTGTAATATATTCCATCAAGAGTTATCTACCTTGGTTGTCTGATGCCCCTGAACATATTTATAAACTTTCAAGTCAATACCATAAATGGTTATTGAAATATAAGGTTGATAGTAACTTGCACGCAAAACTTTAACCAAAATTTCTAACTTAAAAAGGGCCATAACTTGTAATATATTCCATCAAGAGTTATCTACCATGAAATATGATACCCCTAAACATATCAAAGATGTTTCAAATCATTCCGGCTGAGATAAGCATGGTAGTTTTTTCATAAAACTTTCCAAAATTTCTAAGTTAAAAAGGGGCCATAATTTGTAATATATTCCATCAAGAGTTATCTACCTTGGTTGTCTGATGCCCCTAAACATATTCACAAACTTTCAAGTCAAAACCATAAATGGTTATTGAGATACAAACTAGATAGTAGCCTGCACGCAAAACTTTAACCAAATTTTCTATTACATGCAAAACTTTAACCAAAATTTCTAAGTTAAAAAGGGGCCGTAATTCATATTAAATTCAGTCAAGAGTTATCTACCTTGGTTGTCTGATGCCCCTGAACATATTTATAAACTTTCAAGTCAATACCATTAATGGTTATTGAGATATAAGGTTAATAGTAACTTGCACGCAAAACTTTAACCAAAAGCTGCAACGCCAATGCCGACGCCGACGCCAGGGCGACTACAATAGCTCTCATATTCTTCGAATAGTCAAGCTAAAAATTGCACTTCCTATAAATAAGAAATCATATGCTTTATTCAATGAAGCACAGGCACAGCTATCAGTTACATCCAGGAAATTAACCCTTTCCCTCATATAGACTCATTTTGACACACTCAATAGGTACCACATAAAGCCTGATCTGCAGAAAACCACAGTTAAACCTTACCAAATTTAATTATAAAATACTCATTTCCAGACCACTGAGGAGCAGCGAACAGCATAAAACCTGATCAGCCTGCGAGTTACTCGCAGGCTGATCTGGTTTTATGCTGTTCGCATAGGTCTTTTCATGGTGTCCTCTATGAGGGAAAGGGTTAAAAGGTTTATCTTGATGAATTGCAAATCAGAATACAACATGAAATTAAAATAAAACATACTTCTTCATCACCAGCTTTTCTTTTTGCTGCCGTGAGCATCCGCTCGAAGTCTCTCAGTTTAGCGTCATCAGCAATCTTCATTTCTGTCATTTCCCTTGCTAGGCGGTCACGCTCGGCCTGAAGTTCAGCCAGACGGCCCTTGAGAGCTTTCTCCAGATGATCCCATTCGCTACTCCATCTCTGATTGGCCTCGATTAACTGTTAACAGGTTAAATAAATTCATATAGATAGATTCATACAGCCATTATAGAGAAGCCTACTTTACCCTGGGAGAAGGAACTGAAAAGGCTTATAAAATAAAGAAAGCTGAGTAACCCAAGATGGCTGATACCTGCAGAGATAGGTTGAAAGACATGGTTCTTCTCAGGTGGATGTAGAGGCTTCCCATTCAAGAACATGATGCGGTAAACACCTAATAAAAAGTGGAGCTTGGTGGATGATGTCTGTACAAAACAGAGACAGTGTATTTTTACCAGGCTAAGGCTCTTTGTGTTGATTTAGAAACCAGTTCTTACCAATGATGATATATTCTTTAGGATTAATTTCCTTGATATTGCTTTTTTTAGCTTTAAATTGTGCCTGAGCATGTCAAGGTAATAGCTGAAACTTGGTTCAAACCTACAAACTTTCAGATCTAAGGTCTAATTCATTACTTTTGAACTTACCTGATATAGTAACATGGCAAAAAATAACTCTATCAAACACTTTTTCCCCAAAATGTAGACAATTCAGCATTTTCAGGCAACAATTTCAGTCAAATACTCAATTTGATGCATGTTCATGCACATAAACTGTAAAACTACAAATGATATTGTAGATCTAAGTTAGAGTTCCTTCCTGCCGGTAAAAAACTGAAAACTTAAAATATCAAGGAATTATACCCAGTCTATGATTTGCTAATATCTATTTGTCAACTAGAGTGAAATGCTTTTTTTTCGTAGCTGCGAAGATGATGGCCTTAAATGAAACAGAAACATTTGTGTCAGCCATTATAAACTGGTTTACAGAAGTCACATATACGACATCCTACCTGCTTGTTCATAGTCTGGAGACGCTGTAACTCGTCTTCGTCATGGTCAGATGGGGTAGACGGACTGCTCTTTTGCAGGGCATTCTGGGTAACAAACAACACCGACTCAGATTTAACACCTTTTAGTAATATCTCTTGGCATTTACTTGGCATTTATAAACAATCAGTTGTACAGATCTCCAGCTGCTGTATTTCAATATATACATAAATATCATGCCTAGATAAAGAGTCAATAGTGGTAGGCAAATGAATAATTTTCCTTAACATCATGCAGTCTAAAATAGATTTCAATCAAGATGAGCATTATCTTAAGATCGGGTAGATGAGACACCGGTTCACACAAATTATTTCCATTGACTACACTTTCCTGTAGGACAGATGCTTCAAATGATATTTAATAACACCTTTTGTTTAGTTATTTATAAACAAAACAGGATATGTAGGGTTCACCATTACGGTACTTTTAGACAATACAAAAACAAGACCTGATGACAAAATACAAACAGTTAAAAAGCATAACTTAAATAAGACTATAGCAGAGCAAATCTTACAAGAGATTAATGAAAAGATGCCAGATATCACAGTTTCCGTTTTTGAACAATATCTAGATGCAATATGTCTCTATTTCACAGTATGCCTGTACCATGCTAAAAAAAGCGCCCACCTGAGCAGTTTTTTCCACATGAACCCATCCTGTGTCTTGAGGACTCTTTGACCTTGACAATGAGAGTTCATACAGCTGGTGTTCCAGTTCCTGGATCCTGCTACGGAGGGCCAAGATGTCTTTTCTGAAACATGTTACAAACATCCTAAAGACTGTATCACTCCTTTTTTTAAAAATTTAATTACACAGTCACATAACTACCTGTATCGTAATTGAGAACCAAAGACTATGAGATAGCTTGAATATTCTTTTGATGAACAGATCAGCCTGTAAGTAACATTCAGACTACTGGAAATACGATTTTGAATGGTGGGATGTGGACAAAAGATGTGGAAACATAATTAAAACAGATTTCCTAAACCAAAATAATGTACCTTTACCTTTAACCTCTAAGTGTGACCATGACCTTTGGGATACAGGCCTTTGTCATGTCTGCATGCTGTCACACCATGCTTAACTAGAGCTATCACTGAAGGTGATTAATACCCCCGCAAAATACTTTAATGCAGGAGAAGCCAGACTTCAGGCAGAGCATAGATAAGAACCTGTATACATAGTATACTGGTTGTGATAGTAATAAGTAAGTAAAGTTTTTATTTAAAGTTGATAGAGAGTCAATAATGGTTGTTTGTCACAGTAGTTTAAAAATATAAGGTTACAGTTCTTGGACACTGCACTTCTCCTAGTCGCCATCTGTTTACATTTTAAGTTTCAAGTATATACCATGTATAATATTCGAGTTATGTTCAGGACAAGAAAAACAAGGAAAAGTAACAAAGGGAAATAACTCTGTAATTACTCTAGATAGAGTTATGGTTCTTGTGCACTGCACTTCCTCATATTGTGGTTGACCATTGTATTAAATTGTTTTGAAATCCAACCAGTAGTTTACAAGTTATACTCTGGACAAGGAAAAGTAACAAAGGGCAATAACTCTGTAATTCCTATAGATAGAGTTATGGTTCTTGTGCACTGCACTTCCTCTCATTGTGCTTGACCATTGTATGAAATTGTTTTGAAATCCAATCAGTACTTTACAAGTTATACTCCGGACAAGGTTACAAGTTATACTCCGGACAAGGAAAAAATACAAAGGGCAATAACTCTGTAATTACTCTAGATAGAGTTATGGTTCTTGTGCACTGCACTTCCTCATATTGTGGTTGACCATTGTATGAAATTGTTTTGAAATCAAACTTGTACTTTTCAAGTTATGCTCCGGACAAGGAAAAGTAACAAAGGGCAATAACTCTGTAATAAGTCAAGATGGAGTTATGGTTCTTGTGCACTGCACTTCCTCTCCATGTGCTTGATCATTGCATGAAGTTGTATTGAATTCCAACTTGTGGTTTTCAAGTTATGCTCCGGACAAGGAAAATGCAACGGACCGCTGGACCGACCGACCGACCACCGGGTGACTCCTATATACCCCCCCAAACTTTGTTTCGGGGGTATAACAATTGTACAAGTACCAAGCTATTTTAAAATATCTCAATGCATGACAAAGCTATTGGTCAGATAAGAAAGGTGATGCCAGCCCGAAAACCAGTCTGCAAAACTAATAATTGCATAATTAATAACAACTAATTAATTGCTTTTCTACTAGGTATAAAATGGCACAACTGATTGGTGAACTTCCATCTAATATGTGTAACTTCAAATTTCATCCAGCTGAAAAGTTAACTCACTCAAGTGCTCTCTTGGCTTTTTCAGATTCACTGTTCTTGTCAATGAGAAATTGGTTCAGTTTCTGAAATAAATGAAAATAAAATTAATACCCATAAAGACAAAGAGGTTTTCTAGCAGTTTAAAAGTAAAAGGGAAAGCAAAGCAACAAAATGAAATCCAACATTAAAACCCAAACAATTGATTTAAAAACTCGTTCTTTTACTTTCAGGATGCATGATACTTGAGCAAAACTGACTCTGTAACAGAAGTATCTCTTTACCTCATGAATATATTTTTAAGGTACAAAGAGGAGATTTTATCAGTCCTAGGAATTGGGTCTGCTGTTTGTCACAGTATCAAAATGCATCTAAAAGATGACCTACTGTCCTCTGTAGACCCTGGAATGACTACCAACCTTCAGTTTTGACACTTCCTTAGTGTTCTGTTTCACATAGTCACTAACTATTCCAGCTATTTTCTGTCCATCCCTTTTGTTTTCACCACTTTCTAGGGTAATGGATCGCAGAAAGGTTTCAAGATTAGCTTCAGTATGGCCTTCCTGGGAACAAGACAATCATCATCATCATCATCATCATTATAATCATCATCATCATAATCGTTGATTTAAATTTGGTTGTGTATATCTTTTCACTCTATCATTTTCTTTTGTGAAATTTTTAGTTTAAAACATTTTATACCAGGCTCAAATTCCACCAATAAAACTCCTGTTTTATAAAATATTTAAGTTTTTTTTTTGTTGTTGAGTTTAACGTCCCACTGCAAGTATTTTAGTCATTTGGACACTATGTCTATTTGAGACAGATATAGTGCTGCCACACTGCAGTATCACGCCGAAGACATGTAGCATGACACCCAGTCACATTATACTGACACCGGGTCAACCATTCCTATATGCTAAGTGCCAAGCAAGGGAGCTATACCAGAAGCATTTTTAATGACTTTGGTACATGGCTGTTTCAACATTAATCATTATTTTAATAACTGGCAATATTTTTTAAGAAATGAAATACATGGGTATCTTTATGACAGAAAAAAAAAAGAATGATAAAATCTGCTCCAAAGTATTTGAGTATTACTTAGCAATAAGTGCAGAATGTAAATGGGGGAATTCAAGCCCAGAACACATGAAATTCTTGAGGTTTAAATCCTGTGAGCTTGTATAAAACCAGATCAGCCTGCAATCAACTCACAAGTTGGTCAAAGTTCTATACTGGTTACATCTAATTAATACTTGTTATAAATGATGACTTCGTAAAGATAATGTTTACTTTTCATTTGTTATACACATTTTTCAAAAGAAAAAATAAGGTAAATATCAAAGATATGATCCAGCTGAAATACACACTTGGAAAAACTATAAGCCAAACCAATCTGATGGTTATTTGTTCTAGATAGTAGATACTTTACTGTTTTTCACAAGACATTAACATACCTTTGAAAAAATTAAACTTTCAAAATTCAATTTCCTCTGTTTTTTAAAAGAAAATGAACTTCAGTATCAAGCAGTTTGAACCTGGTATTAGCTGCAACATAATGTGGGACCAGGTCATATCATAAATGATTTATCAAATAAAGTGATCTCAGAGCATTATCATTATCGCTAATAACTTCTTGAACAATTACTGATTGTTAATGGAGTGATAATGAGTTTGTCACTAGCTGTGAAAGTGAACACATACACCTCTCATTACCTTATCAGCACTGTCTGCAGGGAAGCTGAAGTTACTCAGGTGCATAGCACGTTTCTGAGACATGCCTGCTGACTGTCCTAGGACCATGTTGTCAGAGGACGAATGTTCAAAACCAATTCTGTGAAGTGAAGTGTTGTGATCCAAGATCAGAGAGTTATGGTCAAGGTGATTTTCAACAACTATGCTTTCCTGCATGGGAAACTTCTCATCAGAAATATGACTGAACACAGATATGTTCCCAAGATTGTTGGAGCCATGTGGAATAGATTTTACCACTTCACTTGATTTTAGGGGATCGATTTTTTCCACTTCACTTGATTTTAGGGGATCGATAGCTGTGTCAAAGAGTTCTGTTGTCCGTACAGGTGAATCGCGTTGGTGTTTGTCGTGATCGGGTGAGCTTGAGGCATATGCAGCGTTTGGGTCTAATGATACTTTAGGGTTGAGTTGATCTGTCTCATGTCCATGTACGTTTCCAGGGTCAGCATCAGGTGTAGGAGATTCACTGTTGAGGGGCTGGGGCTGTAGGGACACGACAATATTGATAACTAACACACGGCTAAACATACATTGCACTTCCACTGTATATGTATGATAACTATTAACAAATGAACAATATGGTATATGACTGGTCCAGTGTAAATGTATGTAAACATACTGCAGACTCAAAGATTCTGGTTTTAAATGAAATAAAAAAAAAATCTTCATGCTCTACAGTGAAAAATGGAAAAAAATACTAATTGAATGTTAAAAGGAGTACTCTAAAAAGCATCATTTCAAATTGCAAAGAGCGGATTTTCCTTCAAATTATTATTTTTCAATAAATACAAATTGTTCAAAAATTAATAATTTGTATATCAAGCTATACATTGATGATAAATACTACCAATCTTTATTTTTCTTTTGTCAAGTAAAGATAAAAGCAGACCTATTATTTTTGTCATTATTTATAATAAATCCTTATCAGACCAGAGTTTTTACCATTTGTGTGTAAACCTGCAACTTAAACTGGCAAGCAAAGAATGTTCATTTTAGGAAATTAGAAAAAGTAACTTGTATGGCAGTATTGTCTTCAGTGACCATGAGCATTTAAGGTTTAAACCTTTACCTCATGAATATTCATGTACTAATTTATGAATATTAACTTAATGAACTTTGAATGAAATATTAAATTATGGAAGGAGATGTGAATTGTTTGCCAATAAAGCAAACATGTTTGTAGAAGATAAAGGGTTAAGTATTGAAATAATGCTGTTTTTTTGGATTTTTTTTTCTAGCATATAAAGTTTTGGTACAAGATAACAATTTCCCACAAAATTTCTGGCACCAGCTGGCTATGCCAAATCAATGTACTAATGTACAAGTATTTAAAGATGAACAGAATGCTTTGGTACCTTGGCTTTCATTTCAGAATTTTCTGTGTTGATTTTATCCAAAAGTTTTTGATACTCAGCCTTCAATGTTGTAATTTCCGATTTGTACTCGTGACAAATATCACCTGAAAGAGAAATGAAAACTGTGTTGACATGACAGGCAGGTCATAGGCATCTATAAAAGTAGTGAGAATCAGGTCTAAGGTATGTAATTGATTATTAAAAAAAATTGGAGGTCTAAACTGATTACATGATCCCAATTTCATTCAAGGTTGTGTCAGATAGAATACTGATTCTCTATAATGTTACCTGCATTCCTTTGGAAATTCATTTCTTAATTCTTGTTTCATAAAAATTTAGAAACAGGACTATGGTATCAAATAGATTGAATGCAAGATTGTAGGCAACATAAAATGTAGCTAAATTACACAAAAAGATTAGGGCAGAAAGAGAGGAGACTACTGGCTTGATGTCATTAATCTTAGAATAATGCACAAAAATATTGTAGATAAAGATATTATTGGTTCATCACAACTATACTATATAAATAAACAATGAACTGTCATATTAAAGAATGGAGCAAAAACTGAAACCTATGTGTACATCATTTTTAACCAACCAATGTTGTTTAAGATTTCTTTCTCATTAAGCATTACTGGTATTCATTTCTAGTATGATTCAATTAAAAACATTTGTCAGCCACTAGGAAAAATACTTTATTTCTAGTACTTGTCCAAACAAGGATGGTTTATGCAGTGGTTTCCTTCACACAATCATGACAGTGAGGTAGACAATAAACCAAAGAAATGAATAAGGAAAAGAAGTGACTGGGTACTAAATACTGAGAAGTAGATAAAAAAATATATCAAATATCCTGAAGTGTGCCATGGTCTAGTGGTAACATTTATCACTATAGATCCGAAGGTTGTGGGTTCAAAACCTTGGAAGGGGCAAGAATCTTTTATGATTTTCCATGCACAAAGTACTGGTCCAACTCAGAAACCACCATGCACACAATATAAAGTCATATATTTTGTTTGTCTGATACAGACATCTTTAAAGGAGAATTACAAGAAAGCAGATAAAGGACTTTCAAAACAACTTCCTGAAAATTATTATCAGGAGCTTTAACAATACAGGAAATCCTATCTCATCCAATTAGACCAATGAGTGATGTGACAAAGCCTTTTACTCCTAACAATTATTTAGCAGAATGGTATGAATACTGTCCCCTATTCCACAATACTTTGCAGATAAGAATGGAAGCAGAAAATTTGTTCAGAGTGGAAATTGCTATTAGACTGACCCCATGTTCTCAAAAATACTCATGTATGAACTCAAGACTAAAACTAAAATATATTCGATCCCTATGGAATCTGATGACCCTATTTTGTTTTGAGTATGAACTCATACTCAAATGTAGTATTTATTTACAAGAACACCTTGCCAGGTCCTGCTTTCTATGGTATACCTTTATATATATATCGGCATAACTGATTAAGAAATTCAAGCAAGCCAAAAATGGTAAAATAGCACACTCTGATGCTATCTGTTGAACTCTTTGTTTGGTCTTCAGAAAATTAAACGAACTCAACCACTGTTTGAAAAGCTGTATAGAGTGTGTTTGTTCTTTGGAATGGTTAAATATAAGCCTTAGCATAATCTTACTTAATGCTAAGTATCCTCTGATTTTTCCTTCCAAAACGGCCTTATCTTCTCTTAAAATTTTGAGTTCTTCTTCAGCTTGCTGCTTTGAATATTCTTCTAAGTGTTCCAGGGAAGTTTGAACTTCGTGGTCAATCTTAGCAAGCTGTATGTCTGGTTCTTGCATTGTTTTACATAGCCCCAATAATATTTCCACTTAAGACAGGTTTGCACTTCAACAGTGAATCTCCCCTGTAAGAAAAAGAAAACAATGTCATTGATTTTATTGGTAAGATAATTATCAACATGTGAGTGAATTTCATCAACAATCAAAAACACAATACTACTCAGTTAATATGAGCAAATAAAGAAAAGTGGTTTCTTTTAAATGTGTCATACCAGCACTTGAATACAGTAATCTTTTATTTCTTTTTTCCTCTCAAGACATGACACTAAATACTTCCTGTATCAGCATTCAAGGAAAAGAAGTATATCACCAATCTGAAACTAGATCAGAGTGAGAGTAACATATATAGGCTAATCAGGTTTTATAACATAACATATTCTTTATTTGGCATAAAATTGTTTTATAATGTTCCCTACAACTCAGTATGCTGAAAACGGAGGTAACGCTATAAAATAAGTTTCACCCTTAACCTCTTATAGAATCATTTTGACAGCTTGACTAACAGAGCAGACCCTCATCTAATTTTAAATTAACAGCTCCTGGAAGGAGCTATCTGATCCAGGTCTCCTTTGTTTGCTCATACACACCATTGTAGCTGAGATTCTACACAATCTGGATGGCAAAGAAAAATCAATTGTTTTACATATCATTTAAAGTTTAAAAAATGATTTTTCATCGAGACATAAATCTTAACATGAATATTCATGAGGAAAAGGGTTAAAGTGAAAATGTCTGTTAGTCTGATATGGATGTTCAATGGTATATCATGACTTAGAAGGGTGTAATGGAATGATATAAAAAGATCATTCACTTTCATCCTTCATTTTTAAAAAGCTGTACTGAAAGTTTATCAAATATGTTACAATCCTAAAATCAACATTTGTATATATCGCTATACGACATAAACATCAGTGGAATTTCAGTTTACAAAGTTATTGATTACTGAACATACTGAGTGTACTTCATCTCATATTATATTACCGGTAATCTTTTACTTCATATAGACTCATTTTGACACACTGGCAAACAGCAGACCCGGATTATACAGCTCTTTATAGTCTGATCGGGGTCTTCTCTGTTTGCTCCGACAATATTGTAGCTCAGACTCTTCATGACAAAGAAAAATCCATAGCTTCATATATCAATTAATGTTCAGTGAATTAATATTCATCAAGTAATATATTTGTACATGAATATTTATGAGGTAAAAGATTAATACAAAATGGTGATTACCTATATTGAACTTATCCAGTTACATCTTGAAAGACTTAATGTGCTATTAAGCAACTTCAGATTTATATATCAAGTAAATCCTATGTCAGACCTGTTCATTAAAAGAATTATTAAGAATATACAAACTTTCCAAAATAATCTGCTATTAGGTTATATTTAATGACTACATAATCAGACTTATAGTCACATAGATCAACCATCCAAATCTTATAAATGATTCATATATTAATCCAGTATTCCTGTCTCTAGGACTATAAAGTGCCAGCTTCCTCTTGGCTCAGAAAATATGTTTTACATCAGACACTTTTGCCTAGACTACATTTTATATTTAGTTCGAGATTTTTTCAAGGTGGAGGAAATTATTCCTCCAAACAATAATACATGTGTCATGGGCTCTTTCCCTGTTGTGGAAAATTATTGAATATATACAAAACATTTATCTCATAATGATAATATCATTAGAAAATTATTCATCATCTGAAAAAGGGCCATAGTGGTATATCAGTAATCATCTAAGTACCACTTGAAACTCTCCAATGAAAAAACAACATGGGACACTCATCATATCATTATCAGATCATATCATTAAATAATATTGCCATTAAAGAGAAATACTAGGGTAAATAGTAAGTTTGGGGAAAACTGTATTTAGTTAAAGAAATTTTCTGAGGGGAAAATGCCTATCAATTAACAGCCACTGATAAAGGGAAAAAGTCTAAAATGACCACATGACAGTCAATAGACCTCTCTCTCTATCTCTCTTTCTCTTTATTTTTCAATGTTTATGACAAAGTTATGCAAAAATAATAGTGCATAAAGTGATTTAGGTTATTGTCACTCAAAACAAGTACTGGCTAAGTAGAAAATTACTTCTGTCACAATATTAGGTCTTACTACAGCCATATTCAAATCAATTACCAGGTCATCCAATGGCTGCTCTATGATATCAGGTGATCCATGACCACGGAGCTACATTAAAGGTATTCACATCTCTGCCATGACTGACCTAGTTTACACAAAAAACCTAGGATACTGTTTGATACATGTTTACTTAGGTTTGTAAGAGGATACACATCTTGAGATAAATGAAGCAATTCCAATTTAACAAGGCTCACATGGAGTTTTAAAGGGACGAGATTTTGTAACATCATTAGGATGCTTTTGTTGTGTAAATCTATCATTATATAGTGCTTGGCAGGCCATTATATTCTGTACCACATGATGTACCAAGATATGATAGATAATACAGATATATTAGATCATCTACATCAATGTTTACGGTGTTGACTCACTATCACAGGTTCGGGGGTCTCGCATTTAGGACACTTACTAAACAGTTATTCAATCCTGTAATAAACATTAACTGACTAAACCAAAATAACTTCCTTTCTGATGTATAAACAAGACAGCCTAGCAAAGTGCATTCACACACTTTAAAGTATTGGATGTCCAAAATATTTAAGATTGTACATCCTAACCATAAAATATGACCTAGACCTGAGTTATTTTAGGGCAAACTTCAATAATTATGTGCCTAATATGATTTGTTGTTGAACCAAAATCACTTTCTTATCTAATGTACCTGAAGCAACTAGCCATACAAAACACTGTTATTTCATTATCAGTGCTTGATACAAAATGGTATCCATTACTCATAAACTTCATCAGATGATAGACTGTCTATCGGACACCATGTTATTTACAGCTCAGAATAATTACAAACAAAAGTTACAATTAAAATGTTACATATTGGACATCCTCCTAAGTTTCCAAATTAACTCCTTGAACTGAAATGAACCAACCCCTTATGTATATTATGTGGTCTTAGAAAATACCTATTTTCATTTTTGGCTTTTTCTCTTGTTACAATATAGTTATATACCAGGAGATTTGATTAAAATCCTCTTTTTCTTCTTGCCAATCCTAATGTGTACAGGTACAGTTTTCTTACTTTCATGGTGAAATACCAGTATATCAGTTCCTATACTCATTTAAACCAACACAAAATGATGAAATAATCTATTTGGAATGAAATACAAAACTAGAATATAAACATTCAAAATAAATAATGGTAATAGGACCTGATTTTGGAAACATGCCATCAAAATAGTCATTTTATAGCCAGTGTAATAGAACATATCAAGATTAGTCAAATTTATTTTAAAGCTGATCACAAAGTCATTTCTCAAGCATACAAATCAGGCCTTTATTTATGCATACTGTAGGTCAGTTAGTTTGACCCATGTCAATCTAGAACTGTTACTAATGATGATCAATACCCCCGAATACCCCCTTGTCTTGTGAGGGTAAGACGGTACATGACATTGATGTATAATTAGGCTATTTTTATAGAAAAACAGTATATTTATAACTTCAGTAATTCACCTGCATGCAGCTTTTTTTACCTCCTCTTAGCTGCACGTCCATTACTTGACAGTATTCCCCACCTGTTTGTATAGCCAGAATTTAACTTTGCTGCTAATGCCGAAAAGATGTAGTTTTCCTAACTTGAATCTAAATACAGGTCTTTCCATAGGACACTCAGATAAATGTTCAATAATTGGCCAAAAATTAGTAAAGTTAGAATAAAGGCTGTTTAAATATAGCAACTGTTGATATAAACTGATTCATATATTCTTTCCCTAGATTTGCTGTATCATTAATCCCTATTTGAAGGTATGGGTCAAAGTCTTGAAGGATTTAATGTTGTTTCTTTTTATTGACTGCAAATGATTAATTCAATATTTGTAATGAGGGGTCGCATACCACTGCAAAATCATACCACTGCATATATGTACTGTTTTGGGATGGAGAATACCACCTTTATATTAATATATTAATGAAATTATCCAGATCAGGATATATCATTTTTTTCTTCTTTTTTTCTATTACAATGTCCTACATCTAAATGTTTTTTTTTTATTGCATTATATTTATTTATTTGCATTAAGTATAGATACCTTATAAATGATAGTTGTAATATATTATTACAATATATAACTATTATTTTAAACATACAGTCATGGAAATAAAACCGTAAATGTTATCATTTCAATAGAATCATCGACGTGTGTTGCATCGTGAGTTAAAAATCAATAAAGCTTGAAACCTTTAACATCAACATATGGTCAAGTCTACTGTATTACACAAAATATAGTGATGGTTTCTTCCATTTGGCAATTGTAGTAAACGGACTAAGATGCCATACGTTGAAATAAGATCTAAATATAATTCTATTTTTATAGAAAAAATAGCAAGGTTTTTCATGTAGATTGAATTAGATATACCTTAGTGGTTTGATCTACATTTTGATCTTCAAAACATAGAAGTATCTATAATTTGTACATTTTGCCTGATGCCCTCATAGGTTTAATTAGTCAAATTTTTATTGCGGATGCATTGTAGGCCTTTGAAATCTCATGCTGTCTTAACTGTCAGTTAAATTCTATTATATATATCGTCCATTGAAAGTCAGAAGGGGCTATCCGCCTTCATCTTACATATGCTGATAACCCCTTCTGGCTTTCAACGGATGATATATTTTTCACATAACTATTCAATTACTATAAATTTAGAATATAGCTTGTACACCATTTATCTATTGATGTAATGATAAAGTCGGGAGATGCATTGTGTCAACACAAGTTTGAATGACCTGTGTAAACAAGTTCAAATGATATTGATAATGCATGTCTACCACTGATATGTATAAGTAACATAAATTAAATGAATTTACACACAATTAAGCTATTGTCAACAGTTGTTTAGCTAGTTATATTAATTTATGATGCCAGTAAAATGTATTTTGGCATTTTATATGACTTTTTGTGATTATAATACATATCTGTAAAAATACATTTTCCGGAAATTTATGCTTAATTAGGTGATAGTGAAAGTAAGATATTAAATTGTTATTTACATGCTTAATCCACTATAGCACTTTTTAAATTATTGTATAAAGTGTCAACAATGATAAAAACACATTTAGCAATATCTAGGCATCCTTTGGTCATATTTATAAACTGCCTTTACATATCTTGTGAGCAAAGTTACTATTTTATAAAACTGATTTCTTTATCTCTCCACACCTGTGTGTGTAACGGTCGTATTTTGAATCGTGTCTGTGGGGCGATGCATTGAGTTAACTTCATGGGTAACATGTGATTGTTTATGGTTTTATTTCTATGGCTGTAGTTATTTTCCAAAGCACAAAACTTTTCTTCCAGAACATTAATCCTATTGTACTTATATAGATGTTAAACTCTGTCCTATCAACCCAGTATGCATGTTCAGTGACAAACTTTGTCGTACATTCTAATGGTTCATTATCAGCACCTTATTCTCTTATTCTATACTTAAATGGCCATATCCGTCAAGTGCAGGTAAATTCATAAAATATTGACATGCCATGCAAACAGATTTGAGATTACAGATATAAAGAGATACCATAGCAATTTACCTACCTATGCTATTAATAATTATTATTATTTAGCTTAATAGTTATTAAACCAACAGTAATAAAGCAGGAAAACATTAAGTATTTCACTGCTTGATGGAAGTTTTAAATACATTGAAAAATATGTGTAAACTACCTTAATTGCTTGTTGGTTCAATATTTATCCTAGTTTACTTCATATAAACTCATTCTGAATTTGATGCATTGGCAAACAGAGCAGATCAGGGTCTCCTCTGTTTACTCATGCAATATTGTATCTCAGTTTCTACACAGTCTGTGCGGCAAAAAAGAATTTTTGTTTCCAAAGGAAGTCAGATGTTTCAGTAAATCACCAGTTTGGTAAATTGATTTTATATAGTAATTGGTTTGGACGTTTTGGTAAAATGATTTTCAATAATGTTTACATATGATATGTATAGCACACCTAAACGCATGTGTGAAAGTAGATTGTTTATGCTTAATGTATCATTAACATAGACATTAGTTAAAATTAAGTAAAAGAAAGAGTGTGTTTACCTAGCTAGTATACTAAAATTTAAAATAAACAAAATGTATAATTATAGTAAATTAAAAGAAAAATAACCAATATACAACTTTTTTCACTGTGTTAATGTATTTACATATTACATGAATAAAAAAATCTTATACAAAAAAAATGTTTAAGAAAAACTGATTTATTCTTCCTCTCTCTAACATCTTTCTCTTTATCTCGCTTAATTAACTTTCATTAATGCCTATGTTAAGGATATTTTCTTTTATACAATCTATTTTCACACAAGTTTTTAGTTGTGATATACATATCATAGGTACGTACTATAAAAAAATCATTTTACCGAAACGTCCAAACCAATTTCTATATAAAATCAATTTACCAAACTGATCATTTACCAAAACGTCCGTAATTAAGTCATTCCAAACACCATATAGCCATTCTAAGTTCCATTAATTAATTTCATAAAGTCAAAAATTTGTACATGAATATTCATGAGATTAAGGATAAGTTATATGTGTGAGGTGTGGGGTTTCACAAAAAATAGGCTAAGTATCATAAAATTTGTTTGAAATATTTTCAATTACAGTGAAAAATTAGGGTGATATTCATCATTTATCCTATATAATTATATCATACATGTACTTAACCATGTGGTAAAGTGATAAAATTCAAAGAAATTAACAAAAAAAAAAGTTTTATACGTATCTTCTAAGTTTCTTATTAATATAACTTGGAGACATTGTACCGATATAGAAGTGACATCAATCTGCTTATCTTTGAGTAGGGATGCAACCTCTTGTAGACTTAATGACTTACTTAAAAGGAGTGAAAATAGCGTAAATTTTTTTTTTTTTTTTTTATTTATTGACTTGTAGCGATACAGCTCAGATAAATAAATCTTTCTTGAAATATTAATATGAACATAAATCATAATGTTAATTACACATAAGTTAACATTTTGGTCAATAACCACAACATACTATATTACTCTGGAGGGTCACGGAAGTAAACAACCCGATTCAACTGAAGAGAAGCGAATTCGTTGACCAGTTCAACATTATAATTATTCGATACGTCTTCTTTAATTAATCATGTTGAATTCCCTACACATGGGATTCACTCATTAATCAATAATCCATGATATTATGTAACGAACAAACTTACTTTGACTCAATAAGTATCTAAAACATGACGCCAAAACATCATTTAGTGTTTATTTACAAGTCTGTTGACTCATGACGTGACTGAACGCTGATACTGGTTCTCGTTTTATTTTTTCCCCCCGGTGTACGGTTGAAAAGCACGATGAAAACCGAGAGCCAGTCTAGCATGGAAATTCCAAAACTAAATCAAAGTACCGAACGAAAAAAAAGGTTTAACCATACTTAGAAGGTTGCTGTTCTTTCTTGTTACTGTTATGATTTTTGGAAACAGATAAAAGGAAAATAATAACCGTTGTTTTAAAAATGCTGCTCTTAGTATTCATGACACCAGTTTGCTATTTTCATTGGCTACAGTTACCAGTTAAAGACATATAATCTAACAATCGAAATCATTTTTCATATTATGCATGTATTTCTTTAGTGTTAATGTGCTGTTGTTGTTCTTTTTTCCTGCCAAGGATGAACACAGACAGAGGCAGGGGTCAGCAATTAAGATGCCTCTTAAATTGCTGGTGAAACACTCGAAATAGTGATCTGAAACTTCCATAACGTGTGTATATAATAACATATCTACAAAACTAATTGAAAAAGACTAGATCTAAAACTTTCATATTGAGACAAATGGAAAGGCAAATGTTCAGCAATCGGAATTTCCTGAACGAGTCCCCTTCGAAAGATTGAAACCAAAAGCTACTCACACACACACACACACACGATCTCTCTTTCTCTCTCTCTCTCAATAAGAATTAATACAAAACAAATATATATATAGCATGCATTATAAATACGCAATGTACAAATAATAAGTGACATGAACAATTAACGCAATATCAATCTTGACTGCGTAGATATGGATAATGAAACACTCCAGTGACCTTAGCGACAGGACCACACCCTGCGTACTGAATTCTACGGTAATTTTGTACCCTTGGTAACTTTAGAACAAATTCGAATATTAAAGCAACTTTAACACTACTTACCAATATCCCTCTCGCAAGGAATATCAACAAATTTCAGCCAAAACTCTTGGCTGAAATTTTAGCATACCACCATATTGATAAAAGCTTTCAAGAAATGTGGAAAAACCCGCGGGAAACCCAACATAAACTACTAAGACGTATTTTTATCAAGTTAATTACAATGATAATAATGAGGATTTTATGAGGATTTTTGCAGACTCTAACATGTCAGAAACGTTACTTATCATACATATGTGTATCTTTTAAATAAATCATTAATTGATACAACAAATAATGTATAATATTGATAAAATTAAACAGCACCTGCTCTTGCATCTTGCTCCCTTCAGTACTATGATTATTTATCTTTAACCAATGAAAATACGTATAAATAGGCCCGTATAAATGCAGGATACTTCCTGAAATGTTCTAATAGAAAAAAAGGAGAAATATAATACAAAAATATATAAGGTGTAAATATTATATAGTATTTTACTAATTTGATTAAAGATTTTAAATGAAACTATAGATAGGCAAATATTATAACCTATTAGCATATATACTGCAATTAGTAACGTTATTATTTCATCATGGTAATATAGATAAAGCTTACAATATAGTCGACACATATGAAGCGACACTGAAAATGATACATGTATCTGAATTAAAATTTGAAAAAGATAATAATAATAACTAACTTGTACATTCGAATACTTACAACGGAAGGTCTAAGTTATTTACATCTTTTTTGGTTAATTCATCGTCTTGCTGTCCACTGAAATGGTATAAATGAATGCAATTATCATGAATAATGAATCACCATCAAACATTTCGTAATAATACAAGGTGTGTGTGTGTCATCTATATGTACACGTGCATATTTATAAGTAATTAAGTAACAACTAAGTAATTAAGTCGTACCAGGATCTCTCTATATACAGTATTAAGAGACCCTGGTCGTACACAGGGTTTAAACTATTTATTAAAATGATTTGATATAAATATTACACAGAGGATCTTTCACGAGTATTTATTTAATATCAAAAATATGAAACGAGTTATATTATTTCATATTTTGCCAGGCTCATGTATAGTTCCACTAAAACGTGTCATTTTTTTTTTCATTTGCATGTAAACAGAACATAATATTGTATCCAACCACCCGGTTCAATTTTTGATCTTATGATATCTTACACTCGTCCTCTATTATGACTCGTCATGTACAGTCTATGCACGTGCCGAAGATTAAAAAAGATGACATGGCAACTTGTAGACAAACTGGGTTATATTGTTTGGGGATGTTATTGTTGTTTTTTCTCTCTAGAATTATAATATCAGAATTGAAATTTAATTCAGAAATGTAGTTTTAATATATATATATATATATCATATCTTATATAAACACAGTCTGAATTTATATATAGAATAGTTTACATTCATTTATGCCTATTTATTATTTTTATCATCATTACATTATCTGTTGATTTCATTTAAATGATATATGTGAAACATACGATCCATATCGTAGTCTTTTGGTTAAATTCAGACCTGATAAATCCTCACGTTACCAAGAAATGTAACACGCAGTACTTACCATTTATATTTCTGTTCTAATACAAGAGCTAGCGTTAACTGAAAAGAGAAGAGGAAAGACATAATACAACAACGTATAAAATTTACGTCATAATCAGTTATAGGCTAATTATTCGATTTAAAAATACATATATGACATACACAATAGCACATTCCATATAACAAATGATGTACACTTAACTTTATAATTCTAAACTTGAAACACAGCAGAATGTTAAATCGAAAGAAGAATGTCAAGTGGCCCTAGGACGGATTACGAAAGTAACAATGTATATAAACAAGATGTTAGTTTTCATACGTCCCGAAAGTAAAAGTTATATTCCCGTTTTCAGTATTAACAATTTCTAGAATATTAATTGCTTATCCTTTCAGAACATATTCATGTAGTTTTCAAACAGTAAAAGCTAATATATCAATTATCTGATATTATGGACATAATATGGAATTATTCATTTTAGTAAAACATTATTACCTTTATGTGTATAGTACTTTCTAGTAACCGGCATGTAAGAACGTACACCGTGCAACTTTAATCATTGGTGTGGAGTCTGTAAATTTCTGACAAAGCAAGCTGTCGAACTCATCATTTGAAAAGGTCTCCTAACATGTTATTATTCTGACTACTAGCGGTTTGTTTAAGACAATCCGTTACAAAATTTACAGAAAACCCGCATTCTAATCTTAGGCAATAAGCTGCGTAGTAGCATGATGGAAAACTGATCATATGATTGAGAAAAAATAGTTCAATATCTGTTATAGTATGTTTATTTCATGTATTGTATACAAAATGAGCAATACACCAAATATGAAAACACGGATTTTAACGCTTGCGGAGCACAACTGTAACGCGGTCTCGGATAACTCCTGGGTTCCAGTTTTCATACATTCATTCAACTATAGAATAAAATTGAGTATCTTTAGAAGGCCATAGCTAATTTAACAATTATATTATGCTTCTAATCTGAAAACTATGATAAGTTTGGCGTAGAATATATCTGATTTGGGGAAAGTCTGATGTTGAAGTGACGGGACAGAGGGGGAAATTATTATATACTAGACAAAACTTATAAGTACTCCGACTAAATATTTGTCTTTAGCATTTGTTGTATTCAAAATTACAGATTTTTGGTTTTCTATAGCTTTCCACGAAAATTGGTTTCACAGAGTTGATTATGCGTCAAAATTATTCAAGCAGACAACAGATTGAGCCAATACACATTTTAATATTTACTGGGAATATGTTTTGGAAAATATATCTTCTCTACAAGTTTGAAATCGGAGTACTTACAAGTTTCGTTAAGTATATATAAAGTTAGGGAAGAAAGGATTAAAACCTCACTCACTCAGCAATCACCAAAACCATGCACACTGTAGGTGACGTAAACACAGTTCACACTGACAGAACATGGTGCACATGCAACAAATACAAACTCACAACTGACAAGGCAGAACAATACAAGACTAAATAAAGAAGCATGAAAATTGAACAAATACCCTTTTTAACAACGAAATAAATATAAGAATTCCATCGAACCCCGCTGGTACGATGTTTGTCCTAGACGAAACGCTAGTATTCAGAATAGTTTACATATTACAGTTTGGGTATATTTTATAGACCTCATGTTTTCTAGAACAGGGTTCCACTAATATATGTACCAGCGAAATTGATATATCACAGATTCCATGAAATTTAATGTCAACGAAAATAAATGATTTTACAGTAAATGCTAATTAAACGGGAGACGGGTCCACAATGTGAGGTCAAAGGCAAAGCTGTATGGAGTTCGTGACAAACTGTAAATATGTTATTGTTTATATTTTAAAATGACCCTGCCAGGAATCGAACCCACGCGGTGAAGGACTGATTGAGTGTTAAAGTCAGCGATTTTACATTCTCGGCCACGGAGTTTAGGGTTTAGCACAATCACTGAATTTTTGTCTGGTATGTTACCATGAGAGAAAAAGCTGAATTATTGTGAAGCTTTTTTTTCTCTCGTTCGTCCTAAACGGTCTGTCCAGTCACAGAGATGAACTTCGTGGTCATCTTCAGATTCTTCAGATTGGTTCATTGGAGTGACTGACGGCTATGTTGCTGTTGTCTCCTGGTCGTACCGTTTGCATCTTTGGCGGATGTGTTCAGTGGTATGTTCTTCTTTACCACATGGACAGAGTGGTGATGGTACCAGCTTGTACTTCCTGTACATGTGTGAATTCAGTCTGTTGTGACATGATCGCAGTCTGACCATGACAACTTGTTCTGGCCTGTGTTGTTAATGATATGCATCTTTTTCTTGTCGGAGCCTCCTCAGTGACCTGATAATGGCTACTTTCTCACTTTCTTACACTAGTGTTGGGCTGTTCAGACTGCGCTCAAAGTTTTGCTAGTTTGACTGCATTTTAATTTCCAAGAATACCACAATGTGCAGGTATCCACTGCAGGGTAACACTGTATGTTATACTCAACTGGTACAATGTTCTGGTAAGCTTTTAGCTTTGGTGTCTTGGTGTTGGTCAGGGCTTGTATAACAGATTGAGTGTCTGTGAAGAAGACAACAAATGAGCTCTTCTCTACAAGGTCTTCAACTACTGAAATGGCATCCATGAGTGCTTCTGACTCCGCCTTGTAATTGCTGCAGTGTTTTCCTGTCGGTGCACTAGTTGTTTTTTGTACAGCCATTCGGGCATTGTATGAAAATACCAGCTCCCCCATCTTAGTGTAAGTTGCTGAACCATCATGGATCCATTCCCCTGGGGGTACTCTTCGCTGATCATAGATAGAGTTGCAACTTTCCTGGCAAGGTCATCCTCCTCCTTTTTTTGGTTCTAGGTTAGAAACCCTGGTGTGGATTGAAACTGCAGGTCATGTTCACATGGATCTGTGAAGTCAGCCATACCTAGGGGAGTAGTCTTACTGCTCAAAGATGAGTTTTCTCTTTTGAGCCTTTTGGCCTAATGGACAAAACTCTTTCGTTTGAGTCTTTTTCTTTTGTTAGCCTTCATGAGGTAGTTTTTCTCCTATCTTGCAGAGGCTTTATCTCGGTGGTTTGCTCCATGAATTGGATCGGGGTGGATTAAGTGGCTCCTGTAACAATACACAAAGCTTGGTTTTGGACCTTATCAAGAGATTGTAAGGTGGTCGGTCTTAGAGGCCTTTGTCCAGGCAACCGAGCGATACACAAGGTGGGGTCTCACTGTTCCCTGATATACTGTTTTCAGTATTTGCCCGTCTACCCCCATGTTGTTCCAGCAAGTTTTCGCATTATTGCCATTTTCCTCCGAGCCTTCCCTTCTGCATGGGCAATGTGTGGCTACCATGTCTGTCTTTTGTCGAAAACTACACAAAGATAGGTAGCTTGGTTTCTCCCTCTTTAAGTGGAGAAGTGCCCATCCTGATGGTATCTGTCTTCTGAGACATCCTCAATTTCTTGAGCTAGGTATGTTGTTTGGTCTTCAGTGGACCGAAACTGTCTAAAGCCAGTTTGCTGGGTTGCATGTAACTTGTTGTTTTCAGGTAGTACTTTAGGCGATGGTTGACAATTCTCTCCATGGCCTTTCCAACACAATTGGTAAGGCTTATGTGGCGATAGCTAAACTTCCCTCCTGCCTTCCTCTCCTGCTGCTCCCTTCGCGCCTGTCGCTGAATCTCTTTTTTGGTGGGAACGTCACTGACATCCCTGTAGTTGTTAGCAAATGTGTTTGCTGCTTGTTTACCCATCAACAAGTTGCCATCTTTTTCCAATGTGGTTGTGCTTCTTGCTCTTTCCTCATCATTCTGCCTCGCCAGCTTCCACAATTCGGTGCCATCTCTCTCTAGGTTGACAGAGGCAGTCCTGGCTCTCCAGCTCTTCCTGGTGGCTTCAGGCTTGTACCTGAGGATTTTGGTCTTTGCATGTTGTAGGTCGCTGTTGCTTTCTTGTGAGAGTTGGGCTTCTGCTTTCCACCTAGCCTCTGACAACTTCCCTTGTAATTTCTCCAACTCTTCACTCCAGTACGGTTTAAACGATTGCCACCCCCCCCCCCACCCCCAGGGTATGGACTTGTGTGCAGCTTTCAAAATATTAGTGTTGAAGTTCGTCACCACACTTGATAAATGTCCCGGCCGCCAACTCTGATGTCCTTGCAGAGTTCATCACAAAGATGGCTGTAAAAGGTCCAGTTGGCCTTCTTGTAGTTCCATCTTTGGACAGTGGATGCAGTGCTGACTTTTGTGTCCATGGTCAGGTAGGCTGGGCGGTGATCACTACCACTAAGCTGATCGCTAACTTCCCTTCTGATATGTCCATGTAGATTTCCTATGCAGAAAGCAAGATCTGGCGTTGACGTAGTGTGCTATCGTCTCGAGTAAAAAGTTGATGGATCCTCTGGACTGTTGTTGAGGTTTAGGTTGTTGTCATCCAGCCAGGTCTCCACATCCTCTCCTCACTTGTCCCCAGCTTTGTGAGTGGCTTTTGAAGTCACCAACAACGAGCGATCCTGTTTCATCTGTTGCTTCTTCCTCCGTCTCTCGGAGATTATATATTCACAATTTTCAGGCGTTCTTTCTGATGCTCTACACCTGGAACTCGAAATCTTCCATATGTGAAGTAGTCAGGATCGCATTAATGTTGTTCCTGACCAGTGTGAGGA
This sequence comes from Solen grandis, assembly GCA_021229015.1. Classification (NCBI taxonomy): domain Eukaryota; kingdom Metazoa; phylum Mollusca; class Bivalvia; order Adapedonta; family Solenidae; genus Solen; species Solen grandis. The sequence goes on from CM037785.1 coordinate 42,714,591, forward strand.
TGCCTCCTTTACTTCTTTCTGTTCTGCCGCAGCGGAAACACAGGTATCCTCTAACTTAAAGGATTTGATTGGGTGTAAATGAGTCTCCTGGATGCAACATACATTGATACCCTTCTGTAGAAGCTGTTCAAAGTCTGTCTTTTTGTTAGACTCCCTCTGCGTTCCAATGCATAACCTTAAAAGACTGATTGGTTATCCTCTTTGGCTCACAGTAGCCTGTGATACGCCCCCTTTTCTCTTGGCTTTCTGTTGAATGATGGAAGGACCTCCAGTAGCTGTGGGTGGACTCTGTCGAGGCCCAGAGCCCTGCATTGTATCTTCCTGGAGGGTCTTTAAATATTTAGCGCCACATCTATAGTGTGTTTTAAGGGCGGAGTATTGCGATCTTGTGAACAATTTTGGAACAAAGTTTGCATAGAGGAGCAGGCTTGGCTTCTAGGTCATTGGATCAAGGTCAGGGCTATTGTACATTAAAAAAGACATATTAAACAGATTGGACACTCCTGTAAAAGCCAGTGGAAAATATTGTTTAGGCACACTGCAGACCATTGAATATTGCAAACCTTTTTAAAAAAATATGGAAAAACCACAGATGCAAATGTAACCATATTATAAAATAATCATTTCTCTACTGCAAGGAATTATTTTTAATCTGATTTATTTTCAAGATTCTTTTAAATTTTGATTTAAATTCAACCAGTGTAGCAGAAAAAAAAACTGCACATTTTACAAAGTTATCATCATGCAGGTATTTTTCTACTTTACATAATGCATGTTTATTTCTTGATTTATTTTAATACATTAAATACATAAGGTATCATTTTAATGGTATTGTAATGTTCTATTGTAAAATACAGTTTAATTTTACATATCTTCAATAGGAAAGGAGATATTTGAAAATGTGACTTTGCGAGAATTGGACAATTTTTTACATGCTTTTGTGAGATTTAGACTAGTTGCCAATCTTTGTTTAATAGGTCTTTGATTAAAACAAATATCGGCCCAGGTTTATTATAACCATATGTAGAGAACATTCAAACTGATCTGAGGCTCAGTCAGGTCAGATCATTAAAATTATTTAGAATTGAAAATATGACAAATCAAATTTCGCTTGTTTTGTTTGCCATCCCCCCAATGGGTCACGAAGTTCTGAATTTCGTCACACAAAAACCGAAAACAATATTTCGAGTATTATATCGCGTCGGAGCGCCACGCAAAAAGTTGAAACTTTTTTCTAGCGAAATACTGGTATGTCATATTTCGGATTGTCGCACTATCAATACGCCATGCGAAAAAACGAAAATCAGCCACCACAGATATGAACACAGCGTAAAAAGAATGGTGTTGTGTATGAGTGCAATAGAAGTAAGGTTGTGAAGAACTGTTTTTGTGGTACAACTATATTCTAAATACTTTACTGATAAGCGTAATGTAACTGAAAATAAATACAAATGCATATACATGTATTTTTGTACAAACTAATTTCTGGGGTATCTACGAGATTGTTAACATTTTTTGCTATTATGTACTCGAGCTTCAACATCTACAGCTATGACCAGATATTAATTTACATTGTGCAGAATAATAGATCTCAACACCGAATTAAAGGGCCCATCGGGCATCATATTTTTCATAATGTTCTATAGATTGCTTGTTTTTTGTTTATCCTGAAACAAACAAAAAGCCGGGAATTACAGCACGTGTTTGTCTTAACACTAGGCGCGTCAATGAAAAGAAAGGCATCATTCATAACTTTATTCGCGTTAGCCCATAAAATTACTTAAATAAACACCGTATCTTGAACTTATACCCCCAACACTTTGCATAAAACCAGCAGATTCGCAGAGATTTGCTGTTGTGTTTACCGGACAGCGCTCAGAAATGGAATTATGCCTCCATTTTGTTTGGCCCTCGGGGCGACCGGCAGTTTAGAATGCAAAATACAACACGTACTATAACAATAGGGTGTATCGTAACGTTGGTGGTGATGGTATAATATACAGGTCAAATACCACGTTTATTTACGTGTTTAGTCTTTGCTTAACAAGAGATACAGCTATCGACAAGCTATATATCTAGCTCAGTCTTGGATATCGTGAACCTCTCTCTTACGAATCGAGTCCCGTTCGCGACTCTCCTTCGTGACTTCTGTACTTCTGTTTCTTATATAGTCTAGGCGGTCATCTAAAACTCACAATTCATATCTTAGTTCACCACTATGATAATTTGGATGCTTCCTTAGAGCATAATATACACGTGGTCAATCCTAATGCTGACAGGTGACTAATTTCTCAATTATGTCACAAGAGCAGTTTGATTTAGAAAATAAAATAGGGAAGAAAAGTGTAAAACTTTACCTTTTTCAAAGATGGCATATGTTGCTGTTTATAGATTTGGGCATTATTGAACCATTTAACACCTAGGTTAACTTTATATTACAGGAATTTTCTGCGAGTAAAATATACGTGATTTTGTTGTAAAATAATTGTTTAGTTCTGATTTCACTGTAATTTTACACGGTTCATTACAGTAATTCAAACTGCAAGCTGACCAGTCAATTTGTTGATTCGAAATAATATTAGGCGAAAAGACTTGATTTGAATATTGGTTCCACTATTGAGCATGCCACTTCTGTGACAATGCGGGAAGCAATAGGTCACGTGCTCCTCCACTGCAAACATTTTAAATCATATATAAATACACGGCGCATCAATGTATAGGCGAACATGATTATGTTTGATTTCTGGCTCGAATTCTACAAGCAACACTTTGTTTTAAGTAATACTTAAATAATCAAATCCAATAGAAAAACACTCAACTCTTATAAATATTCCAACATATGATTAAGCTAAAATAAATTATTATTCACCGGGGTTTCGGCAATATTCGGTATATTTCGCTGACTTATATGACCAATCGGTGACTGGTGCAAAGTCTCATCGTGGAATGTAAGAATAATATGTGCTCGGGGAGTGCTCGTTGATGTACGTAAGGTGTCCGTCTCATTCCTGAGTGAAATGGTCTATTAACTGATAGCAGTTGTTACGAAATGAAATATTTTGGAGTTTAGTAGCACTCTTTCATAATTTATATAAGTACGAATATTACTTTGCGCTTAGAATTATTGGTGAAATTCGAGTCGGATTGCATTTAGAAAGATTTCTAGCTACATTGATAAGGTTATATATATCTACTTTTGAATTAATGTTATTAAACAAGTGTACACAACAACGAATGTTATATTGACATGCTCTATATTTTTTTCTCTCTTAACTCTTTTCTGAAAATGTTTTTTTCTTCCATTGTACGTATGTATGTTCACCATTTTTTACCATTGTTTATGGCTATGTATATGCATATTGCTGTTTTATGTTGTTGTTGTTGTTGTATCGGAGTTTACCGTCGTTGCGATAGTATTTCAATCATATGGCGGCGTCCAGCTAATTACAGGTGGAGGAAGACCCCGTGTACACAGAGATACCCGGGTAGACCCACCGACCTACCGCAAGCCAGCTGGAAGGCTTCCTCACATGAAAAATCCGAAGTCCCTACCGGGATTCGAACCCACAGCGGTGAGGGGCTGAGAGATTTGTAGTCCACGATTGTAACCGCTCGGCCACGGCGGCCCCTGCTGTTTTATGCCAATACATATATTGAATTGTATTGTAAACAAGTGAAATAATGTAATACCAGTTTCACTGGACGAGAGGTTCGATAAATGATGTAACAAAAGAAACCACTTCTAAAGTGAGATAGCTATGTTTTTTGTTGTTGTTGTTGTTGTTGTTGTTGTTGTTGTTGTTTTAGTCATGATCCTCCTGTTATGTAAACGAATATTACGTAAGAATAAAACATATGTGTATAGATTGAATTATTCAGCTATATTTCTATGGATGCTTCATCGTATCGCACTGTCGTGTATCGTATCGTACTATCGTATCGCAATGTTATGTGTTACATTGCACTGTCGTGTATCGTATCGTACTATCGTATCGCAATGTTATGTGTTACATTGCACTGCCGTGTATCGTATCGTACTATCGTGTCGCAGAGTCATGTGTCATATTGCAATGTCATGTGTCATGTCATGTCGCAAGCTTGTATCATCTCCATCCACAGGGGTTTGTAGCACCCTTTGTCGACTTCCGCTGTTTTATTTCACTATCATGATTGAAGTCTTAAAATTATAGAAAGGGCAGTAAGTCCCTCAAGTATACTTTTGATGGTGACCTTAATTACTCTCCGATATTTTTGCAAAGACAAGGAATAACATGGAGCCGTTAGTCTCAGTAGATTCAGAAATAATTTATCTTTACGAAAATATATACTTTTGCTACTCTGGAAATTGTCTAGACCTCATAGATGTCTTTTTTCCATAAAAAATACCCGTTTTTTTTGTTTAGTCGGACAAGAAGTCGTAAAACCAAATCACTCGTTCTCCCCAAAGTAAATTGCAAAAATTACGCAACAGCTCGCTTAACCCTTTCCCTCATATATACCTATTTTGACGCCCTCAATAGGTACCACATAAAGCCTGATCTGCAGAAAACCACAGTTAAACCTTACCAAATTTAATTACAAAATCCTCATTTCCAGACCACTGAGGAGCAGCGAACAGCATAAAACCTGATCAGCCTGCAAGTTACTCGCAGGCTGATCTGGTTTTATGCTGTTCGCATAGGTCTTTTCATGGTGTCCTCTATGAGGGAAAGGGTTAAACCGGACAATATATCAATATCATATAATAAAACTAACCGATTGCGTTTAAAAAAAACTAGCACTAACGTCCCACACCGTGCAACAATCGGCGAAAGTTTTTGCTGTAAACACCCCTTTCACTACTCGTCCGTCATGACAGGAATATCGACATCCATGAAACGAGCTTTCTGATTGGCTGGCTGAACAAAGTTGGGGCGTGACAATAGGTTTAAGCCAATCGGATTTTGTCTTACATATACATCTCGTGACACAATAATGGAAAGTGATTTACATATAAATGCCGACAGTAAAAACTTTCGCCGATTGTTGCACGGTATGGAACGCCCGGGCTTGTCTTTTAAACGCAATCGATTAGATTTATTAAATTTTAATGATGTGATGTCCGATTTTATCGAGTGTTTGGCAGCGATGGCTATTTTATGCGGTTTACTTTGGGAGGAACGGGTGTTTAGGTTTTACGACTTCTTGTCCGACTAAACAAAAAGCGGGTATTTTTTATGAATGAAAGACAACTAAGAGTTTGGAAGAGTTTCCAGAGTGGCAAAAGTATATATTTTCGTAAAGATAAATTATTTCTGATTCGATCGAGACCTACGGAATCGATTTATTCTAAGTATTTGCGAAAAAATCGGAGAATAATTAAGGTCACTGTCAAAAGTAAGCTTCATCGACTTGCTGCCCTTTCTATTATTTTGATACTACATTCGTGAAATGGATAACAGACAACGGGTGCTTCAAACCCCTTTATCTCCATCGTGCTATTGTGTATTGTACTGTATTAATTACGAATTCTGTCACACTACAATGTTATCGCATTGCCGTGATATCATAAGCGGCCCTTATCGGATTTTGTTGTATAAGTGTTTCAAACTCCGCGCACCGGTTACGTCACGCAACTGTAAGGGAAGGCAACTACTGCGGCGGAGTTTGTAAAGTGTTTGTTCAGATAATTATGCGACGTGACGTCACCGGTTTATCGGTAAAAATAATGTGATTTTCCGGGAACAGCTTTAAAGATATGTCGGTTTGTTTACAGTACGGGTGTACATTTATTTTACTTCTAGGTATAAAACTTCCGTATGCAGGCTATTCATACTCAGCGTTAAAGATCTTTATATTTTTGTTGAAGAATATACATAGTGTGGTAAAGTTACAGAATCGCTGACCGTACACAGCATACCGAAAATGAAAGGGTGAAATTAACTAGATATACATTGATTACGTCAGTAACTGAACGTATCTCACCTCAGATCCTTACACCTTCGAAATACATTGCCAAGATTGTATGTAGAAGTAAAACGCGAAAAGACGGAATAATTAGATAATTAATAAAACCTATTTTAAGTATTTCGAGTTTTCATTATTTATAAATCGTGATGATTAGCTTCATTTATACATTTATTGAATCTTCGTTTTATGTTTATAATATTTATATTTTCCTTAATTAATTTTTTAAAACCCCCTTAATTTATAATAAAGTAAGTGAATAAGAAAAACTAGAACGCAATATAGGGAAGTGATCTCTTACCTTTGAGTCCAATATATGTTTACAAGTCCGTTATGTTTAAGTAAATGAATAGTATATTGCTAACGGTTTCGTTAAATATGTTTATGTTGTCGATAAATGGGAACCCAAGTGTGTGGTGTAGTTATATTGTATATGCGTCGTGGTTAAAAATATTTTATTATCTGAAAGAAAATTAACCCTTTATCTCATGCTCATTCATGAACATATTTATGAAGAATATTGTTTTTCTGCTGGGTAAATTTGTTGTGCGGTTTCTTCGAATCAACTGGAACATCATTTAACATCCCACCGACAGTATTTCATTCATTTTATGACTTAGAAGCCTCTGTATATCATCTCGTCACAAAGAAGCGACATAATGCCACACCAAGTCACAGGATCCTGACACTAGAATAACCAAACCTGGGACTACCCTTATATATGCTTAACGTCATAATACTAATTTAGGGGCCTCCGTGACCGAGCGGTTAAAGTCGCTGACGCTAATCAGCTGGATTTCGCAAATGACTGAAGTATTTTTATACATCGATGGTACTCCAACATAACAACAAAGGTACCGTTAATGTCGCGGGAAGGGATTGACCTGAAAACCTCCCGATCACGGGTTTAACGCTGTAACCTGGGTACCGGGGCCAGTTAGGCTGAATTTGTATTTCAGTGAGCAATCAACAAAATTTATGTGTTCTTTGGAATTATATTTTGTAAACATCATGTTTTACAAATATCCATTAATGATTGTAATTTAAATCTCTCTCTCGTCCTCTCTCTAACACACACACACACACACACACACACACACACACACACGTGAAATGATTGTACGCTATAGTATTTGATAACATATAATAACAATGAGTAGACTACTTTAAGCCTCTGGCTGGCATCACCTGTTAGTCACCCAAGCTATGCGTCCGAGCATTGTATTGTAATTGATAACAAGGAGGAACGACAGGTAAATGTATCATTATCATATACCATTAGATATTTATTAGATATTTCGTAATTAGATTCTCCATTACTAAATTTTCTATTGAATTACTAGTTTAATTTGATCAGCTATCTGTGAAGTGGATCATGCTATTTGTTCAAGTTAAATTATCTAATTTAGACGTATTTTGTTTAGATTAATAATTCTATTTTGTAACCTAAATATTATAGTAGATATATTCAGATTCGATATTGTAGACTGAAACTTTTTTTTTATTATTATTCATTGTTGACTTCTTTCTTTTCTCCATAAAAACGAACTCAACTTTCAACATCCGGTTAAATTAACACCATCCTATTTTCTGTAATGGCATGGTATCGTACGAGTTTATTTTGATTTCGTTGACATGCGCTACTACACGTGCTCGGCTTACGAAATAACAATTATGTATTGCATTGTACACGAGCAATACATACATTCAGTATCACGTACATATTGTGTGTTTGTTATTTAAGTGTTTTTTTTATGTGTTTCATTAACCTTTTTAAATATCATGCTGGTTTGGCCTATATAAATAGCTTAATTTAAACAACCCTGAAGGAAGCTTTATACTTTTTAAATATGTTTTTTCTTTACACGTATGCTTTTTTTCCCCGATAGCTAATAGCTAAACACGAACTACCCAATAATGAAATGATGGCAAAATCTCTATCGTATTATTGAAATAAAATGTTATTGCATTCTGTAAGGAAAATAAATTTCAACATGAAACTGTACAGTGTATTGACATGGTCAAAAATGACTTAAATAACTCGTACATGTTTTTGGAAGGATGAATGAGTACCAGTAAATATTGCACCAATCCTACTAATCGCTAAGTAATGCTTAAATGCTTAGAGATGTATTTGAACAGAAATAGAAAACCCCAAATATTTCACATCTTAATAGATATTGTCAGTTATTAAAGTTTTGTCAACTTAGTCACGCACTTTAATTCATCATAAAGGGTGGAACAGTGGAATGCGTGTTTGGGGCCAAAAAAAAAAGAAGTTCCGTTTCTGGTCTCCTGACCGACCCTCTTTTTAAACGACTGACCCTAGAGTTGTTGTTTTTTACCTTTTCGCCTTTAAAAAATTCCTTTTTTACCCTTCGTTTTATAAAAAATAAATAAAAATGAAATCCCGACCTACCGACCTTCTTTTTTATTTGCTGGAGACCAGAAACGGAACTCTTTTTTTTTTTTTTTTTAGCCTGGCTTTCTGCAGAGTAAGTATTACTGAGCTTCAAGTATTGCTGGTAGAATTCCGATCCAGGAAGTAAATTACTGACACTTGTTTAGACATTCATGTAATATAAACCAATAAGGAAGTTACTCGGATCAAATCCTGTATTAATATTTTATACAGGTTCAGATTAATACGGGTATTTTTTTACCCTAAACCCGGAGTGAAATATTTAACATATTTTTCCGCACAGGGTGGGAGTAGAAATAAAAATCATACCAAGAATATGACTATCATAGACAGAATGCTGTAACGGGATTTATCCCCTTATTTATCATTTGAAAGTGACCGTTCAATTACCATAGGACTCCAACAAGCTTCTTCATATATAACTTGCATATTTATCACTTAAATATGAAGTTCAAAAAGGTATTATTTGTACACTCTTTATCAACCTTGGTCGGTCTTAATTCTGAAAACCTTTACTTATGAACGATCTCAATCAACAACGAAGAAAAACGAAACAAGAGGCCCATGATGGCCCTAAATCGCTCACCTGAGATAAATAGGTTGACCCAAGGAACATCTGTACCAATTTATTTTAAAATCTGGCCAGTAGTTTTGAAGAAGATGATTTTTAAAGTTTTCATTTTTTTCTTCTTTTTGTTGCCATGGCAACCAGAGTTCTACATGGATCAAGTTTATTTTAGCAACTTTTGTGAAGGTTGACCCAAGGATCATCCCTGCCAAGTTTAATCAAATTCTGTCCAGTGGTTTCAGAGGAGATGTTGATTAAAGTTTTCCCTATATACATATAAGGCAAATAAGCCCCGCCCCTGGCGGCCATGTTTTTTTACGGATCGGAATAATTTTAGCAACTTTGGTAGAGGTTGACCCAAGGAATATCTGTACCAATTTATTTTAAAATCTGGCCAGTAGTTTTGAAGAAGATGATTTTTAAAGTTTTTTTGTTTTTTTTTCTTTTTGTTGCCATGGCAACCAGAGTTCTATATGGATCAAGTTTATTTTAGCAACTTTTGTGAAGGTTGACCCAAAGATCATCCCTGCCAAGTTTAATCAAATTCTGTCCAGTGGTTTCAGAGGAGATGTTGTTTAAAGGTTTCTCTATATACATATAAGGCAAATAAGCCCCGCCCCTGGCGGCCATGTTTTTTTACGGATCGGAATAATTTTAGCAACTTTGGTAGAGGTTGACCCAAGGAACATCTGTACCAATTTATTTTGAAATCTGGCCAGTAGTTTTGAAGAAGATGATTTTTAAAGTTTTCTTTTTTTTTCTCTTTTTGTTGCCATGGCAACCAGAGTTCTACATGGATCAACTTTATTTTAGCAACTTTTGTAGAGCCTCACCCAAGGAACATTCCTGCCAAGTTTCATTAAATTCTGTCCAGCGGTTTCAGAGGAGATGTCGTTTAAAGCAAATTGTTGACGACGGACGACGGACGACGGACGTCGGACGACGACGGACGCCGGACGAAGGGCGATCACAAAAGCTCACCTTGAGCACTTTGTGCTCAGGTGAGCTAAAAACACGCCAAATATGTCTTACACAGGTTGTTGGCGTGCCCAGTTGTTGCTGTTGTTGTTTCGGGCGTGTAGCCCGCCCCTTGTGATAAGCTTAACCAAGATCAAACCATGGTCACAGAACCTTTACTCAAACTGGACAATAAAAATATGTTATTTACGTGTATTAGACTTGATTTCATATATCATATGAGAAAACCTTTTCATAATCCGATTACTTGTACATTGTATTATGATTCCTTTCATATATTTAGATTACCATTCATCTCGATGTTACATAAAAAGCACATAATTAGACTTTCATCAACACCAGACCTTAGTGGATTGCATGTGATATATTAGTGTCATCGTTTATTGCATCATGCATTGTTCAAGTGTTCTTTCGAGTTTGGTTAATGACACATACACGTTTTTGTATCTTACATGTTAAGATTATGAAACAGACTCATTTTGGGATCATTGTCTTTCATTTCTTATATCATATTTCATTTGTGGGGCCTCCGTGGCCGAGAGGGTAAAGTCGCTGACTTTAACACTCACTCAGCCTCTCACTGCGTGGGTTTGAATCCCGGCAGGATCATTTGGATTTGCATGTGAGGAAGCCTTCCAGCTGGCTTGCGGTAGGCTGGTGGTTCTACCAAGATGCCTCCGTGCATTCAGGATCTTCCTCCACCTGTAAGTAGCTGGACGTCGCTATATGACTAAAATACTGTCGAAGCGACGGTAAACTCAGAGGGTGATGGTCGTTTCGTCGACCAACCGTTTCGTCGAACTGATTATGTATAGTAAATGAAAAAAGTCGTTTCGTCGCCTTGAATATTCAATAGGCGGAAAGTGTGAAATACTTAAATGACACCCAATTACTCTTGCATTATTAATGGTAAATGTTTAATGCAGGTGTATTTTGCATTTAAATAGTCAGCAGATATTTAATCCGATATAGAGCACATATAAACAATATACCGTCATCATCACCACCATCATCATCATCATCAAGTACAACAAAGACCGAATAATGAGTGATAAAAAAGTGTTTATTCATCCTAAACTAGTGTGCGCCCCAACCTTTCCAAAATTTTGAGTATTGTTTTTGACATTTAAGACATATCTTAAATATTTCAATTGAACTTTTTCTAAGATGTTGTTATTTCCATGTCCCAATATTTCACAGCCATTTAATAAAATTGGTTTTATAGTTTTTTTTTTTTTTTTTTTTTTTTTTCTTCTTCAAATAGTCTATTAGATCAATCTTTAAATCAGTACTGAAACATAAATGTTACACGTACACAACTTTTTGCAGATATGGTATTAAGGTATGCAACAAGTTTCCCAAAACAGCTCAGAAGGGTTATTGGACGATAGTTTTCTGGATTAGACACATCACCTTTATTCTTATAGATCGGGTTTATTACCCCAATAACCCAGTTTTCTGGAAAGCCGTTTTACATTTAGAATTAAGCCATCTATTGTCGTTAACATGCTCTTTTGGTTTTGTACTAAAATTATGTGGTGCAAAACTGTTTTTAGCACTGTCATGAAATATATTTTTGTAATCACATTATTTATATCACTACCATTGATATTATTTGACTTGTATAACGTATCTAATTCATTTACTACGTTAATTTTATCCACGTCAATTTTATTTATAGATTGTCTTTGTTTTAACAGTCCCATAATTTAGCTTTTAGACTGCTTGACTTTACTTTTACTGGTTTTGTGCCTCTTATTTTGAAAACAGCACTTACTGGGTTATGCGCATCCGAATATATTTCAAGATTTTCAAGATTTTATTTAGAAACATTGCAAAGTCTCACATATATGTGAGAAACATAAGCATTACATACTATATACAAACTTGAATATCACGTGGTACAATGGAAAACGGCTGAGTTTCTTCGTAGTTTACAGAGAGAGAGAGAGAGAGAGAGAGAGATTCTTGCATATACATTTTAAATATTTACATAAAAATGAGTAACCTTATCTTGTTTTACAATGTGAATCATATACAATTTTTTTTTTACATTACTATTCATTTGTTTCAGCAATACCTTTGATCATAATATCGTGTCTTAAATTTAACTTATAATAGAGTAACCGTATAAACGTCATATCAGTGTGAAAAAAATGGGTAACCGTATGACTCATGTCTCGTGTCATCAAGGAATCTCGAGTTATATGATATAAATAAGGGATTTTACAAAGCATTTAAGTGAACAAGGGATACGAGCTTGCTTGTACATATGGTTTGGTTTCTTCTATAGCATTGTTTGCCATGTCACAAAAGTCATCTACAGTTAGTTACAGTTACACATGCGCGAGTAATTAGGTGTGAATGACCCTACAAAAGTATTTCACACCTTCCGCCTACTGAATATTCAGGGCGACGAAACGACTTTTCATTTACTATATATAACCAGTTCGACGAAACGGTTGGTCGACGAAACGACTGTAATTCAACTCAAGATAGTCAATAGTCATGTTTCATTTGTATTGCGTAATTGAACTAGATCGACCGATATATTGCTACGCGTGGCGGTGTGACATTTCCTAATGTACGTCAAGTTATTCAAGAGACTTTATTTACATGTTTAAAGTTTAGAGCATTGAACACTGCAAGGAAAGAATGGCGCACCTAGGCCTACCAACACTAAGTTACCGTAGAGACAGGGATGACGTGGTCAATCTATTCAGAACACTACACCAATATGACAAAGCTGATATCCCAAATATCAAAATAGCTAAAATGATGAAACATTCATTTAAATTGAGATTAAAAACAACACAAGATACGGTGTACATAGGCAGACACCGTGTAGATATCAAAAAAAAATCCAATTGGATCAATACAAGCAGATATGCTTAGAAAGACCATTAAATGATCAGCGACGTTACTATAAATATCAAATACGTAATTTCCGTTTCAGTTAGAAATATTTCCACGAGTCTGCGAAATCGCACATCATAGACAAGAGGCAGGGTCACATTTCCCAGACACTGGATCAACCAGTCCTGGCAAGAGATACACCAGTACAGAACAATGTTTGGAATGTCAAGGCCGGAGATCGAACCCATGTCTCCTTTAATAGGTGTGTGTGCACCAGTATTTAGTGCATGGAAAGGCCATAAAAATACTTGATCACAAAGTTTGAACCCACAACCTTGGTGTCAGCAGTCATGTACATTACCACTGGAGCACAGCGCTCGTGAGTAAATAAATTACTTGGGCAATAATTAGACATAGCGTGAGAATGCAAACAGAATGTCTGCAAAGGGACAATGGCGATTAATACTCTGTGAATTCTCATATACATCCCAATTAACAATACAACCATACTAAAATGTATCTATATATAAGTTCAATTAAGAAAAGGGGAATGTGTACATGGGAGTAGAAAATCAATAATATACACATTCATGCAGCAATGGTTAATTTATGATCCATGTGAGTTCAACTGAAAGATAATTAAGTGTACCTATTCTGCTTTGAAATTTTGACAAACATTTGCTGACTGATTACAGAGTTGCACAATAGTCATGCACATTTCCTCCTTTTGAATGAGCATATTTATTTCAACATTATTTATTGCAAGCTCCAGTGATCAAGTGTACAATAAAGATACAGTGACATCGTCCTCAATTATAATGCAAGATGAAGAGAGGGTATTTTTTCATTTAATGTGACATTTGTGACAAGAAAGTTGTCGGATTATCAACCAAATTCATCAATAAATAAAACAAGAGCACCAATAGAATCTATGGATGCTCCCCAAATAAAGGACTATTTTTCAGATGTCTGCCTAAAATTTAAGAAAGGGATTTTACGATATTAGATAATTATGTGCTGCAGACAAGCAAAATGTGAAAATGGGAGACAATCTGAAAACCTAGACTAAATAGTTTTGTTTCTTGGGCACTGCACTTACTTTTGGTGTCCTCTATCATTGCATGAAGTTTAAAGTAAATTCCTTCATTGGTTTAAGAGTTATATTAAGAACAAACCAGACAGACAGTATTATTAAGAACAAACCAGACAGACAGACAGATTGCTGTCTAGATGCTCCCCTGAAAAGAAACAAGAGGCCCATGATGGCCCTAAATCGCTCACCTGAGATAAATAGGTTGACCCAAGGAACATCTGTACCAATTTATTTTAAAATCTGGCCAGTAGTTTTGAAGAAGATGATTTTTAAAGTTTTCATTTATTTGTTTTTTTGTTGCCATGGCAACCAGAGTTCTACATGGATCATGTTTATTTTAGCAACTTTTGTGAAGGTTGACCCAAGGATCATCCATGCCAAGTTTAATCAAATTCTGTCCAGTGGTTTCAGAGGAGATGTTGTTTAAAGTTTTCCCTATATACATATAATGCCAATAATCCCCGCCCCTGGAGGCCATGTTTTTTTACGGATCGGAAATTTTTTAGCAACTTTGGTAGAGGTTGACCCAAGGAACATCTGTACCAATTTATTTTAAAATCTGGCCAGTAGTTTTGAAGAAGATGATTTTTAAAGTTTTCATTTTTTTTCTTTCTTTTTGTTGCCATGGCAACCAGAGTTCTACATGGATCAAGTTTATTTTAGCAACTTTTGTGAAGGTTGACCCAAGGATCATCCATGCCAAGTTTAATCAAATTCTGTCCAGTGGTTTCAGAGGAGATGTTGTTTAAAGGTTTCTCTATATACATATAAGGCAAATAAGCCTCACCCCTGGCGGCCATGTTTTTTTACGGATCGGAATAATTTTAGCAACTTTGGTAGAGGTTGACCCAAGGAACATCTGTACCAATTTATTTTAAAATCTGGCCAATAGTTTTGAAGAAGTTGATTTTTAAAGTTTTCATTTTTTATTTCTTTTTGTTGCCATGGCAACCAGAGTTCTACATATATCAAGTTTATTTTAGCAACTTTTGTGAAGGTTGACCCAAGGATCATCCCTGCCAAGTTTAATCAAATTCTGTCCAGTGGTTTCAGAGGAGATGTTTAAAATTTTCCCTATATACATATAAGGCAAATAAGCCCCGCCTCTGGCGGCCATGCTTTTTTACAGAAGGGAAAAATTTTAGCAACTTTGGTAGAGGTTGACCCAAGGAACATCTGTACCAATTTATTTTAAAATCTGGCCAGTAGTTTTGAAGAAGATGATTTTTAAAGTTTTCATTTTTTCTTTCTTTTTGTTGCCATGGCAACCAGAGTTCTACAAGTATCAAGTTTATTTTAGCAACTTTTGTGAAGGTTGACCGAAGAATCATCCCTGCCAAGTTTAATCAAATTCTGTCCAGTGGTTTCAGAGGAGATGTTGTTTAAAGTTTTCCCTATATACATATAAGGCAAATAAGCCCCGCCACTGGCGGCCATGTTTTTTTACGGATCGGAAAATTTTAGCAACTTTGGTAGAGGTTGACCCAAGGAACATCTGTACCAAATTATTTTGAAATCTGGCCAGTAGTTTTGAAGATGATTTTTAAAGTTTTCAAATTATTTTTCTTTTTGTAACCATGGCAACCAGAGTTCTTCATGGATCAACTTTATTTTAGCAACTTTTGTAGAGCCTCCCCCAAGGAACATTCCTGCCAAGTTTCATTAAATTCTGTCCAGCGGTTTCAGAGGAGATGTCATTTAAAGCAAATTGTTGACGACGCCGGACGAAGGGCGATCACAAAAGCTCACCTTGAGCACTTTGTGCTCAGGTGAGCTAAAAATTGGGGAGCATCAAAAATATAATTTTGTGTTTGTTGGAGTTTCTTGAAAAGGAATACCTTTTTTCTTTTCACACAAAAAAAAAAAAAAAAAAAAAAAAAATGAGAGCTGAAATGCTATTTGGTATTATTCAGTACAAGAGACACCTTCTTTTTATGCAGCTTTAATAAATACAGATATGCAATACTTATATGAAGCATACCCAAACCATCGTACCATAAATACCCTACCACTCACACATTCTGCAAATAATTATAATCAATTCTTAGGAAACAAAGAAATAAAATTACTGAAAAAAGATTCAAAATACATCCATAGTGATAAAAGTCAACACAGTCAATTTTGTTCACAATCTTAACCCTTTCCCTCATATAGACTCATTTTGACGCACTCAGTAGGTACTACATAAAGCCTGATCTGCAGAAAACCACAGTTAAACCTTACCAAATTTAATTACAAAATCCTCATTTCCAGACCACTGAGGAGCAGCGAACAGCATAAAACCTGATCAGCCTGCGAGTTACTCGCAGGCTGATCTGGTTTTATGCTGTTCGCATAGGTCTTTTCATGGTTTCCTCTATGAGGGAAAGGGTTAAATACACATTCTGCAAAGTAACAATAATTTACCTCAGTTGCTGGTGGCAAAATTAGAAAATGATTCAATAATGCTAGCCAAAACCCCTGAACAATATCTTCACCAAAAAGCAGATAAATGCCTAAAGCCTTGACCATAATTATATCATAAAGGAAAAGAAAAACTTTATTTGTTTACAAAATTAACAGACCTTTCCTTCGAGTCCCATACAAGAGTCATTTTCCATTCATGGTCAGGTACTACATACCGGTAAATAGTATCACAACCCCACACAATATATAGCCTAGAATGTCAAACACTGATCACATGGTATTTCAGTGTTGCTTTTGGGTAATCTGATGATTTGATTTGAATATTTCTGTAAACACTGGAAAGGTCCATTGTGGGTGAGATTATACATTTATCTAGGGTCTACTACTTGAAAGTTTGTTCCACAGAAAGTGAAAAAATGGGTTGCTTCACTACAGCTGTTTATGATGTTTGCTTCACAAAAACCTAGCCAGTGAATAATTAATGTTTGCATACAATAATAAATACATTAATAAATACCTTAATTTCCAAGCTTTTGAAATATAAACTTACAAATTACAATAAATGATACTACCATAAAGAGGAAAATAATATCTTATACTTAAGGCAGTGTTCATTCTCACACACTTTCTGCATACAAGCTAAAAATGATTGCACTTTAAATATAAGAACAAGGAAAATATGCCTTTTCTTTAATATACAGCCTGTGAAAAAAGGCTGATCCGGCAAAATATTCTTCAACACCTTTTGTCTTACCAGTAGAGTCAGACTTACCATTATGCAAATGTGGATTCCAAGAAATGTCCAAACTGTAAACTTAACTTATAATATGTATCCTAGGATTTAGCATTTAAAAATAAAGACCATAATGAGAATTCTAAGTGTTTTTGTTGCTGTTTTCTAAAAGAAATGGTTATTTTCTGCTGAAGCCCTGTCGTCTTTTCTAGATCTATTTCCACAGAGTTGACACCTTCGGTACACTGGGATTACTTCCCTTGCATGACTGGTCCCAGGTTAAGCCAGACCCTGTGTTCCAGAGTGACAATCTGCGGCTCCTGGTTCTCGCTGGGTAAGGCCGTGCCAGTGTTGCGGTAGTTGTGCTTCACCATGAAACATACCTGTCAAGTATACAACAACAGATGTACTTAGCAATCTGTGCTGCCTTATTGTGTCTACACATCTTCAATATTGTAATGAACTTCTGGGGTATTATATAAATTCACCTGTATACATTGCCACAAGACAAGAATATACACTTACAGAAGTACTAAACACCATCAGAATACCATACAAACACCTTCAGAAGTATCATACTCCTACAAAAGTGCCATACACTTTCTGAAGTACAGTACACTTACAGACGTGCCATACACTTTCTGAAGTACAGTACACTTACAGACGTGCCATACACTTTCTGAAGTACAGTACACTTACAGACGTGCCATACACTTTCTGAAGTACAGTACACTTACAGACGTGCCATACACTTTCTGAAGTACAGTACACTTACAGACGTGCCATACACTTTCTGAAGTACAGTACACTTACAGACGTGCCATACATTTTCTGAAGTACAGTACACTTACAGACGTGCCATACACTTACAGACGTGCCATACACTTTCTAGACGATACCTTAAGACGTAACAACCCAACACTTCGAAGTACATACTCCTACAAAAGTGCCATACACTTTCTGAAGTACAGTATACCTTAAGACGTACCATACACTTACAGATGTGCCATACCTTTACAATAGAAATAAAAAACGAAAATACACTTAAATAATAAACATTGCATTTACTTTCTTTGTATTAAGTTAAATAGTCAAGTGTTATTCTGAAATGAGATAAAAGAACAACAGCAATACAGCGATAAATCATAATAATAACTGATCTACACTGAAGCATTGAATAGACCAATCACTGAAGATAGTTAACACACCTGCAATGCTACTTCAATCCTATTAAACATTCACATATTCCTATTTATTGCAGTTTTAGTTACAGTAATTGTGACCTTAAATGACCCCTACAAATATCAACTACCATCCAAACGCTCATGATGTGTTGTTATGATTACCTGCACTAGAGATATTGGCACTGAGGCTAAAGAATTACTATTGAAGGAATAGATGATACTTAACATGATTGATTGTTTGCTTAAATCTAATGCCCCACTGAGATTACTTAAGTTATTTGCAGACTTTTGATGAAATGAGACAGATAAATTACTGCATGCCGTAAGCAAATGACAAGCTACCACACCCAGTCACATTGTTAACACTGGGTCAACCAGTCTGGAACTACCCTTACATGCTTCGTGCCAAACACAGTCATGATGTATGCGGGTATCAGTTTTAATGGCTGGTTTGTCAGGAACAAGATGGGATTCAACATATGGGATTACAGTATTGTCCCATGTTTGATAAGAGAAGTGGGAGTATAAAACACATCTTATCATAAAAAACAACCATACAAATCTTTTGGGGAAACCAAAACTTTATCTATTATGCATCTAGGTCATGTACTGTAGTTAACATTATATAGATATGATATCAGTCAGTTCTGATTTATTTATTATAAATCAAAACAGATATTAACCCTTTCCCTCATATAGACTCATTTTGACGCACTCAGTAGGTACCAAATAAAGCCTGATCAGCAGAAAACCACAGCTAAACCTTACCAAATTTAACTAGAGCTATCACTGAAGGTGATTAATACCCCCGCAAAATACTTTAATGCAGGAGAAGCCAGACTTCAGGCAGAGCATAGATAAGAACCTGTATACATAGTATATTGGTTGTGATAGTAAAGTTTTTATTTAAAGTTGATAGAGAGTCAATAATGGTTGTTTGTCACAGTAGTTTAAAAATATAAGGTTACAGTTCTTGGACACTGCACTTCTCCTAGTCGCCATCTGTTTACATTTTAAGTTTCAAGTATATACCATGTATAATATTCGAGTTATGTTCAGGACAAGAAAAACAAGGAAAAGTAACAAAGGGAAATAACTCTGTAATTACTCTAGATAGAGTTATGGTTTTGTGCACTGCACTTCCTCATATTCTGGTTCCATTGTATGAAATTGTTTTGAAATCAACCAGTAGTTTACAAGTTAACTGGACAAGGAAAAGTAACTAAGGGAATAACTCTGTAATTCCTATAGATAGAGTTATGGTTCTTGTGCACTGCACTTCCTCATATTCTGGTTGACCATTGTATGAAATTGTTTTGAAATCCAACCAGTAGTTTACAAGTTATACTCTGGACAAGGAAAAGTATCAAAGGGCAATAACTCTGTAATTCTTAGATGAGTTATGGTTCTTGTGCACTGCACTTCCTCTCATTGTGCTTGACCATTGTAATGAAATTGTTTTGAAATCCAATCAGTACTTTACAAGTTATACTCCGGACAAGGAAAAGTAACAAAGGGCAATAACTCTGTAATAAGTCAAGATTGAGTTATGGTTCTTGTGCAATGCACTTCCTCTCCATGTGCTTGATCATTGCATGAAGTTGTATTGAATTCCAACTTGTGGTTTTCAAGTTATGCTCCGGACAAGGAAAATGCAACGGACCGCTGGACCGACTGACCGACCAACCGACCGACCACAGGGTGACTCCTATATACCCCCCCAAACTTTGTTTCGGGGGTATAATTATAAAGTCCTCATTACCAGACCACTGAGGATCAGCGAACAGCATAAAACCTGGTTTTATGCTGTTCGCATAGGTCTTTTCATGGTGTCCTCTATGAGGGAAAGGGTTAACTAACATGTATATGGTTCAATGCCCAAGATGTACATGCATATACCCACCACCCCCTTATAATTAGGGGCAAAACAATTGATACCAAATATTGGCCAATGTTTAATGTTATAAAGGTTTATATTAGACAGGGATAGAGGTCTTAAAATCAACCTGTAAATGACTGTTGTTTGAAGGTGTCACCTAATTATGGTTTGCCTGTAAGAGGTGTAAGTACTTCTGAACTTATCCTACAGCTCTTATGAATATGTAAATGTAGCTGCACTTATCCTGCAGCTCTTATGAATATGTAAATACTTCTGTACTTATCCTGCAGTTCTTATGAATATGTAAATACTTCTGTACTTATCCTGCAGCTCTTATGAATATGTAAATACTTCTGTACTTATCCTGCAGCTCTTATGAATATGTAAATACTTCTGTACTTATCCTGCAGCTCTTATGAATATGTAAATACTTCTGTACTTATCCTGCAGCTCTTATGAATATGTAAATACTTCTGTACTTATCCTGCAGCTCTTATGAATATGTAAATACTTCTGTACTTATCCTGCAGCTCTTATGAATATGTAAATACTTTTGTACTTATCCTGCAGCTCTTATGAATATGTGTTGTATGTAAATACTTTTGTACTTATCCTGCAGCTCTTATGAATACATGTTGTATGTAAATACTTTTGTACTTATCCTGCAGCTCTTATGAATATTTGTTAAATCAATATTTAATATAGATATGTTGTTTTGTACTGGAAAATTATATGCAGATAGAGTTATTAGTAAAATAAAAAACAATTTTTGGATAACTGTTTTGAAAAGTTATACAGAATATGTTAACAGTTTAGTGATCAATACAGAAACTGTTTTTTTAGATTTACCATTGTTTTATAATCACAAATTTTTGTCTGGAGGTAATGGAATTTTTATAAAAGTTCTATATAAAAGGATTACGTTTTGTTCAAGATATTGTGAATAATAAAGGAAAACTTTTAATGCATAGTGAAGTGGTTAAAAAAACAGGATGTTATATCAATTTTATACATTATGAAGCTCTCAGAATAAATGTGAATAGATATAAAGCGGCCTGTAAAATTGAATTCAATAATAACATAGTAAAATTTCCATTAATCAGTTCTTATTTAAAACCAATTATTGTTGGTGCGAATACCAATAAACAAGTTTATAGAAAACTCATAGCAAATAATGATATTCCAAGTAGTCAAGAAAAATGGAATAATGTTTACTCTGATTTGTCTTTACCATGGAATGATATTTACAGTCTAACATTTCAAATTACAAGAGATTCATATATTCAATGGTTGCAAACAAGGATACTTCATAGAATATTAGGTACTAATTATTTGTTGTACAAAATGAATATAACAGATAATAAGATGTGTACTTTTTGTAAAACAGAAGAAGAAACCATATTACATTTATTCTGGAGTTGTCCAAAACTACAGGTTATCTTTGAATTCTTAAAGCAAAAATTATCATTTATACAAAAAAATTCAGGACTTCTCAACAGTAATTATTTTATATTTGGAGTATATAAAAATACAAAGACAAAGATAGTTATACAATATTATTTTTAGAAGTTAAAAGATATATTTTCCTATGTAAAATGAAACAAATTTTACCTAACTGTCAATCAATG
This sequence comes from Solen grandis, assembly GCA_021229015.1. Lineage (NCBI taxonomy): Eukaryota > Metazoa > Mollusca > Bivalvia > Adapedonta > Solenidae > Solen > Solen grandis. Next base: position 42,736,284 of record CM037785.1, read on the forward strand.
ATGAATAGCTTAAAATTTGCTTGGGAAATTTATAAATCTACAAAGTTGTAAGACTTTTATCTCAAATATCTTAAAGGATATTTAATCCAAAACAAAACAAAAAAAAAAATTCCCAAATTTAAATTTCCCCTACCCTTTTTTCTGTTTGTATTTCAATGTTTTTTTTTCTTTTTTTCAGACCCTATAAATTATTAATGATAATATATTGCATAAATTGTATATATCTTATGTATAATAATGTACGGTGTGGAGTGGGATGGCCTCGACCCACACACACCTATTGACGAGGAAAATAAATGGGGTGACCCTGATTATAGGGACCTGAAAAAAAAAAAAAAAAAAAAAAAAATATACAAATATGTCTCTGTACTTATCCTGCAGCTCTCATGAATATGTAAATATATGCAGCTCTCATGAATATGTAAACATATGCAGCTCTCATAATTATGTAGATATATCTGTATTATCTGTGGCTCCCATGAATATGTAAATATATGCAGCTCTTATAAATATGTAGATATATCTGTACTTCATGCTGGAGCTCTCATTAATTACCAAGACTAAAGAATTTTAAATTCATTCAAGTACATGTATATTACCTGCACGTCTCCTTCTTGGACCAACGGCGTCACCTTGAATATAACTCCTACTTTGTTGGCCTTACGGAATGCAATCACACTGCAATAAAAAAGGAAAACACACTTTAAGATGATTTTGTACATCCAATATGCATTTCCAATGAGTTTTCATAATTGTTATCTTTGAAAGTAATCCTTAATAATAATGATCTGACTACAGAAAGTAAATATATTTGCAAAGAAATGTGGAACACTTCTATTTTGCAAGTCCTTGGAACTAATGCCAAAATTAGTATACAGAGGGGTGAGAGAAGCATCTAAGCCAAAAACCAAAAAAAAAAAACGATGTCAGCCAATGAGAATCAAGCTTGGGGAAATACAACCAATGGGAGATCCCCATGCAACAAACTGTTTTAATGGGTAATATTCTATCAAAATATTGCTAATAAAGCTATGCCAAAGCCTGAGACAAATATAATGGCTTATATTTTTTTCAACGTCTTCAAATTTGTTAAAAAAAAGTCTTGAAATTGTAATGCAAAAATTTCATATGATGTCCTACACACACATTTCAGTTTTCAATTTTGCTTTTTTTTTTTTTTTTGTATTGGGGTTTACCATCGCTATGATAGTATTTCAATCATATAGCAATGCACAGCGGTACCCGGGTAGAACCACCGACCTACCGCAAGCCTGCTGAAAGGCTTCCTCACATGAAAAATCTGAAGTCCCTACCGGGATTCGAACCCACAGCGGTGAGGGGCTGAGAGATTTGTAGTCCACGACTGTAACAGTTCAACCACGACTGCCCCTTGCTTTGTTTTATCTTAATTGCTAAATGAGTGATTGATATAAACCTGCAGTAGGACCTTAAAAAGGTTCACAATGTAATGCCTCAAAATAATCAAGCATATAGTAATAGAATTATTCATAAATCTAAGTACTGATTCAGAACCACTATAGCCTTTACAATTATATAAAGGCATAACCAGTTTTGACTGAGTTTCAACACAATAAACTATACATGAAATGCCTTTTTATTTCAAATCACAATCATTGAAAATTATAGAACCTAAAACGTTTATGATATAAACGATTCAGCAAGTATTTATATTAAATACTTATTCACTGATGATTTGTTTGATCAGTTTACATTCTTCTCAAAACTGCAAACCAATTCAATATCTGTAAGCCTTAAACTTATAAAGCCTGCACATATAAACTTAACTTAAATAAGGAAGTTAAATCTGTTCACACAATCTTTCAGAAATCAAATGAAGTGTATAGATAAATGTTTTAACCTCCTTGTGTACAATTGGTTGTATCAAATTTAGGGGATCGTGTCTGAATACCAAATCTTTCATAACTACCCATATTAATATGAACTTAACTTCCAGAAAAAAAAATACTAAAAACATTTTTTTTAAAGCTATCCTTTATTTGTCTAAATTAAAACAATATATGAAACTAAATATAAAGGAAATCCCTATTTCTGCTTCATTTAATTCCTCAAAGCTACCAATCAAACTGTAACAACTCCTTCAAATTTCAATCAATTGCATTAGTTGGAGGAGAAATTTTCAGAATATCACGCCTTAATTATTCAAGGTAAACTCCATGTCCTGGTGGGAAGAAATAAAGAGAAATAGAGG